>MU968491.1:664889-1166460 GCA_034641835.2 Pinus albicaulis
GGAATATTACATGCACCTTCTACATTTAAATGGTTGATGAATTCCATTTTCAAACCCTTCCTTAGAAAATTTGTGCTAGTATTTTTGATGATATACTAATCTATAGCAGGTCTTGGAAGGATCATGTTCAACATGTTGACAGGGTACTCAAACTATTGCAGCAAAAATAATTATATGCAAAAAAATCCAAATTTTTATGTGGAGTACAAGAGGTGGAATATCTAGGTCATATTGTATCTCATGAGGGTATTAAGGTAGACCCTAACAAAATTAAAGCCATTAAGGAATGGAAAGTCCCCACAACCTTAAATAAGTTGCGAGGATTTCTTGGGTTAACAGGGTATTATCGCAAGTTTGTTAAGAATTATGGGAGAATAGAAGCACCTCTAACAACATTATTGAAGAAAGATGCATTTTCATGGACTCCTGAAGCAACTAAGGCCTTTGAAAATCTTAAAGAAGTAATGTGCATAGCACCGGTCTTAGCTACGCCAGATTTCACAAAAACCTTTATTATGGAATGTGATGCCTCAGGAAATGGAATTGGTGTTGTTTTAATGCAAGAAGGAAGACCCATTGCTTTTGAAAGTCGTCCAATTAAAGGAAAGTATTTACAGAAAGCTATTTACGAGAAGGAAATGTTAGCAATACTACATGCACTAAAGAAATGGTGAACTTACCTAATGGGAAGACACTTCAAAGTAAAAACTGATCATGATAGTCTTAAACACTTTTTGGAACAAAGACTATCTTCAGAAGAGCAGCAAAAATGGGTCACAAAGATGTTGGGTTATGACTTTGAAATAATCTACACAAAAGGAAAGCTTAATGTTGTTGCAGATGCACTCTCAAGAAAGAATGAAGAGGTGGAAGCATTGCTTTGTGCCATTTCTATTATCCAACCAGATTGGATAACCGAAGCAAGAGATGAATGGAAGAAGGACAAAGAAGTGTGGAAACTCATTCAAAAGTTGCAGCAAGATCCTAGTACATCTGATACATTTAGTTGGAAAAATGATTCCTTATGGTACAAAGATCGCTTATATCTTTGTAAGAATTCCCAACTAAAACAAAATATTCTTTTGGAATTGCACACTTCTCCTTTAGGAGGACACTCAGGATTTTTAAAAACTTACCACGGGGTGAAGAAAGAATTTTTTTGGGATGGCCTTAAATCTGATATTCAAAAGTTTGTGGCAGAATGTTTGGTTTGCCAGCAGAATAAAGTTGAGACAATTAAGACCCCGGGTCTTCTGCAACCTTTATCCATTCCAAGTCAACGTTGGGAGGAGATTTCAATGGATTTTATCACAGGTTTACCTAAGTCCGAAGGAAAGAGTG
Source organism: Pinus albicaulis (assembly GCA_034641835.2). Taxonomy (NCBI): domain Eukaryota; kingdom Viridiplantae; phylum Streptophyta; class Pinopsida; order Pinales; family Pinaceae; genus Pinus; species Pinus albicaulis. Next base: position 666,231 of record MU968491.1, read on the forward strand.
TCATCATGGTGGTAGTTGATAGACTTACCAAGTATGCACACTTTTGTGCATTATCTCATCCATTTAAAGCACGTACAGTTGCTACTACATTTATGGACACAATTCAAAAGCTTCATTGAAACCCAAGGGTTATTGTGAGTGGCAGAGATCCCATTTTTACTAGAAATTTTTGGATGGAGTTATTTTCTTGTTTGGGTACTCAATTGGCTCATAGCTCATCTTATCATCCTCAATCTGATGGTCAAACTGAGATAGTAAATTAGCTCATCGTTGATTTCTATCTAATAAAGAAACACAATGGTTCAAGTGGTTACCTCTCGCTGAATTGTGGTATAACACTTCCTTCCATACTGTAGCAAAAATGACCCCATTTATGGCACTTTATGGATATCATCCACTATCCATCAGATCATCTTTAAGAGAAAATTCAAAGGTTCAAGCAGTGGAAGATCACATCGAGCATTAACAGGAATTTCTCCAACTCTTAAAGGACAACCTGAATTTGGCACAAAATCAAATGAAACAACAAGCAAATCAAGAAACAAGTTTGGAGACAAAGAATTGTGCTATTAGATGTGTAATTTAGGAAAATGAATTCATTAGTTCACAAAACAAGAGAGAGAGAAAAATATGACCAAGATAGATGATCTACACCAATCCCTTGGGGCTATGGTGAAGGATTCAGTTGAAATGAAAACATAAAGGATTACTCAGAACTAGTTGAATTATGAAAATTTCAAAGCTTTGTTTGCATGAGGACATGCAAAAAATCAGCTGTGGGGGAATGTTGGGCATCCAATTTGTCATAATTTTTTTGATGAAACCATCCATTTTTGCATCATTACATTCACCCATTGTCATCATTTTTAACCATATTTCTTCATAAACACACCAAATTAACGCATACATGTTTACATGGTTTATTATTATTATTTCCATTATTTTTAATGAATTAAAGATAATTATGCATGGTTTTACTAATGACAATTTTTCCAGTGCAGGTTTCCACGGTTGTCTCCCTGCTTGAGTTAGTAGACCCACTTTAGAAGGAAATTCGGCACATGGGAATTGTTTCCAAAGGTTCAAATATGGAATTTTATTGGTCAAAATCCACCCAAATTGCACGTGTGGACCTCCAACATCATATGAAGGGAAAAACACAACAGTTTTTATGAGTTAACTTCAAACACGTTTTCTGAGCAGATGAAAGAGCATTCTGGAAACGAAAAACATGGGTTTTGTTTAGAACAAGATCAAGTAGGCTTTATATGAGAAATGTTCTCAAATTCATTACCATTTGAGAGATTTTCGAAGATATTTGGAGCCTTATTTTTCATATTACGTGGATATATGATTTTTCAATTTTTTATTTAATTCACAGTCAACAAAAAATCTTAAACAAGTTGTTCTTTAGAAAATTCGTGGCATAGAGATATTTTTGATAAAATATGGGTTGATCTTTGATCCAAAAGTCCATGAAATTTTATTTTATTTTATCTCATGACCAAAAATCAAGCAATAAAATTATGAGTTTCTTAATTGTCTCGAAATTATATAAATTGTACTCTCTTTAATCAGAGGAGAGGTCAGAGATGTCAAGGATGATCTTAATTTGTATTTTTTTCTTCTTATTTTTTGTTTGTCAAGTTGTTTGTGATCCTCCAATAGGCTTGACCTATGGCTTGAGTATCTGCAATCCAAGGGCATCTAATCCGTCTAAGTCACCCAGGGATCGCACCCCACCTGGGCCGCACCAGCCCTTTTACTGATTGGAGTTTATAGCATGTCTCCTCCCCCTAGCATAAGGCACAACCACCCCCCCGGTGAGGTTTGATCCTAGGTCACCTTGCTAACGAGGCCCATCCTCATCCAATTGTGCTAGCGAGACTTGGCGTAATTCTTGCTTCTTATTAAAGGAGAAGAACACTATTTTTTTCATTGATTATATTTTATTATATGATGCAACCATAAATCAAATTGGTGATTTAGATTTATTCTCTTGATCTGAGTTTTCAACACCTTGCAGTCTGTTGACACTCCAATAATTCTCAAGGGTTTTTTATATTTTGGTTTAAAGAATATTATAGGTAACCACAAACCTACTTTTAAGCCTTAGGATCTAGCCTTCCTAATGCTCAAAGAGGGCTCTCTCTATATGATTTATCTTTGTTGATTTTAGTTGATTTTAGGCTACTTATGTGGGATTACTTGGGATTTGACTTTGGGTTTGGTTTGGTGGTGAAACCACTTACTCAGATGGATAGATGTAGGTCTATATTCCATTGGGCTAATGGATTCAAAGTGTCCAACAGCAGAAGTAGGATCAATGTTCTAAAGGGAATTATTCACAAGGAATGATAGTTTAGTCACTTCAGATCCTTAGGCTGATGGTGAAAATGGTTTCAATCGGGGTAAGAGAGCAATTAAGAGTTTTCAAATCTCGATAATGAGTGAAAGGACAGAGGTCAATCAAAATAAGGGAGAAATTAAGAATTCCCTAATCTGGATATCAGAAGAAAAACATATAAATGATAAATATTTAAAGACTGAGTGTAATTAAACATATTTTGTAATAAAATTCCAATTATATCATTTAGATTAAGAAAACATATGAGCATGTGAAAACTTCAGAAAGAAGCAATTGAACAAGTAGAAAAAACTTCACTATAATGGCCCAACACATGAATCCTATAATATAATCTCTTTATTTCTTTAATCCAGTCTGCTAACTTGAAATTGGTACAATCACCGTCAGGTTCCAGAATAGTACAACTATATAAATGTTCAGCAATTCATCCACACTCAATACTTCAAAATGTGAATTATATATACAAAAAATCTTACAAAATATCCTCAAACCACTTTGGAATTATTCAAGGAGAAAGAAATATCTTCATGCAAGAAGATAGAGACAACTATCTAACTAATGCAAGTTATCCCTGATTTTATTGATTTGTTGTTCAATTGTTGATATTTTGATGTTGATTTCTCTCTATTTGTTGCTCAACGAAGGTTGTAGTTGGAATTTAAGTGTCCTCTATGCTGGCAGCTTTCACTCTGACTTTGCAATTCCTGTCTTCACTTTAACTATGACTATAATCTGATACTATTTACTCTGATACTCTTTAACCTTTTGATTGATGTTCTTTACTGTAAACTGTAACTATAAAACAACATGCTCTGTTTTATATTTTCCTAACTGATATGTTTCTTATATGACTGCCCTATTTGACTATTTTGAGTGTATATACATTGGCGAGAATAATGAAAATTGCAATATTAAATAATATACATCAATGTAAATCGAAAAGAAAAATGACGTACCATAGCAACAATTGACTCATAAACTATACAAATTCTTTGAAAACCATGTACTATGCCATCTTTCAAAATTTCATCTGTTGGCACAGTTCCATACTTTGTTTCCTGCAAGTTTTATACCCCATAAAAATCATATATTTAATATAAAATATATTTTTTTCTATTAATTATAGATGGAGCTAAGTAAACAAGATTGATAGATGCTTACAAATTCCACAATTAATTTCTGATATGCCAACATATACTCACAACCCATATTTAACCCAATTTCAATCAATTCATGTGATGGTTATTCTTTGTATGTTAGCACCTATTTGAAGACATTCAATGATGATTTTTGTAAAACAACTTAGAAAATTAAAAAAAGGAAATCTAGTTAAGTTGTTATAAGGAAGTAACAATTACTCAGAAACTTAGATATCAACCGTTTTCTTCCTTGTTGTCCTGTTTTATGTGATGAATGGGTTCCATTTTCTTTTCTCTTCTGCAATAAAACACTTGAAAATTAATATTTAAAGCTAATTTTTTTATTTATTGTACCTAATGATCAAAAAATTCAATGACTACATATTACATTTGAAGCATGTTTTTGTTGAGATGGCTCCTCTTACAATGTAGTTTTGTTCATTTCTTTGACCATCTCCTTGTACACCTTTTTGGACATTCCTACAGGCATATTCTTGATATTAGCTTGTTCATCTTTTGAGATTTTCATAATCTTCCTGAAAATGTAACATGACAATAACCTATTTAATTTTTATATTGATATATGAAAAGTAAATATAACAAAAGTGATATTTATAAATAATTCTAGACAAACATTTAAAGGAATATTAATTTTTCATTCCTTGTTTTTTGTTGTTGTACATTTTTGCTATTAAAAGTGTGACATGCCTCATTGACCAATTCTCTGGAAAATCTTCCTGTAGTTTAGATAAAATTTGGTTCTTGGAATCATTTGATTGAATTTTGTATTGTAAGTGGAAAGAACATCTATACATTCATTCCACCAGATCCCTTAAACTTTTGTAAAAGCTATTACCCCTTCGTTAACCTCCAGCACCACTCCAGATGAGCTAAGGAGCAATTCATTTTCATTTGCATGTTCTATTTTTTTTCTTTTCTTGGAACAACATTCCTTTTCTGAGTTGTTGTTCCCTATAGAACATTAAATAGATGTGAATTAATAGATTTTTTAACACATGTTATCTAATAATTTTAATTATATTATTAAATAAAATTAAAAAAAGAAATTCATATTGGATCGATAGTATTTTTTCATTCACCTGATTCATCCTTTTGCAATTTTTCCATCAAGCGTTTACGCTCCTCTGGTCCTAGATCAGAAATAATCTTATTGAGCTTTGTCATTTTGTGGCTCTGCATGACACACAACAAACAATACATATTAGTTAAACTTACATATAGTTCAAAATTAATATTTTTGGTAAATAATTTACAAAGAAATTGCATTTTTTTCTTTTCTTTATGTGTTATCAGTATTTTTGTTACATGATCTCTTGTTCGTCATTTCTCTATCAATATCAAACCTGTACCATAGCATTCATTAATATATTTGTAAATAAATTGTCAAATTTTCAGGTAAAAAAGAAATCTCAAGAAACTGGTGCACCTTTCATACTGTACGCACTGACGTCGGTGCGTGAGGATCTTATAAAAGCATTGCAAAAATAGTATAATAGAGCATACGATGCTCTATGTCAACAAGGAGCACTAGTGCGTTACATGTTAATCACCGCACCGATTAACACAGAAAATAATAAAAATCGTCTAGTGTTAGTTTTTGTAGCATAAACGCCCTGCAAAAACAAGGGACCACCATATGGTGCTCTCTGTCAACTAGGAGACCTGGTGCAGTACGTTATATCCTGCATGGTGCACTGATTAACACAATATAACATTTTTTTTTGAAACATCACATTCGCAGTGCACCATAATGAAATATCACATTATGGGTTCGCACCTCGTAACCTAGCACACCGGTGCCCTATTTTAGATACAGTGCACTGATTAAAAAAAAATCGTTTTTAAATTTTTTATTACATAGCTAGGATAATACAACGCATTGGTGCTCTAGGTTACGCAGGGTGCACCAATAGAAAAAAAATGTTTTCTTTTCAAAAATTAATGCAAGGGTCCACATGGATTGGGATCCAACTATGCAAGTTGTCCCGTGGGTTGGATGTCAATCTAAAATGAAAATCAATAATTCTAAAATCATAGAAATAGGGAGAAGAAAGGGGAGAAAAAAAAAATGAAAGTTTTAGGGTAAAAATGGATTAATTTTTTTTTTGTTTCTGAAAATGAAAAACAAATTGAAATTTTTTTCTTACTTCGTAAAAAAACTACAGAAAAAGTAAAAAAAATAATCAAATTTAATCATGAGATCGTTTGAAATTCTATGCTACAGATTTTGAATCACCATAGGTTCAGATTCTGATTGTCTGAATACTTCTGTTCGAACGTATTTCACTACTCCACAGTGCTCTCGTGCTCTCTTGCTCTAGGTATGTCTCCTGAAAATCTTTGGCTGAATTTTTTGCAAAAATAGTGAAATAATGAAAATTGTTTAGTATTTAAAGAATTGTTTTATGATATTAGATTTTTGAAAATATTTTGCCACCCATTTTTCAAATTTACCACTTTTTTTTCACTTAAAGAAAATAGAGTTGTGCTTTTTTTATTTGAGGTTATTGGTCACCGGTGCGTCACTCAATATCACCACACTGGTGCATCACTTAATATCACTATACTAATACGGTTTTCTATACAGTAGCACTGATTTGTGGTTAAGGCACCAAAATTACTTTTAGGTGTGCATACCAAAATTAGACATATTGGAAATGTACATTTTGCTGAGAAAATATTTCGGTCATTTATTTTCAAAACTACACCTCTTCTTCTTTCAAAAAAAATAAACTTGAACCTTTCCATAACCTGCAACAAAAAAAGGTGCCCCATGATCTACTTGCTAACCCATGATCTGCTTGCTCATTTGTAAGTTCCTCCTCCATCTTGGCATCCAATTTCTTCTTTTCTCCTTTTTGCTTCCTATCACCTTTGGTATCATCCTCTCTAAACTTTTTTCGTTTGTCACTCTTATCTTTCCTTCACTCACTGTCATGCTCTCATTCTCATTCTTTGCGAGACCTAGCATCCATTTCTTCATCATAAGGTTTCATATCCTTTGTATCATGAAAACTCTTACCCCTATTAATATCCTCGATTAACCTATCGTTACTATCCCTATAGAAATGAGAATATTTCCCTTCATGGGACCTACCATCCTGATCAACAACGTCAATTGATATTTCTCTGCTATCCTTAAGGGAATGAGAATCCTTCCCTTCATGGTGCCTCTTGGCTTTATCGACTGCCCCGATTGATCTATATCTACTTTCCAATCTTTACCTACCATCCTTGTAAGAATGAGAGTCATTACCTTCATTTTATCTCTTATCTCATTCAAGAGACTCAATTGATCTCTCTCTGACATCCGTTAGCGAATAGGACTCCTTGCTTTTGAATGACCGTTTCACCTTGCTAGTTGCTAGAGAGTCGACAGGTATCTCTGCCATCAACTTTTCTCTCCCTTTCTCCATCATGTGACCTCTTAACCCTATCACCGGCCTCAATAGAATTCTCTTTGCATGATCAAGAAAATACTTACCCTCGTGACCAGGCATCTTAACCCTATCGCCGGTCTCAACCGAGCTTTCTCGACCACCCTTCTCAGATTTTTCATAAGGAAAATACTCCTTTTATACTCTGTCAAGCTCTGTAGCCATCTGCATCCCTGTAAGCATCATATTTAATCCTCTTGTTGTCTTTCTCCTTTCTATGACTGTCATAATCTTCATCCCTTCTGTTGCTTCTGTCGCTGCCATGGCTCTCTCTATCCTTCACCTTTTCATCCTTTGTAGAATTCCTGTGCTCCCTATGTCCCTCTCTCAAACTACTATCTTCCTTGCTAAAATAATTTTCGGCATCATCTCTCTCTTCATAATATTTATGATGATCATGGGAATCATAGGGCCTCCTAAACCTATCGGCGAATCCATCCCTTAAACTGTCCCCCTTCTCATGGGACCTAATACTAACCCTATCATCCCTGTTGTCTTTGTTCGTATTTCTATTTGAATCACTCATTTTCTCTACTGAAATTTGAACTCTCATCTTTTCAAACCCCCATCTCCTCAGAAAAATTATTTCCTATGATTTGAACCCTTTGCTGCTCTAATACTGCACTTTACAGAATAAAGTTTCCTTCTTAGAAAACATATTTCAATGACATACTTGGTTCGTGCAAGGTTTTAGTTAACCTTGTTCCAGTGTGTGGGGTTTTATAGGCACATTGGTGCGACTTCATAAGACCAATGGTTTATGGTTTGGTGCATTGTTTTATGACACATCGGTGCAGAAGAGTTGTAAATAACCGGTGTGCTACAGTAATAAGACGCACCAAGCGGGTGTGTACGGAGCACACGGTGTTCGACATGCCAATGTTTTGTGTGCACCGGTGCGTTCTCTTGTTGAACGCACTAGTGTAGTTTATGATGATAAGTGCTTCGGACGAAAGATATAAAAAAAAACCTCTGCTCGACAACCTCCTCTAGAAACCTCCTCTAGAAATGGATGTCTGGGGTATTTTTATAAGGGGTTCCTCAAAAAAATCTACTACAGATTCTTTTCCTTGTAGTGTTTCACAACAAAAATACTTAAGAGACATGTTAAAAATATTTGAAATGGAATACTGCAAACCTGTGTCAACTCCGATGATCATTGGACACAAGTTATTTGCTGATGATGGATCTGCAGATTTAGATCAAAGACTTTACAGATCTATGATAGGAAGTCTGCTATACCTAACTTCCTCTAGAGCAGACATTATGTTGGTAGTAGGACTTGTGGCAAGATATCAAGAAGCACTAAAACAAAATCACTTGCTAGAAATCAAGAGGATAGTTAGATACCTGCAAAGAACTGCAAATTATGCGCTATGGTATGCAAAAGGAAAAGAATTCATATTGATAGCATATACAGATGCAGATTGGGTCAGCTATCTAGATGATAGGAAAAGCACAAGTGGAGGTGCATTTTATTTGGGAGAAATTCTGGTGGCATGGTTAAGTAAGAAGAAAACATTTGTCTCTCCATCTACTGCAAAAGAGGAATACATAGCAGCAACAAACTATTTCACACAAGTAATGTGGATGAAACAAACTCTCCAAGACATGAAGGTAAGCATCACTGAACCTATCTCTATCAAATGTGACAATACAAGTGCAATAAGTATATTAAAAATCCAGTACTTCATTTGAAAACCAAGCACATCCCAATAAAGTACCACTTCCTTAGAGAACAAGTAGCATAGAAAATAGTAAAGATTTAGTATGTACCAACAAAGAAACAAACAACAGACATATTCACAAAACCTCTTGCTTGAGAACCATTCGAATATCTAAGAGACAAACTAGGGGTAGTGTCTGCAGATGATACTCTGTGATATGTTAAAAAAAATGATGATGGAAATACACCAGCAAAGGCTACAATATAAGGAACAAAACACAATGCAGTAGATAAGTGATAGTTAGTATTAGACAAGAAATCATCATTCTAGGGGGAGAGCAGCCCATAAAATTTATCACAGAAGAGCTAAAGCTATGAAGCTGTTAAAGATCTACAGAGTATGGTATGGTACAGGTCCTCAAGATCGGAGTATAGTGACAGAAGTAAATAAAAAATTTGACACATATCACCTCTATCAAGCAATAAGGGATATAAGTACAGAACATTCTTTGGTGACATTCCCTCCTTTCATGCAATCTCAATAATTTTCAGTGTTATCCCAACAACTATTATACACTAGCCTAGAGCAGAAAAGTATAAATTCAGAAGAAGAAGGCCTATATACAACTCAGAGAGAAGTAATGCAAGAAGAAAAACTACACTCAAAAATGTGCAACTACCCTTTTCCATTGATGTCAAAGGGGGAGGAAAGGCAAGAAGAAGAAGAAAGGCTATTCTGAAAAAAGAAAGTAGAGGAAGAAAGACACCTCTTAGAATGAAAGGGGGAGGAAGTCTTGGAGGAATTATTGGAGTGTTGGAGGAAGTGTTGCCATCAATTCCAAACGGGGGGATTTTTGGAAATATTCTCATTGATAGCAAAGGAGCACAAAGGAGCAACACCTGAACTTTGATTAAGGAAAAGGAGAAGAGAAGCAGGAGAAATAAGGAAAAGAAGAAGATCAACCAATAATGCAGTAAGAAAACATAAAAGAGAGGCAAAGGAGCAACAGAGAGGCAAGGAGAAGTATTATACCATCAAAAAATGCACCAAAAGAGGAAAGGAAGCAAAAAGGAAAAGGAAACAAAGGCAGCAAAAAGGAAAAGGAAGAAAAGGAAGCTAAGAAGCAAAGGTAGCAAAGGTAGCAAAGGAAGTTAATGCAGAAAAGGAGAAAAGGTAGCAAAACAACAAAGGCAGAATCATGAACATGCTGGGGAGAGTCGTGAACATGCAACAAGTGTAATAATCCCAAGTTGGAGTGAATAAAAAACAAAAGAAAAATCTTAGGAGAGATCAATGCTTTTTTTTTTTAAAAGGAAAAAGCGAACTTCTTCAGCGCACAGCAGGAGGAAATACGATTTGCAAGACACAATGAGGACCATAGATATTACACAATCCTCTATTTTATTGAATATCATATTAATCACATAACAGAAAGAAATCAGATGTGCAAGAAGCAACGAGGACCGTAGATCTTGCGTAGATCAACAGTGGAAGATCATATCGCAACTATGAATACATCGCATATCACAAGGTATGGTGATTACGGTTAAGACTTCACAAGTTAAGTTATTTAACCTGCAATGCGAATTGGATCGACAAGGAGACAAGTGTGGACCGTCAGATCCAATGAAGATCAATGGCGGACGGCGAATCACGAGTTAGCACATCGAAAATGTTAGCAGATAGCGTTAAGGCTTCGCAAGCTATGTTAATTTGTTTGTGATGCGGAAAGGTTAGAAAGTTACGATGTGGTGAAAGGGAGGAGAAACATGTCGGCACTGTGCATTAGCACACATCACAGATTTTATGTTTTAAGGTTCGCACGGTAAGTTATGTTGGATGTCATGCGATGCGATCACATATCACATAAGATAGGAGATACGTTTATTGCTAAACATTGAAAGTTGCGAGCAAGTGAAGTGCAATGTATTGTGATTCTCTCAAGTATTGTGGGACCCGAAAACCCCTATTCCACATATATCTAAGGGATGTCTGTTATGTGCATTCTTTTATAAAGTATGCGTTGTTTGATTGCTAAATGTATGTATGTTAATAAAACTCAAAAATTGTAATCCACTGTGTCAAAAGGGATTTTATGCGGGCCATAACCCACAAGTCACAGTATTGTTTAAAATCGTAGTTTCATGCTACATCTAGTGGGTAATTGTGGGGTTAATTCTGTTAACCCTACATATTTTGATATTTGCAGCCTTATGGAGACTGGGGTAAGTAACCCGACATAGAGCAAAGGAGAAGAGAAGAGCATAAAACAATGCAGGTAAGATATGAAATACTCATAGGCGATGTAAAACATAAAGGCATGCATCAAGTCGGGCTAAAAAAGTAATGCTACATCACAGTTGGAAATATAACTGTGGAAACATAAAATACAAAGGGACAACAAGAAAAAGAGGAAAAACACATAGCAAATCTAAGAAGCTGAAAGGGTTGAGTGAAATATTTGACTGTAACTATAAATGTATTAATTATTTTATATTGTTTGTGATGCAAAGGCAAGTCTCCAAGGAAAATCAAAACTCCAATTTAATACTGAAATGACTGTATATATTTTTGTAACATCCTAAATATGTTGAGTGAGGAAATGAGTGGGTGGAAGGCAAGAGTCATGCTTGTTGACTTCATATTCCCATATAGAATGCAAACATCCATAAAGTGATCTCTATAAATGATGTCATTGTAATATGCAAAAGGAGGTTAGGGTGTGGAACAATGAGAGAGAGTAGATAGAGATGTTGTGCAAATCCAGAGTTGATATGAAGCAAATTTGAAGGCTAGAAGGGCAACATTGAAGAAAGAGAAAAACAGAGCTGATATCCATGTAAATCAGCATATGATGTTATTGTAGTGTGAGGGAGTTGGTGCTTTTGTATCAAGTTGTAGCTTGATATATGTCCAATTGTAGCTGGTTGAGGTAGGAGCCTCCTGTGGGTTGTAGCCTATAGAAAATAGATGGGAGTTGGAGCTTCCTTGCAAGTTGTAGTTTGCAGAATTTGGGGTAGTAGCCTCCTGTAGGTTGGAGCCTACAGAAAATCAGTTGTGAGAGGGAATTGAAGCTTGCCTTTGCATCACAACAATAATAAGATTTAGTTTTCTCCCTTTATGGGTTTCCACTTATATCTGTTGTCTATCTTCTTGATGATTAAGTGTTGATGCGATATTTTAATCTGCTTAATTACTTGTTGTCCACACATTATGCTTGTTGATCCATTATGTATTAAGCTTCTTATGAAATGAAGGTGTAGATGAGTTGAATGAAAAGTTTTTAAATGTCCATGAATGTATTAAACTGATTCACCCCCCACTCTCATTTTAACTAAGGGTTCATCACTTGGTTTTATAAGCCCATTTAGTGCCAATTACATATTTTCCCTTTCGTAAACTAACTAAATACCATGTATCATTCCTCACCAAGTTATTCAATTCTGCTTTGATAGATTTATTTCATTCTTTTATTCTTGATGCTTTTGAAAAATTATGTGGCTCATCCATTTTCATTACCTGTCCCATAAGTGTGTAAGTCACTAGAGAAATTTTGGATCTAGCAATCCTTCTTTCAAAATTTATATCCAACATGTTGCTTTCTGAATCTCCCCTTTCAAGCCACTTAGGCTTCTTCTTAACTTCATCTATATTAACATACATGGAATTTGATTCATCACCAATATTCATTGCATCTTTCTTCAATTCAAATTGTACATGTTCTCACTAGTAGGTTCCCTGCTCATCAAAAAAAAAATATCTACTTATTATCAACTTAGTTGCATGAGGATCAAACAATGTGTATCTTCTTGTTTCAATATTGTATCCAATAAAGATACAATTCACACTTTTATCATCCAATTTGTTCCTCTTTTCTTTAGAAACATATGCATATGTAGTACAACCAAAAACTTTCATGTGTGCAACACTTTGTTTGTATCCTAACCATGCTTCTCTTGGAGTGGAATTTAACACTCCACTTGTAATACATTGATTAAGAGTGTATATTTCTATGTGTACTGCTTTAACCCAAAATTCATTTCCAAGAGAATCATTTTTTAGAATGCTCCTAGCCATTTCAACCATGGTCATATTTTTCCTCTTTTCAACTCCATTTTGTTGAGGAGATTATGAATTCGTAAAATATCGCTTCATCCTGGGTATCAAAAATATGCTAAAATATGAAAGTGCTAAAAATATCTCGAAACTAGCACCAAATAGTAGTTCTCATTGTTCCAATTCCAATGACACTTGAAACACCTCAATCTGATATCGTATGAGGATGTTATCACGTTCAGAATTTTTGGGAAAACTACCAAAATTTGACTTGTAGGGTTGACTAGGAAATGTACGAATGCCATGTGACAGTCTGTAAGATCATGTCATGCTGAAACCATCAGTTGAGCAAGCAGTATGGGAGCTAATCATAATTTGATGCATGGACTAGTCTAGTGATGACATTTCACACACTTTTATTGGTTAAAGGTATTCGGGAATGGGCGAACCATGGAGTGACATGAGGCCCAATCCTAGGGCATGATGTGGCACTATGGAAGAGGCTAAAATTTGTTTCAATGGAGCGACCAACCTCCACAAGATTTTAAATCCATACCTCATGCCTAACAATTCAACGTCGCACCATTAGAACATGTTTGTGGCTTGTTAAACATGGGTGGAAAAGTTATATTTACCAACATATGGTACAATGGTTGGGGAGGGGGTTGGGACAATGGACACACCAAATCGGTCGAGTCCCAGGTTTTGTTACAAGTCTCATGACCAAAGGCAGAATATTGGAGGGGTGGGGTGCATAGTACCCTGCCCATGCCCTAGCCCATAATTTTGGTTACCCCAAATACCATGGGAAAAAGGTTACATCAAGATCATAAGCGAAGGGTGCAATAGTTAAGTGTTGACCTGTGGTTATGTGAAAATTTGTGACCACTGATGAGTAAGTAGGGTTTGTGTTCATGTGGCACCCTGTTCAGGCTCAAACCGAGTACATATGGGAGCACAAGACCAGGAGCACAGGGTTTGGAAGGGGCCTAAGTCCATGTATTAAGAAAAAAATTGACATTAATTCAAAACACGAAATGCACTAGATTTTGTGGATGGATCCCAAGACCCATGATATTTCAACCCTATGCCTTACTAATACATGAATGAACCAATTGGTTTTTATTTTTGCAAAGTGAGAAATTTTGTAGAGTATTTTGTAAGTATATGGAAGAAAGAGGCTTATCTTGGCCATTTTTTAGCCTTTTTGAGCCCAAGAAGAGGCTACACGTGGGTTTTCGGGCATTTTAGACACAATGGAATTATATCTTGATATATTTGAGAACTTGAACATATAATAAAAAGGGACGCCATTGGAAGATGGACTCAGAGACATAGCCTAGGAGGGGTGAAATCCGTCATCAATTTGCTGTGTTTTTAGGTTGCTTATTGTCCATTTTAATTGTTAAAAATATGTAAAACTTACATTGGTTTGTGTGCTTTTGAAATCATGATCCATTGCCTAAAAGACATAAACTATCTTGAAAAACATTTCATGAAACCTTCGTTTTTTATTTCAGAAGTTTGGTATCAGAACATGGTTTTTGTGAACGTTTGAAAATATTTGCAAGTGTTTCTTTTTTTTTATAAATGATTAAAAGGTCTAAATTTGAAAGAGGAGAAGGGGTACTTGAAGAATAAAACCCTCAAATTCGCTCATGGAAGTCAAAAAATCCATAAGTCATGGCACATGAAGAAGGACAAGAAATGATGTCTTGGGATGAGAGATGTTTTAGAAAGGCCTTCTATGATATGTCTGAGATTGTGAAAGTGTTGTACGATGAGAGAGAAACAAGGTTGCAAGGAGAAATTTCTAATAAACCAAAAGGTAATGGTGGTAATGGGAGCAAGCCTCCACCTCCACCTCCTCCTTCACCTCCATCCTCACCTCCTTCTTCACCTTCTTCATACCATAGATCAACTCATCCTCCATCTCCAAAATGACATGCTAATATTCCTTGTTTAAGATTGATGTAAAATTTGAATTTCCCATGTACGATGGGGAAGTAAATGTTGAAACATTGGAAAATTGGGTTCATCAAATTGAAGACTATTTGAGGATTCAAAAGGTTGATTATGTTGTGAGAAAAATCCATATTTATTCTCTTCATTTGGAAGGGTAGCTCTCATTTGGTGGGAGGCCAAAATTCAAGAATATTTGAAGAAAAGTGGTAAAATTATCTCTTCTTGGAATGTTTTAATAGTTTCATTAAGAAGGAAGTTTTATCCACTAGCTTACATGCAAAAATAATTATGGATTGGAAAACTTTTAGACAAGCTAAAGGTCAGAGTATCCAAAGTTACACACAAGAATTTAGAAGAAGATATTTAACCTTGGGTGTTGATTTAACTTCACAAGATATTTTCCTTAATTATATAGGTGGATTACATAGTTATTTGAGACATATTATACTTATGTTTAATACCACAAATACAGATGAAGCATGTGTTCAAGAAACTCTTTATAATCATGAGGAAAGAAAGTTCCTAAAGGGACCAACATGAAACATTTTAAATCTTGAGACAAAGGAAAAAGGAAGTCTAAATGAAAAGGAAAGAATAATTCTACTTTCAAGAAAGAGGGAGAGAAACTTACCTATAAAAAAAGTTCAAAATATGGTCATGATGAAGATCGCTATTGGAAATTATATCCATAATTGAGACCAAAGAAGTTCAACAACAAGGAGAAACACAAGACTGCTACTACAACTCAACAAGATCTAGGATCTGATTCAGGTGATGAAACAAAAATCACAACCATGGGAATGAAAGTTATAGCTTCTAATGCAAGCACTAGGTCTTCTAGAAAGCCTATTTAATCCCAATATGATAAAGGAAGAATTTTACTTTTCCATGTCAGGGTCATTACAAAACATACAAAGGTTGATACATTATTTGAGAATAAATCTCAAGTAAATTTTGATGGGTAAAGAAACAAGTATTCATACTAACCATCAAATTTTTCAATATTTGCAATCGCAAACCAAGCTACAACAAGCTAAAAATTTTAGATGGATGGGGTTCCTACAACGATTTCATTTGGTAATCAGGTATAAGAAAGGTATATACAACAAATTTACAAATATGTTATCTAGGCCTATTGTTAACACATCTATTATTCTTAAGCATAACTCAATCATACATGAAATTTATACTGAACAATATACTCGGGATGAATATTTTAAGGATTTTTATGCAAATTTGAGTCAAGGAAATCATGTTGAAGACTTGGATTACCATGTTCATAACAAGTTGTTTTATCATCTTGGAATGTTATGTGTTCCACAAGGTGAAAGAGCCAATGTCATATGGGAATCCTACACTTCTCTTCTTACTGGTCACTTTGGTGTACGAAAAATAATTGCTCAAATTCAGAGGTATTTTTATTGGTCTCGCATGAACGCAATTATATCAAGATAACTAAAAGGGTGTTATATGTGTGCTACTAGAAAGTAAAGAAATAGGAAATTTGGTTTGTATATACCACTTCCTATCCCTAGTTGTCCTCAGGAAAGTATTTCTATGAGTCAATAACAATACCTCAAACCTATGAATGGGCCAATAACAAGTACTTATTATTCTCCCCCACTATCTATTCTTAGGGTGAGAATTTTCAAACCACTTTTGTTTTCAACTAAATCCTTGAACTCAATGAAGTGAGATAATAATTCAGACATCTCCTCCAAATAATACACTCAAATATTCCTGTAATAAACATCAATGAAAGTGAGAAAATAATATTCCTTTCCAAGAGACAATTTTTCCATTAGACCACATAAATTCGAATGCACCAATGCTAGATGTTCTCCAGCCTTCCACAATCTATTTGGGAGAATTTCCCTATTTTGTTTCCAAAAATACACCTATCACATACTTTATCACCAAACTTAATATAAGGAATACCATTCACCAAGTTTTTCTTCCCCGGAAAAACCAAACTTTCAAAATTAAGATGGGTGAAATCGCGAAGTTGGGAAACACTTTTTGGCGGATGGCTAGAATTTGGGAGAAATTTTTAATTTTTCGTCCGAGAAAATAGTCAACTCTATTTCTTGACCGAGAGTTTTAAAAACTCTCGTCCGAGAGTTTTATTGGGTTTAACCGGAGTTAAAAATCTCTCGGACGAGAGTTATGCATTTTCTCGTCCGAGAGTTTTATTGACGGAAACTCTCGGGAAGACTTTCGGATGAGAGTTAAAAAAACTCTCGGATGAGAGTTTTAAAACTCTCGTATGAGAGTTCCTATAATAAAACACACAAATTATTAAGTTTTTAGAATTGGTACGTTATATAATTTAAATAGTACTTTATTAAAATTAAAAAATGATAAAAAATAATAAAATTATAATTTTATTTTAAATTATTTTATTATTATTAATGATAAAAAATACATGAAGATTTAATTAAATAAAATTTGTTACAATATTTTGTAATATCAATGTTATATAAAAAACTAAAAATATTTTTATATAAAACTAATTGATATATTACTATAAATAAAATAAAATTCTAAAACATAAATCAAAATAAAAACAACTATATATAATTTATATAATATTTTTTTTGAAATTAATGAATAAACTTAAATTTAAAAAACAACTGACTAAATGCAATGAGGTGATAAAGGAGACAATGCATAGCACCTTAATATCGTTATAAATTCTTGGAAATCTCGAGAAATTTTTGAAGTGAGATGAGCTCCTTGGAATGGGTCACTTTATCTTTCACTTTAGTTTCACACAATTAACTTGAAAAGAAGTCTATTTTCCTAGGTATGGATGTAAGGGAATGAACAATATTATTTGAACATTGAGTGAGATGCCCTTCTTGGAATGGGTCCTCCTATATTCCACTTTAGTTTCACAAGATTAAATTGAAATGAAGTTTATTTTCCTAGGTATGGATGTAAGGGGATAAAGAATATCATCCGAAAAGGAAATGAATGTTAAGTGTGACATTCCAAGCAGAAGTGTATGGGATTGGAGAATTATGTTATTGCAGAAAACTAACCCTTGACCCATAATCCTTGACCCCTTAAACCCTAATTCCTAACCCCTAAATCCTTCACCCCCTAAACCTTAAACCTCTAAACCCTTAACCCCTAACACATTTACACCCACTAAACCTCTAAATCCCTAACCCATTTAACCCTTAAACCCTTAAACCCTACCCCTAACACGTTAACCCCTAACCCATTTAAGCACCTAAACCCCAAAACCCCTAACTCCTAACGGCTAAAATACTTAACTGCTAAATCCCCTAACACCCTAAACCTCTAAACCAATCCTAACCCATTTAACCCCCTAAACCTCAAAACCCCTAACCCCTTAAACCCTAATTCCCAACCCATAACCCTTGACCCCTTAAACCCTATTTCCTAACCCATAAACCCTTAACCCCTAACCCCTTAAACCCTAATTCCGAACCCCTAACCAATTCAACACCCTAAACCCCTAAAAACCTAACCCATTTAAGTGTTTATTCCATTTAACCCCCAAAACCCTAACCCATAACCCCTAAAATCCTTCACTGCTAAATCCCCTAAACCTCTAAACCTATAACCCATTTAACCCCCTAAACCCTAAACCTCTAAAACCTTAACCCCTAACCCCTTAAACCCTAATTCACAACCCCTAACCAATTCAACACCCTAAACCCCTAAAAACATAACCCATTTAACCCCATTAACCCCTAACTTCTAACCCCTAAAATCCTTAATTGCTAAATCCCCTAACCCCCTAAACCTCTAAACCAACCCTAACCCATTTAACCCCCTAAACCCTAAACCTATAACCCCTTAAACCCTAATTCCCAACCCATAACCCATTCAACCTCTTAAACACCTAAACCTCTAACCCATTAACCCTTGACCCCTTAAACACTGATTCCTAACCCTTAACCCATTTAACCCCCTAAACCCTAAACCTCTAAACCCTTAACCCATAACCCATTTACCCCCACTAAACCTCTAAACCCCTAACCCATTTAACCCCTAAACGCTAAACCTTTAAACCCTTAACCCCTACCCCTAACTCGTTAACCCCTAACCCATTTAAGCCCTTAAACCCCAAAACCCCTAACCCCTTAAACCCTAATTCCCAACCAATAACCCTTGACCCCTTAAACCCTAATTTCTAACCCCTAAACCCTTAAGCCCTAATTCCCAACCCCTAACCAATTCAACATCGTAAACCCCTAAAAACCTAACCCATTTAAGTGTGGATTCCATTTAACCCCCAAAACCCTAACCCCTAACCCCTAAAATCCTTCACTGCTAAATCCCCTAACCCCTAAACCTCTAAACATGTAACCCATTTAACCCCCTAAACCCTAAACCTCTAAACCCTTAACCCCTAACCCCTAAAACCCTAATTCCCAACCCCTAACCAATTAGACACCATAAACCCCTAAAAACCTAACCCATTTAACCCCATTAACCCTAACTTATAACCCCTAAAATCCTTAACTACTAAATCCCCTAACCCCCTAAACCTCTAAACCAACCCTAACCCATTTAACCCCCTAAACCCAAAACCTATAACCCCTTAAACCCTAATTCCCAACCCATAACCCATTCAACCCCTTAAACACCTAAACCTCTAACCCCTTAACCCTTGATCCCTTAAACCCTAATTCCTAACTGGGCTAACCCATTTAACCCCCTAAACAGAACCCATTTAAGTGTGGATTCCATTTAACCCCCAAAACCCTAACCCCTAACCCCTAAACTCCTTCACTGCTAAATCTTGTAACCCCCTAAACCTCTAAACCTATACCCCATTCAACCCCCTAAACCCTAAAATTCTAAACCCTTAACCCCTAACCCCTTAAACCATAATTCCAAACCCATAAACCTTGATGCCTTAAACCCTAATTCCTAACCCCTAAACCCTTAACCCCCTAAACCCTAAACCTCTAAACCCTTAACCCCCAAACCATTTACCCCTACTAAACCTCTAAATCCCTAACCCATTTAACCCCTAAACCCTAAACCTCTAAACCCTTAACCCCTACCCCTAACCTGTTAACCCTTAACCCATTTAAGCCCCAAAACCCCAAAACCCCTAACCCCTTAAACCCTAATTCCCAACCCATAACCCTTGACCCCTTAAAACCTAATTCCTAACCCCTCAACCCTTAACCCCTAATTCCTTAAACCCTAATCCCAACCCCTAACCAATTCAACACCCTAAACCCCTAAAAACCTAACCCATTTAAGTGTGGATTCAAATTAACCCCCAAAACCCTAACCCCTAACCCCTAAAATCCTTCACTGCTAAATCCCCTAAACCCCTAAACCTCTAAACCTGTAACCCATTTGACCCCCTAAACCCTAAACCTCTAAACCCTTAACCCCTATCCCCT
Source organism: Pinus albicaulis (assembly GCA_034641835.2). Classification (NCBI taxonomy): domain Eukaryota; kingdom Viridiplantae; phylum Streptophyta; class Pinopsida; order Pinales; family Pinaceae; genus Pinus; species Pinus albicaulis. The sequence goes on from MU968491.1 coordinate 686,283, forward strand.
AAAACCCTAATTCTGAACCCCTAACCAATTCAACACCCTAAACCCCTAAAAACCTAACCCATTTAACTCCATTAACCCCTAACTTCTAACCTCTAATATCCTTAACTGCTAAATCCCCTAACCCCCTAAACCTATAACCCCTTAAACCCTAATTCCCAACCCATAACCCATTCAACCCCTTAAACACCTAAACCTCTAACCTCTTAACCCTTTGTTGGACCATAAAAAGGTATCTTTTAAACACCTAATTAGCCTACATTAATCATCAATCCGGCAGCGTCCCTTTATCTCAAGAGTGCACTCTGTCTGAGGCTGCGCTTATCTAAGAGAAATGCTTGTGAGGATGTAGCACAGAAAAAAGTAATAAATGCTTGGAAATGAAACCTAATTACAATGACAGGAATGTAAAAAGCTAAAGTACAGCAATATTGCTAAGCATCAATCAGGGATGCAGTAGCAATAACTCGTTCCCCTAGAAATTCCAAGGACTCGTGATGAGACCTCCTGTTCCAAGGACTTTGCCTTTTGGACCATTTCCCTGGTTTGGTGGCCATAATGGGAATGCCACTTCACTATCTTCTCTATGATCATGGTAGGCTGGCTCTTAATGAGACCCCCTATCCTCCATCAACAAAAACATTAAAATATGTCAATATTTTTCTTTTTCAAACAACACTTTTCCTCAGTTATTCATAAGGGATGGCTCAACACCCCTTAAGAGTAGGAATGGTGGAAGAAGTCTAAACATCTCAATAGAAGAAAAATATATACCCCTATTTCCATTTCAAAAATAAATATCAAAGAAAGCTTATAATATGTGGGAAAAGAACCAATCATGATAAAAATAATCGATCAAATTAATTTAATGGTGATAAAATAGCAATGTTATGTTATTATGCTGCTTTTTCCTCTTTTTTCCTTATTACTAGACAATTCCCTTAGAAATGACGATTTCTTTTGATTTTCTGATTGCAGTAATCCTTAATTTGTATGATCGTTTATGATATTTTTGCCTTGAAAGAAAAAATTCAAAATGCAAGCTTAGAACAACGAAAAAAAGAATCATTCAAAAAGTGTTGTTCCTTTAAAAGGAATAGCAAAAACAATCTGCGAAATTGTTGTTCCTTTCGAAAGGAACAGAAAAAAAATACTCTGTTGAAATGTTGTTCCTTTAGAAAGGAACAACAAAAATACTGCGCGAAATTGTTGTTCCTTTCAAAAGGAACAGTAGAAAAATACTCTACGGAACTGTTGTTCCTTTTGAAAGAAACAGCAGAAGTGCTGTTCCGTTAGAAAGGAACAGCAATGCGAAAAACACACCATTTTTTATTGTTTTTATTTTTTATTTTTAAAGCAACCAAATTCAAACAAAATAAAGAAGTATTAACAAAGAAAACAAATTTTGTAAAACAACAATCAAAAACAAATACACAAATCGATTTCAACCTTGTATTACCTCTCGAACACCTGATACACAAATCGACAATGTCAGGATAGCTTTCTTGATATATATCACCTTTTCCCATAAGATTTAATGTTTCAACCCATTGATATTTCATTCCCCTAACTAATGCATTTTTCAAAACATTATCAGGTAAGGGTGTAGATGCATAAGGGGATCTTTGCAAATTATATTGAAACCGTTCCACATATTCCTCCAAAGTCTCACTTGGTTTTGCTGTCATCTGGAATATTTCATCTTTTAATTCCCGAGACCTGCAATAATCTTGATATTTATTTAAAAATGAAGCCTTCATATGATCCCAATCAGTTATGACACCCCCACCTAATCCCATAAACCATCGTAAGGCTACTCCTTTTAGTGTAGAAGGGAACAACATCAGTTTTTGGGCATCGGTGGTGTAATCATATCCTCTACATAGCACATCAAACTCAAATAGAAATGCATCTGGATCTTCTGATGTCAAGCCATGAAATGTAGGAATATGTTGAAGCGGAATAGCTTTCATGGGTGCGTTGACTGCAGTGTCTACTATAGGGTATTGCAGTGTAGAGGTTTGCTGCCGGTTTTGATTTTTGTTCTGGGCCATTTGATCAAAAATATGCCAATACCCCTCTGGGATTTCCAGGGAATTTCTAGGTTGGCGAACAGGGGTAGAAATAGTTTTAACAGCACTCCCTCTGTCTGGAATAAGTATTCCCTGTTGTCCTATTGTTTGAGGTAATTCGAGACCTTGGTTCTGGATAAGTTGAACATCACTTCCCCTATTTGGGTTGTTTATTGTTTGGGTAATTCTAATAGGTGATTTTAATTTTGTAGTTTCTCCTGTTTCCCCTTCTCCTTCTTGGAGATTGCTATAGTTCCCTTCTTGAAGGAAACTTATGCAAGGATTCTAAATTTCTTGGGAATCTTGCTTAATTCCCTCTGTTTGACTATGTATCTCAGCGAAGGCTTCAGATGGTGACCCTGTAGCCTGAAGGGAACTAGTAGGCTGTCTAGAAGTAGTTCTTTTAAATCCTACAGATGGCTAATATTCAGTTTTCTTAAGGATTTCGTCAATGAAGGTCGTGCGCCCAAGGGTCACCGGCCCCTTAGGTTTTTCGGCTTTGGGAGGGATTTTGTTTCGCTTAACTGACTTATTCATTCAAAAAAACAATCCTTCATTCCTACCCAAAAGAAAAGCTTACTTACTTCTGCTGTGAAGTGAGCTGCGAGAAAGTGTGTTTCTTGCCCAGTGCGCAGGTTCTTACCTTCCGTCTTTAATACCCAATTCTTCGCAAGCAGAAGGAAATCAGCTATGCATTACTCCTGTGAAATGGCATACACTCTCCCAGGCAATGGCGCCAAAATGTTGGACCATAAAAAGGTATCTTTTAAACACCTAATTAGCCTACATTAATCATCAATCCGGGAGCGTCCTTTTATCTCAAGAGTGTACTCTATCTGAGGCTGCGTTTATCTAAGAGCAATGCTTGTGAGGATGTAGCACAGAAAAAAGTAATAAATTCTTGGAAAGGAAACCTAATTACAATGACAGGAATGTAAAAAGCTAAACTACAGCAATCTTGCTAAGCATCGATCAGGGATGCAGTAGCAATAACTCGTTCCCCTAGAAATCGATGCAAGATGACCAAATCTGGGGACTCTGGAGAGTATATCTCTATCCACTACAGTTCGGTGATCTTAAAGAAAGTGGAACAACTGAAAGGAAATGAAATCCAGAAAAGGACAACTGAAAGGAAATGAAATCCAGAAAAGGAACAACAGCATGAAATAAGTGGTCAAGGGTTAATGGGTTAGAGGTTTAGGTGTTTAAGGGGTTGAATGGGTTATGGGTTGGGAATTAGGGTTTAAGGGGTTATAGGTTTTGGTTTTAGGGGGTTAAATGGGTTAGGGTTGGTTTAGAGGTTTAGGGGGTTAGGGGATTTAGCAGTTAAGGATTTTAGGGGTTAGAAGTTAGTGGTTAATGGGGTTAAATGGGTTAGGTTTTTAGGGGTTTAAGGTGTCTAATTGGTTAGGGGTTGGGAATTAGGGTTTTAGGGGTTAGGGGTTAAGGGTTTAGAGGTTTAGGGTTTAGGGGGTTAAATGGGTTACAAGTTTAGAGGTTTAGGGGGTTAGGGGATTTAGTAGTGAAGGATTTTAGGGGTTAGGGGTTAGGGTTTTGGGGGTTAAATGGAATCCACACTTAAATGGGTTAGGTTTTTAGGGGTTTACGGTGTTGAATTGGTTAGGGGTTAGGAATTAGGGCTTAAGGGTTTAGGGGTTAGGAATTAGGTTTTAAGGGGTCAAGGGTTATGGGTTGGGAATTAGGGTTTAAGGGGTTAGGGGTTTTGGGGTTTAAGGGCTTAAATGGGTTAGGGGTTAATGAGTTAGGGGTAGGGGTTAAGGGTTTAGAGGTTTAGCATTTAGGGGTTAAATGGGTTAGGGGTTTAGAGGTTTAGTGGGGGTAAATGGGTTAGGGGTTAAGGGTTTAGAGGTTTAGGGTTTAGGGGGTTAAATGGGTTACGGGTTAGGAATTAGTGTTTAAGGGGTCAAGGGTTAATGGGTTAGAGGTTTAGGTGTTTATGGGGTTGAATGGGTTATGGGTTGGGAATTAGGGTTTAAGGGGTTATAGGTTTAGGGTTTAGGGGGTTAAATGGGTTAGGGTTGGTTTAGAGGTTTAGGGGGTTAGGGGATTTAGCAGTTAAGGATTTTAGGGGTTAATGGGGTTAAATGGGTTAGGTTTTTAGGGGTTTAGGGTTTTGAATTGGTTAGGGGTTGGGAATTAGGGTTTAAGGGGTTAGGGGTTAAGGGTTTAGAGGTTTAGGGTTCAGGGGGTTAAATGGGTTATAGGTTTAGAGGTTTAGGGATTTAGCAGTGAAGGATTTTAGGGGTTAGGGGTTAGGGGTTAGGGTTTTGGGGGTTAAATGGAATAAACACTTAAATGGGTTAGGTTTTTAGGGGTTTAGGGTGTTGAATTGGTTAGGGGTTGGGAATTAGGGTTTAAGGGGTTAAGGGTTAGGAAATAGGGTTAAAGGGGTCAAGGGTTATGGGTTGGGAATTAAGGTTTAAGGGGTTAGGGGTTTTGAGGTTTAGGGGGTTAAATGGGTTAGGATTGGTTTAGAGGTTTAGGGGGTTAGGGGATTTAGCAGTTAAGTATTTTAGGGGTTAGGAGTTAGGGGTTTTGGGGTTTAGGTGCTTAAATGGGTTAGGGGTTAACGTGTTAGGGTTAGGGGTTAAGGGTTTAGGGGTTAAATGGGTTAGGGATTTAGAGGTTTAGTGGGGGTAAATGGGTTAGGGGTTAAGGGTTTAGATGTTTAAGGTTTAGGGGGTGAAGGGTTTAGGGGTTAGGAATTAGGGTTTAAGGGGTCAAGGGTTAGTTTTATGCAATAACATAATTCTCCAATCCCATACACTTCTGCTTGGAATGTCACACTTAACATTCATTTCCTTTTCAGATAATATTCTTTATCCCCTTACATCCATACCTAGGAAAATAAACTTCATTTCAATTTAATCTTGCGAAACTAAAGTGGAATATAGGAGGACCCATTCCAAGAAGGGCATCTCACTCAATGTTCAAATAATATTGTTCATTCCCTTACATCCATACCTAGGAAAATAGACTTCCTTTCAAGTTAATTGTGTGAAACTCAAGTGGAAGATAAAGTGACCCATTCCAAGAAGCTCATCTCACTTCAAAAATTTCTCGAGATTTCCAAGAATTTATAACGATATTAAGGTGCTATGCATTGTCTCCTTTATCACCTCATTGCATTTATTCAATTGTTTTTTAAATTTAAATTTATTCATTAATTTCAAAAAAAATATTATATAAATTATATATAGTTGTTTTTATTTTGATTTATGTTTTAGAATTTTATTTTATTTATATTAATATATCAATTAGTTTTATATAAAATATTTTTATTTTTTTATATAACATTGATATTACAAAATATTGTAACAAATTTTATTTAATTAAATATTCATGTATTTTTTATCATTAATAATAATAAAATAATTTAAAATAAAATTTTAATTTTAATTTTTTTTATCATTTTTTAATTTTAATAAAGTACTATTTAAATTATATAAAGTACCAATTCTAAAAACTTAATAATTGTTGTGTTTTATTATAGGAATAAAACTCGAGTTGAAAAAACTCTAGGATGAGAGTTTTTAAAACTCTTATACGAGAGTTTTCAAAACTCTCATACGAGAGTTTTCAAAACTCTCATATGAGAGTCTCATTGGGTAAACTCTCGGGCGCAAACTCTCGTCCGAGAGTTTTTTAAACTTTCGGACGAGAGTTTGGCCATGCGTTTAAATGTAACTTTAGGTGGGTTAAACTCTCGGTCGAGAGTTTTATAAATTTCTCGTCCGAGACATTATCTCGGCCGAGAGTTTCTGGTCAACGAAAAACACAGAAAATTCTGCAGTTTTCAGGAACCTGCAACTTTGGAGGGGCAGAACACCTACAAAAAAAAAAATTTATATGTCAGACAAAGTAACATTAGATTCATCTCTGAATCTAGTTTCTGATGATATGATATTTGTGGAGTTTCATTAAAAATTCAATTTTTTATTAATTTTTTACTAAGCAGTGTCACTGTGGAATTTCATTGTTCGAAAAATTGCACTAAATGAAAATTCAATAACTTTCAAATGGGGACACCAAAAAAATTCAAAAAAATCATACTGCACTTCCTCTCCCTGTCTACTTCAAAAGGGTACTCTCATTTTTCTTATTGACGATCACATTGAAAAGAAAATCAAAGGATGATAAAATGTACTGAAACATCACTGTTTTTTTGTCTTCGTCCATTTCAAAAAATAATAAAAAATAGTGATTTAATCCGAAAATTACCGAAAAATAATCTGTGCACTAGCGCAATATATGCAGATTATGATGCTATGGTTTTTTTCCAAAAAATGAATAACCTTCCCTAAAAAAAGTAAAGGATGATAAAGTGACTATTTATGTTTGCTTGAAAATTTCAAGTATATGCAGTTAGTAAACAAGAAATTTACCCCTCTATATGTCAATATTTAAAAAAAAAAAAAAATATGGGTATGGAGGTAAGACAATTCTCTACAATTCTTGTTTTTATGTCAAAGCATAATTTGCAATACAAATATGAGTTTAGTGGAGTTGAAGTTGAAAATCATAGAAAATTACAATTTTCAATGTCAAAAAAGGGAAAAAAGTGTTTCCCGACTTCACATTTCACCCTGAGTTATATAGAAAGTTAGATCTTCAAGGAAGAGAGTTGGAAAATCAGAGGATATACACTCAGGATAAATTGTTGAATGTGAAAGACAGATAAATTTTCATGAATGACAGTCAGGAAATAGAGATTAAGGATGTAAGAATGATTCATCAAATTGAAGAAGTTCAATATTGTGAACCAGAGCAGAGAGACATTCATGAAATAGATGATAATAAGAAGAGACTAGCTGACAATCTCATGGAGAATTTAAATTAGCATACTGATGTGCTGACAAAGGATTTGGAAGAAAACTCAAAGCAGCATAATGAAATGTTGTCAGAGGAGGAAGAGGTATTGAAACCTTGCATTTTTAATACTGATAATTCATGTGTTAATTATGTAGGCAAAGAAGGACAAAAAATGGAAAATGTCAGAGAATTTAATGAAAAGGAAACTATGTTAGATGAAAACATAGTGGAAGATCATCATTCTATCATGGTTATTGGAACAATGGAGATAACCTTAGAAGCTGGGAAGAAAAACAGTGAAGATTTTCTGAATCTTGAAAGAGACTTAGAACTGAAAGAAGAAGATTTGGTGATTGGATCATCAAATAAGGCCATTGGGTCTTATGATTTTGAAATTGATAATTTGATTGTGTTTATAGGTGTTGCAGAAGACAATCCATCTCTTGGAGTTGTCTTGAATGAAGATGACCTGTTGCAGAAGAAGGAACTTATAAATTCCAAGGAAGATGAGACAGTCATGTCTCATATGAAGGAAATTGTTACTATTGATGACAGGGAGGAGTTGGCTTGTCTGATTGGCCAAGAGAAGACTATGGGAAAAACTTTTAGAACTGTCATAGTGATGAAGAATCATAATTTTATTCTGATAAAAGATGAAGATACAGTGTTTGAAGAATTTGAATTGATTGCTAGAATCAATCAAGGAGGTGATGGAAAATTACTGAAGATTGTCAAAGAAGAAGAAGGATATGCTGAGACTAAATTGCAGCATATTGATGATGTGGTTGAAATAAAACAAATACAAAGGGAATGGCTGAAATGTTTGCTAGAAACAATTATTCCAGAGAAAGGAATTGATAATATTGAATTAAAAATTCTTGAAGTTATGAAAGAAGCAGGAGCAGATACTAGTTTGTCAAATTTGATTATGCTTACTAGTATACAAAGAATAGTGAATGATTATGTTACTGTGATTAAAGAATCAAATGATAATTTATTTTAAAAAAAAAATTGCAGGTAGTAATCAGGAGAAGAATGTTGCAGAGGGAGATATTTTAAGAGATATTCAAGAAGTTTGGGAGGTAGCAACAAAGGCAACATTTTCAGCAACAGCAACAAAGGCAATAGTATTGGCAACAACATCTACAGCAACAAAAGCAACATGTGCAGCAATAAAAGCAATAGAAATTGAAAGTAGCAACAAAAGGCAGAGTAATTTCCAGACATAAGATAAACTGGACATAGAGATTGAAAACATAAGGAGGTTGATGATGAAGGTGTCTCAGAAGAAGACAGTAGCAAGAAAGCAAAGTAACAACATCAAGGAGAAGACAAGAATAGACTGTGAAAGCATAGCTAGTGGCAAGATGCAGAATAAAGTATGGGATCCAGGAGGCAGAGATTAAAAGCACATGATTAGTAGATCATGATTATTTTGACCTTGGGAGTCTGATGTAGGGGCATTAGGCTCAAGAAAACTCCTTGTATTTTAATAGACTTAGGGGTTATGTGTTTTCAAGGGAGTTGGTTTCTTATGTAATGAATTGAGTGATTTTAATGACAATTAATTAAATATTGTGAGTAATTTTGTAAATGTTGGAGAAGATGAGAGAGTTAGGCTAGTTGAGAGTGTATAGGGATTGAGAGATTTAGGAATTAATGATAAATCCTAAATTAGAATTGGTTTCATTATTTTTTGGATGAAAGAGGATCTTTAGGGGTGAGTTGAGTCAAATGAGGACTTAGAGGATATTTAGGATTTTGTTGAGAAGATGGAGGAACTGAAACCAAAAATAGTTTCAGAACCTTTTATATAAAATGTAAGCCTCAAAGGCATAAAAAGCAGTAGATATATAGATTTCAAGGTAGAACAAAGTTAGATAGATAGGGTTTGAAGCCAACGGGCTATAGAAAAAAGGTCACTGATTTGAATATCAGGCCAGAGGAAGAAATTCTGATGTAATTATTGTTTGTTAATACAGAGAACTCATTTTTCTGAGTTCGTATTTCATTTCTGAATTATATGGTGTGTAGATGAAATTGGGTTACATGATTGTATGAATGTGTGTATATAGCATAGCATGTATTTGGATGATTTGAGTGTGCAGGTATCTTAGAAGAATCTGATATAAAAATCGAATTTTATGAAATTGAATTTATACAGAATTCGATGGAGTGCTTTTAGAAAACCATGTGACAGTGTTTTGATGACAATGGCTCGGGATCATCAAAGAAGATCCAGTGAAGAAATGAATGTTCGATCACTAGATCGATGGAGATAGAACTGTTTCAAATATGAATCCTTCAATTTCTGAATTTTGCTATGGTGGAGACAATTTTGTGTGAACGAAACAAATAAATGATTGTAGGGCATTCATTTGCGATTACCTTTAAGGGAGGAACTGAAAAGAAATCTCAGTTTGCAAAGAAAAATCATACATTTGAATTACAATAGCTTTTGTGGAATTCCTTTTAGGTTGGAACCCTGGTCGTGTTCAAAACCATGAGTTGAACAAAGGCATAAAATACAAAGTAAAGGCGCAGAGGAAGCGGAACTATGCGACGGGAACAGTGAAGCGGTTTTGAGGAAACAAACAATTAGTTTTTGTGTGATCATAAGCTGGTAAATGGTATTGAAGAAAATCACGTGATACACTCCAAGGAATGACACGTAGCATGGATGGATTTCAAAACCGTCTATTTCACGTTGCTTTGGAGCAATAAGTCACCCGGGTAAAACAAATGCGATAGCCGTTCGATGATAGCCATCGGAGATCCGATGGTGTTCGCATCATCATTTGCATAGAGGTTAATGGAGGTATTTTAATAAAGCTGTGGGGCTGATATAATAATATGTTTTGGGTTTTGCTGGTACTTTGGTTTTAAACCAAAGTCAAACTTTGGTATGAAATGGAATGTTAACATGGCCGAATATATATTAATGAATGGTGGGCCGAAGATACATTAATGTTTCTTGACATGCGGATTTATGATCACATATGAGCATTGAATTAAAAGTGGATTGGTAAAGCATTGGGCCGAAAAAATAAAATATTATGTATATATGTGATGATACTTGGGGTTTTAATCCAAAGTCAAATGTTGATGCGGTATTCATAAAGAGGGTTTTAGTATATGGTTTATAACCATAGGGTATAAAAGGGTAAGCTTCCGCAGTAAAATTTTCTCAATTTGAGAATTATGTTGGTTTATAAATGAACCATGCATTTTTATATGCATCTTAAGGTGAGAATGTGGGTTTTGCGGCCTTTGGTTGCATCACACATCTGAGGATATTTTTTTATGATGCATATGTGCACATTCCAAAGTAGAAAAGAAACAAGTTGGATAGTAAATATAAAAGGTGCATTTTTATTGAATATAAGTATGGTTTAAAAGGTTATAAGCTTTGGAACCCAAAAATAAGGAAGGATGTGTACAACCAAGATATTGTGTTAAAAGAGGTGAAGAATTTTATTAAACAAGAAGTCCTAACAAAGTACCTTGAAAATATAGAGTTTGAACTGAAGGAGGAAGAATCAAACTCTACAACAAAAAATGAATAAGAAGATGAAGAGCCACAAACTTAAATTTTTAGAAGTTTAGTTTGAGAGATAAGGCAACCAGAGACGCATATTCCATATTTATGTTCAAATTTTGCTTTATCTATTACTAATGATGATCCCATAACTGTTAGGGAGGTAGTAGATTCAGAGGATGGAAAATTTTGGAAAGAGGCCATGGTTGATGAAATGATATCTTTGGAAAAAAATGAGGCTTGGGATATGGTGGAGTTGTCAGCTAGAAGGAAACCCATTAGTAACAAAAGGTTTTTTTGTTGGGGTTCCTGTGTTTTGGCAGGTTTGGCAATACCAAAAGACAAGACAACATCAAAACCACTTTGGGATCTCAGGATCTAGCCCTCTTGGACCCAGAGAGGGATCTCTCTATAAAGACAAAGAAATATATGTCTTTGAAGTTCGATTTTAAGGTATTAGGCTAGTTATAAGGCACAAGGGTTGTTGTTTTGTTTGTTTTGTTTGTTTGGTTGTTGGGAAACATGAAGGAAGGGTTCGATGTAAGACAAAGAGTGAGCAAAGAGGGATTTTTGGAAATGGGAGACAACTCCAAGGAAACTCAAGTCCATTGGGAAGTGGGGTCATAAAAGGGTTTACTTGCAATTCAATATCCAAGGCTTTCAAATGGGCTAGTCATCTAAAACAGAGGATCTCTAAAGATGATAGTATGGAATGAAATGATAAGGAAGTGAAGGTGAATGACAAGGAGACCTTCCAAGGTGACCACTTAGGAGAAAATATAAGGACAGGGCATGCCTTAACCATCTATAACCAAACTCCTAATGAGGCTAACTCTTCAGACAATAGAAAACACTTAAGATTTTGACACAAGGTGAAGCCTAAGTTCATAGGAAGACTTTTAACTTTCAATGCTTTTGACATTCACCTTAAGGGATCTTCGAAAAGCTTAGCTGTTGGAAAAGGACCCCAGTGAGACAGAATCAACTCTAATTTCCCAGTATCCCAATTCTTCCAGCTAATACCAGACAAGAACATCTAAGAACAGACTCTTAAATTCACACATCAGTAAGCAGTGAATAACCAACTACTATATTGGTTAAATTATCTCAAATTTGTTCTCAGATCACACAATTAGTAGAAAACATCCAAGATAAGAAGAGTAGGAAGCATTAGGGTACCATGCAGGGGTATATCCTAAGCCAGATTACTTATTCTTATCAGAGAAATGAAATATGATGAATAATAGATAGAAAACATTGACAAAGATAGAACACATCACCGCTGCTTTAAATCAGGATCCAAAGAACATGCTTGTCATATTAAAGAGCAACACCAGTCACATACATCATTGTCCAACAGCTCTATATTCAGTTTGAAATCATCTCCTCAGCCTATTTTACAACTGATACATACAGAACTCTATCTCAAAGGAATAGCTTACTATCCACGGTAATCCAATCAACAACCTTTACAATGTATTTTTCTTGAGTTCTTATAGATGAAAGAGAGGAAGAAGAGGTGAAAATGGGGAATTTGCAGGGATAAAATGGAGTAGATGGAGGCTTTTTGAGAAAAATTCTTTCACAGACAATGAGGCTTTTTTCAATGGAAACAGCAGTGAGGGCTCTTTAGAGGATAAAAAACACAAGGAGACTTCAAGAATGATAGGTTTTCAAAGGAAATGTATCTCTTGAAGACTCGGAAACGAATTTAGCCACCTATTTGCTCTGTCAAAATTTATAGGTGGCTAACAGTGGCTCCACATGGGGATGGCATCTTCTTGAAGGTGTCAAGAATCTCATAAAAAATCTTTGGGAAGTAGGCCATATGCCTGATCTTTGAACCATATTTTTCTTCTTTGATTAGCTGCCACCAACATGATGAAAATTATATTAGCAGAAAACATTCTCCCAAACAATCTACCTACCCATCCTACAGTCCTAACATTTTTTCTTCAAGGTGCATTTCGATTTGCAGACCTTCTTCATCATTTTTTATTGAAAGCAAAAAACAAACTAATCTAATTCTACCCTTATTCCTCCATGAGACCAAATTAAACAGTTGGTCTCATAGCTTCTCTACCTAAACTAATATCTGCTAGGATTAAACTGTCTAGCAGATTTCTTTCTCTACATTCTACAACAGAAATTTAAAAACAATCAAACTAGGATTAGACTGTTTGGTTTGTTGTGGGTCCATGGTATAAAGACAGCTGCACATGAACTGAACTTTGCAGAAAGTTGATACAAAACGTGAAGGCTTTGAAATTCTGGAACTTTGAAGCATCAATCTTTTCCCTGTGACTCAGGTTTTGAGCTTATTAGAGTCACTTTCTTCTTCACTTCAGCTCTGGTTTTGATCATGTTAGAGTTGATTCTTCTTCCTTTCTTTGCTGATCCAAGTTCTAGGCATACTAGAACCAACCTCTCATTATTTTTGGCTCAGGTTTTGAGCTTGTTTGAGCCAATATTTTGGAGCTTCAGAGGTTCAAGTTTTGAGCATGTCTGAACCTTTCTTTCTCTCTTTTTTGAAACATTTTCTCTCTTTTTCAAAAAAAAAAAACAAAATACAGCAATGGTATTTACAATGGAAATGGAAGCTTTAAACTAGAACTCAGCAGTAGTAATGCTTGACCATCCTGCCATTGACAGGACCCCCAAATAGATCTGTACCATCTAGCTCTTGCAGAAAAAGGGCATTTGGACCAATGGTGGATTAGATGATGTAAGGACCCTGCCACAAACTGTCAAATTTTACATGCTTTCCTTTGTCCTCTCTCCTAGAGTCCCGCTTAAGTACCTTATCTCCAATTTTGAAGTCACAAGCTTTCGTTCTCTTATCAAACAACTTTTTTATGTTTTCTTGCACTTTCAGAGCTCTGTTGTAGACTTCTTCTCTTGTCTGCTGGAGATGTATAGTTTGATTTATCCTCCTTACCATGTTGTCCTCTTCTGACTGTATTTCTTGGACCAATTTTATCACTGGTACCCCCAGGCTGGTGGGGAACACTGCATCTACTCCATAGACTAACTAATATGGGGACATTCCAATGGATTTCTTTGTTGTTAACCTGTCAGCCCACAAAGCATGCACTAACTTGTTATGTCACGATTTCTTATTCTCTTCAAGCAGCTTTTTGATGATGGTCACCAAACTTTTATTTGATGATTCTGCTAACCCATTACCCTGAGGATAGTAAGCAGTAGAATGACCAAGTGCAATTTGATACCTGTGACAAATATCAATCATCTTTTTGGAACCAAAAGCAGCAGCATTATCAGTGATAATCTTCCTAGGGCAGCCAAATCTAGATAGGATATGGTCTTCAAGGAATTTAATAATAACAGAATCTGTGGCATTCCTAGAAGGGATGGCCTCTATCCATTTTGTGAAATAGTCTGTGGCTGTGAGAATCCATTTGTGTTGGGCTGATGAAGCAGGATGGATCTCCCCTATGAAATCTAGGCCCCACTGTTGAAAGGGAGCCTCAACAGTGATAGGTTGTAATGGTAAAGGGAGGAGCTTTCTTTTGCCCTAAAAAATCTGGCACTTATGGCATGCAACTATCATTTTGTGGATATCATTGAAAAGGGTAGGCCAGTAATAGCCAGCTCTGAGTATTTTTTTAGGAGTGGCTTTCCAGTTGAGATGGCCTCCACACTCTCCTGCATGGAACTCATGTTTGGTCCTCTCTGCATCAGCTTCAGGCAGACATTTAAGCAGCAATCCATTTGCATTTTTCCAGTATAAACATTCATCTAAAATGCAATAGTTCCTAGCCTTTAACTTCAGAAACCTTGCCTTAGTCTTTGATAAATCAAGAGGGGCATTAAGATTTGTAAGCACATACATGATATCAGAATACCAAGGAGAGTTTTGAAATTGTTCTTCAATGGTAGGAGCAGGTAATCCTTCATGTTCATCCAAGGCATCTACCATGTTTATGTCAAGGGCTTGCAAGTTAGATTCAGCCATTAGTTGAGCTAAGCCCTGACCTTTGATGAGTTTTGTGGGTTTTATTTCCAAATCATACTCTAATATTACAGCAATCCATTTTCCCCTCTTCCCATCGGGATCTTGGGACAAAATGTCTTTTACCACTATGTTAGGCATGTACGCAATGATGTGAGAATGCAGGATATACACCTTGAAGTATTTTAAGGCCTTTACCAAGGCATAGGCCTGTTTTTCCATTATGTTATATTTCAAGGGTGCATCCCTTAGCACCTTGCTGAAAAAAGCAATAGACTATTCCTGTCCCTCTGGATTTTTCTGCAGCAGGACTGCAACCATTGTATGCTTGGAGGCAAAGGAGAATATAAGGAAATCTTTTGAAAAACCAGGGCTGATTAGGACTGGTGCCCGGGTGAGTGCATGTTTCACTAATTAAAAAGATTTTTTAGCCTCTAGAGTGCACTTAACTCCTACATCCTTTTTCAGCATGTTTGTCATATCTCTAAGGAGTTCAGCTAAGTTGGGAATAAACCTCCTCAAGAAGTTGATTTTCCCAATAAAGGACTGCAATTCTTTTATGTTTCTCAGGTGGCTAATCTACAGTATTCCCTCAACTCTTTTTGGGTCTATTTTGATCCCCTTTTCTGATATAATATGGCCAAGAAGCTTACCTTCTTGAAGGCCAAATACAGTCTTCTTGGGATTTAAAGATAGACCGAACCTTCTACATTTCTCAAATACTCTTCCTAGATGTTTGAGGCGCTCCTCATCAGTTTTGGAATAGATTGTTATGTCATCAAGATAAATGACAATGAAGTGACCTATTTCCTCAGAAAAGGCTATGTCCATAGCTCTTTGGAAGGTTGCACCAGTGTTCATTAGTCCAAAAGGCATTTTCACGTACATGAAAGTGCCCCATGGAGTGGTGAAAGTTGTTTTTAGTCGATCTTCTAGGAGTACTAAAACTTGGTTATACCCTGAAAAACCATCTAACATGGAGATCCTTTTTGAACCAACTACCCTTTGTAGGATGTGTTCCATATTGGGTAAGGGGTAATTGTCCTTAAGTGAAGCTCTGTTAAGGTTTCTAAAATCAATGCACAGTCTGATCTCTCCTGTCTTTTTCCTCACAACTACAAGGTTGGAGACCCAATCAGAAAACCTCATAGGCACTATGATTCCTGCCTCATACATTTTCTTGATTTCCTTTTCAACTAGAGGCAGTTGTACTGGGTTAATTCTGCGCATTTTTTGCCTAAAGGTTTTTTGGCTTTCTTTCAATGTGATCTTGTGCTAAATGATTTTTTTATCATAGGCTTTTAAGTCCTCATAGCTCCAGGCAAACACATCAACAAAATCTTTAAATAAATCGATGTATTTCTTCTTGATGTGTGCTGGCAAGGATTTAGCTAATTTAATCATCTTAGGCTTATCCTCGGTGCCTATATTACATTCCCCAACATCTGATTTAGTGTGTTCTATAGTGGGTTTCTTTGTTAAAATAAAAAAGGTCCTCTAGGGGTGCTAGTCCTCTGGGTATATTCTTTTCTTTGGACTGCAGCACCTCTATGTCTTCTTTTTGTGTGTTCTCGTATTCTTCAGTTTGAGTTACAAGTTCTTCTGTAAACATGTTTATTTCTACATTATGGGGTGATTTTTCTTCATCAGGGGGCTCTTCATTTAGGTAGTTTTCATTGGATTTAGAGTCTGAATCAGGAATTTCAAACTCATTCCTGCCAAGCAAGAAATCCTCTATCTACTTGTCACCCTCAAAGACCTACCAATACTTATCATTATCCAGCACTGTAGGCCTATATTTCGTTTGAATGATGATCTGTTTGTCACTAGGTGATTTTTGATATGAAGTAGCAACGCAGGCTAATCCATTTGCAATAATGTTCTGACTCCTAGGAACAAACACAAGCTCGTATTCTACAAAGGTTTTCAATAAATCCATGGCATCATTTATGTATGCCCTCAATCTAGGATGCTTTGCAGTGTACTCTCCATTCACTTGTTTGACGACTAATTTAGAGTCTTCATGTACAACTATCTTTTGGGCTCCTATTTTTTTCAATAATTTCAGTCCTAGGATGAGAGCCTCATACTCTGCAATGTTGTTTGTACATTTAAAATCTAGTTTGAAGGCATGACTCTCAGCATAGTTACTTTCAGTATTGTGTAACCACACTCCAACTCCTGCATTCTTTCTAGTGCAAGACCCATCAAATTTCATCCTCCATAAGGGATTGTTTTCAGGTTTATCGTCATTTTCATCCCTAATGCTGGGTTCACCATTATGTTGTATTATGGGGTCTACACCGAGGCGTGGAATGTTTTGTTCTTCATGATGTGCATGGAGTTTAGAGTGATGAGTAATATGTAGTTTGCAGTCTTGGTTTTGTTCACTCTGAGTTTCTGATTCAGTGCATTGTTCTAACGTTTCTCTCTCGTTTCCCTCTATATATAGAGTGGCCATTATGTTAAAATTTGTGGCTTCTACTCTGTTGTTTAGATTTATGTTTCCTAGCACTTGTTTATCAATAAATTCATCATTTTATAGGATAAAGGAATCCAAATCCATGTGGACAGAGTATAGAGGTGAATTTTCAAGTTTCTCAGGGATGTTAACCATAAACTTCATGTGTGTCTCCCTATATAATATTCTAAGCTAGCTAAAGACAGGGATTGTGGCATATGTACCATCCATCTGCATTGTACCTTGTAGCTTGGCACCCCATGACCTTGACAACAAAATGCCATACTTAGGAGGCACATCTGCCACTACAACATCCATTACCATGCACTTGGCTGGGATTTGGGTCAGATTCACACAAAGATCTTTGATTAGGCCAAAGCACTTCACTCTGCTAGAGTCAAATGAATATAAATCCTTATAGGGTCTAGTTATCTCTAGACCTAACTTCTCCATAATCACCTTTGGCATAAGTTTTTGTGAAGCCCCAGAGTCATGCATAGCATTATGAAGGATTTTGTCATGGATGTTGAGGCTGATATAAAAAGGAGGCACAAATCCTTCCTGAAATTTCCCTTCTATTTTTGGACCAAAAAAAAGGGCTGGTTGATCATCATTTAAATTGACAGTGTCACTGTTTTCTCCTAGATTTAAAGCTTTCAAAATTTGGCCTTTATATGCATCTTGAGTGGCCAACTCAGTGAGAGGCATTGAAATTTTGATTTTGGCTATCTCACTTTCCAAATTGAAAGGAGATTGACTCTTTGAAAGGCTCAATTTTGTTTTATTAGCCAACATTTTATTGGCAGAATCAGCTTGCTGATTCTCACTATGTACAATGTTTGAAGCTGTTTTATCAGGAGCATTAGCTGCAATGCTAGTGTTGCTAGTTTCTTGATTTGGCTTATCAACAGTTTGGATGTCCTTGTCTTTGTTTTTCCCAGAACTTTCAGCTGCTGATTTGTTACTTTCAACAGTCACTTTAGGAGTCTTCTCAGGTATTTTCTTAATGGTAACCTCAGAGGCTTTTGGTTTGGAAGTGTCTAAGCTCTTCTTGCTCCTGAGTTCATACTGTTCTCTGACCTGCATAATGTCATTTTCAAATCCCAACCTATAGTCCTCATATTCTAACCCTTCCTCATCCCAATATGAGTATGAGGTCCGATGATCTTCTGTGGAAAAGGTGTGAATTTGGTTGTCTAATTCCACCATGTTTATTGTGGTTCCCTCAGAATATTCTATTATCCCCTCATCTTCATCAAGGAATTTCTCTTGAAATGGGGGTATGACTTGTTGATCAGAGTCTCTCTGTTTGTTTGGGGGATTGTTTCTCCTAAAGTTTTGGTTCTGATTTTGGTTTTGGTTTCTGCTCTGATCGCTGACTTGGACAACCATCTTCTCCATCATTGTTTCTATCCTTTCCATGTTTTTGGCTAGACTATCATATTTGGGATCAGATGTGGAAGTTGATGTGTCATCCCTATAGGTTACCTTCTTCTGAGCCCTCATTCTAGCTCTTTTTTCAATCAGGTTTGCTTCTACACTTACTGCTCCTTTTTGCATGTCTTCCAATGTGTTGTAATCTCTCTCCCTAAGCTGGTAGGCCATGTCAGCATCAAATCCTTTGGGGTATTTTACTAAAGCCATTCCTTGTGGAGGTTTCATATGGGGTCAAAGAGCATTGTAAACATTGTTGAATATGGTAGAATAGTCATGGACACTCTCTCCCTGATTTCTTTTTAGATTTTTATATTCTGCTAGTATTTGGAGAGGGTTTCTTTTGACTTCCCATTTGTTTATGAAAGTTTGGTGCAAGGACGGAAGGTCATTGATACTATTAGGAGGCAGGCCTTTCAACCACTTCTTCACTTCTCCTCCTAAACTCTAGGAAAAGATCCTCATCTTGATGGTTTCATCTTCAATTTCCATAAAGTCAAAGGCATCTCCCATCCTATCTACATGATGTTGAGTTGTGGTAGACTCTTTTCCAGTGAAATGAGGGATTTTTGACTGATAATCATTGGGTAGTGGAGCCAAGGGCTGAGGTAACACTAAGGGAGCATACCATGCTGCCATGATGATGTTCTGTGGAGGTAAAGGATTGGCATGAGTAGTAGGTATGTGGATGACGGAAATACTAGGACCAACAACACACTGTTGAGCTGATTTAGGATGATAGAGGCCCAAGTTTTGAATGAAATGTATATCAGGAGGTGTAGATGGAGGGGTCCCTCTATCCCTGATATGTTGACCACTATGAGATGGTGAACTTGGAGGCTCGAGGTCTGCCTAGTCTATAGCACTAAATGACTTAGTTCTTGGTAAACTGCTTGGTAAGTCTAATTCAAAATGAGTGTCTGATAGAGGTGTAAATTTTTTGGGTGCTGAATTAGCTCTATGGATGGGTATGATAATAGTTGGCTTCCTAGTGGTGGGAGATTTCCTAAGAATGCTCTCAGGGTTGTCAACTATTTCAGGTGGGTTTGGGTTAGGATAAGCTCTAGTATGAATGGTTCTTGAAGCCAGTATGCTTGTCTCTTCACCAAGAAGCTTAATCCCATGTGTTTCTTCTAATATGGCTGATGTTGTAGTGAAAACAGGTCTCCTAGCAGAGTCTTGTGAAAACCAAGATAATCAGCAGGCCTACTGATCACCAGTGGAGTCTTTAGTCATTAAGGAACTGTGGAGTTGCCAGGTGGAAGGTTTGCAATGTTACAAGGAGATTTACAGTCCACCACAGTGATTAACTTACCAAATCTAGGCTGATTGGTCTTGCTGTCCCCAGTGGAGTCACCATTATGTTGGGGTTCCTGTGTTTTGGCAGGTTTGGCAATACCAAAAGACAAGACAACATCAAAACCACTTTGGGATCTCAGGATCTAGCCCTCTTGGACCCAGAGAGGGATCTCTCTATAAAGGCAAAGAAATATATGTCTTTGAAGTTTGATTTTAAGGTATTAGGCTAGTTATAAGGCAAAAGGGTTATTGTTTTGTTTGTTTGGTTGTTGGGAAACATGAAGGAAGGGTTTGATGTAAGACAAAGAGTGAGCAAAGAAGGATTTTTGGAAATGGGAGACAACTCCAAGGAAACTCAAGTCCATTGGGCAGTGGGTTCATAAAAGGGTTTACTTACAATTCAATATCCAAGGCTTTCAAATGGGCTAGTCATCTAAAACAGAGGATCTCTAAAGATGATAGTATGGGATGAAATGATAAGGAAGTGAAGGTGAATGACAAGGAAACCTTCCAAGCTAACCACTTAGGATAAAATCTAAGGATAGGGCATGCCTTAACCATCTATAACCAAACTCCTAATGAGGCTAACTCTTCAGACAATAGAAAACACTTAAGATTTTGACACAAGGTGAAGCCTAAGTTCATAGGAAGACTTTCAACTTTCAATGATTTTGACATTCACCTTAAGGGATCTTAGAAAATCTTAACTGTTGGAAAATGACCCCAATGAGACAGAATCAAATCTAATCTCCCAGTATCCCAATTCTTCCAGCTAATACCAGACAAGAACATCTAAGAACAGACCTTAAATTCACACATCAGTAAGCAGTGAATAACCAACTACTATACTGGTTAAATTATCTCAAATTTGTTCTTAGATCACACAATTAGTAGAAAACATCCAAGATAATAAGAGTAGGAAGCATTAGGGTACCATGCAGGGGTATATCCTAAGCCAGATTACTGATTCTTATCAGAGAAATGAAATATGATGAATAATAGATAGAAAACATTGACAAAGATAGAACACATCACCGTTGCTTTAAATCAGGATCCATAGAACATGCTTGTCATATTAAAAAGCAACACCAGTCACATACATCATTGTCCAACAGCTTGATATTCAGTCTGAATCATCTCCTTAGCCTATTTTACAACTGATACATATAGAACTCTATCTCAAAGGAACAACTCTCTATCCACGGTAATCCAATCAACAACCTTTACAATGTATTTTTCTTGAGTTCTTATAGCTGAAAGAGAGGTAGAAGAGGAAGATAGAACTTTAAATGAAATATTAAAATAGAGGAAGAAGAGTGCTTGAGGCCCATTCTATTTTAATATCCCTGCATTGACTCTTAGTACTCTTTGAATGAAAGAGTGGTCTTCGACAGGCTGATAATAACTTCAGAGGTATGTTCTTTGATGTACTTTTCAGCTACTTGTACTCTATTAGTACTCTGGGACAAGTAAGGCAGATAAATGAATTCAGGCCTACCATACTATGTAACAAATGCTCTGGCAATCTTAGGACCACTGTCAGGATGGTGATCTTCTCAGGAACACTGATGGAGAGTAAAAAACATTATGGGAACTCGTCCTTTCTTGGGAAAGAACCTTCTATTGATGTGAAACACTGATAAGGTTTGTTTCATGTGCTTTAGGCCTTATTAGGCCTTCTGGATCATTCATAAGTTCTTCAATCTGTATATTCGTCCTTTAAACACTGGTTTAAAGCATTTAATCTTCAATAATGGCTTTAAATCCATTTACACTATCACTGATACTCTTTGCCTCTCCTGTTGACTATCTCTGTCTGTGGATATGCAGTTTTAATGGTGCTGGAGGATTTGAAACAGAGTTAATAACTCTGATTTGGATAAAAATATGTGTTTAAAACCTCCTCAGGAGTCTTTCCTACTATCTCTTGCTCTGAAAAAGCTTTCTCGGCGCTCTGTGTCACCATGACAGTGACTGTGAGAAAGAACGATTTTCACCATCTGTAACCCTGCAAAACACAAAAAACATGCTAAGAAAAATCCCTGGGAGTGGAGGTTGGATGTTGTGGAGGCCTGTAAAAGATGGAGGCGCAGTGATGGACGTGGTGGATGTAGTGGGAAGACGGCTGAAAATTGCTGGGAAATGGTGAAAAAACGATCTGATGGAGGTCTGGTGCGAAGGGGACTTTGGACCGTTGGATTAGATCAAGTAGTGGTGATCGATGGTCAGGATTCACTGGTGGAGTTGCTTTAGAGGAGTTAGGCGGAAGAAAATAACTTTAGTGTTAAAACACCAAAGTTTAACCTTTGGGCGAATAAAAAGGAAAAGCAATTAAAATGAATGAAAATGAAGGCATTGGTGCTGGGACTCAAGAGGGCGAAGGGAAATCGAATGCGGACCATTGGATCACTAAAGAAATCAACGGCAAAGATCTTCTGATGCGGTCCTTTGGGAAGTCCGATGGCAGAAATATGAATGAAGACGAGATCTAATATGAACCATTAGATCAAACAATCAATGACTAGGATCAAAGAAGCAATTGCAGAGGAGGGTGGTAAGCGGAAAACCAGAAGTGGTTATCGCATGGCTTTGAAGTGGTTTTGAAAATTTCCCAAACAAATGCAATATGCCTTGTCGCCCGACACTTGTCCCTTCTAAAACCGCTTTCATAGCGTAAATTTGAAATGTTAACTATCGGACACTAAAATCACGCGATATGCAGCTTAGCCATTGGATGTGGGATGGGGAGATCTGACGGTGCAGGATGGAGCGTGATATGGAAAGATGCATGGGCGAAAAAAGTGGGCAGAGTCAAAGGCGGGTTCACTGTGGACCGTTAGATCTGCATAATGGACGGTCAGGATCAATGGTAGGAGAACCAATGTTCCAAAGGGAAAAAGGTTATAATAGAAGGGCAATACGAATCCTAACCGTCAGATCTACGGAATGGATGGCGGAGATTTAAAAGAGAAAGCGGAGGCAAAGGGGCAAGTGCATGGGCGGGGAGAAGGAGAGCCGTTGGATCAATCGGAATGAACGACTGAGATCTAATCGCATTGGAGAAAGGCAGGGGCCAAAAATCTGAGGTTTTGATTATGCGATTACGCGTGGACCGTTGGATTGGCGAGGAGATCAACGGTGGAGATCTGATCGGAGGGGGGGTGATGGAGGGCACAGGGGTGGAGCGCGATTAAATCTGGGCCATTAGTTCTTGTGGATTCACCGGTCCAGATTAAAACTAGCGAGGTGATGATGGGCTCTGTGAACAAAGGCGCGATGAATCCTGACCATTGGTTCTTGTGGATTCAATGGCCAGGATCTGATCGGAGAGTCACCCAGTCGGGGAGAAATAAGAGTGGGAACGCTGGGTAAGCGCGATGCGATTTTGCACCAACCGTCGGATCATGAAAGGGATCAACGATGGATATGCGATCAGAGGTTGATGAAGATATGTGGTGGGGCACGGTGAGACCTCAGTGCTGGCCATTAGATCTATATAGATCAACGGTTCATATTGCAGTGCAGGTCTACAGAACGAAAGCCCAATCGCATCGGAAAAATAAGAATAACAAAGGAAAAAATGTTCACAAATGGTTCCGATTACGATTAGTACCATGGGGCTTAGCGCCTGGTTCTGGTGCCAGGTCGTATGCGGAAAAGGGCTGAGGGCTAGGCCGAAAGGGGCTTAAATCTATTATAAGGTAAAAAGTGGGTTTTTAGGCCAAAAACAGATTTTTTAAGGCTAAACAGTGGGTTCCGGTAAAGGGAAAAAGGGATTTTTGAACCAAATGAAGGGAGCCATAAGGTTTTAAAAGGGGAATTTGATGGTTTAGAGGGCTAAGGAGGGGATTTTGAGGGTTTTTGGGGAAATTTTATGAAGGGAAGAAGAGGTGAAAATGGGGAATTTGCAGGGATAAAATGGAGCAGATGGAGGCTTTCTGAGAATAATTATTTCATAGACAGTGAGGCTTTTTTCAATGGAAATAGTAGTGAGGGCTCTTTAGAGGATAAACAACACAAGTAGACTTCAATAATGATAAGTTTTCAAAGGAAATGTATCTCTTGAAGACTCAAAAACGAATTTAGCCACCTATTTGCTCTGTCAAAATTTATAGGTGGCTAACATGTTTAACAAGAATATGAGTGCAGAAGGAAATGTGGAGAAATACAAATCTCGGTTGGTAGTAAAATTTTATTCTTAGGTGTTGTGAATTGATTTCGGTTACATTTTTTTCTCTTGTTGCCAAGTTAGTTTCTATTATATTACTTTTATTTGTTGTTGTTTCTTTTGATTTTGAGGTAGAAAAAACAGATGTGAATACATCATTTCTTCACGGGTATATGGAATATGATATATACATGAAGCAACTAGAAGATTTTATGGGGAAGGGTAAGAAAGAACTGGTATGCAGATTAAAAATTTCTCTTCATGGGTTAAAACAGTCACCAAGGATGTGGTATTAGAAATTTGATACATATATACGGGAACTTACCTTCACAAGAAGAAAAGCGGATCACTGTGTGTATTTTAAATTAATTGGTGCCCATGTTATTTATTTGGTCTTGTATGTGGATGATATGTTGTTGATTGGAAATGAAAAATAAATTATCTAGGATTTGGAGACCCAATTGTTGTCCAAATTTGACATGAAATATCTTGGTGATGCAAACTATATTTTGGGAATGGAAATTAAATGAGATTGGGAAAAGTGGAAGCTCGGGTTAAACCAAAGGAAGTATGTCAAGACAATATTGCAGAGGTTTAATATGCAGGATAGCAAACCGGTGAAGGTTCCTATTCCTATAGGTGTAAAGTTATATGTTGAATAGTGTCCTGAGACACAAGATGAGGAAGCAGACATGTATTGTGTTCCTTATGAAATTGCAGTTGGTAGCCTAATGTACATAATGGTTTGTACTACATCATAAATTTCACATGCAATGCGAGTATTGAACAGGTTTATGTCTAAACCAAGGAAGGAGCATTGGACAAAAGTGAAGCAAGTTTTTAGGTATTTGCGTGGCACTAGTTATTATGGTCTATGCTATCAAAGAAGACTAGGATTGGATAGAGTTTTGGATATTAGTGATTTTTTTTTATGCAAACTGGGATGGAGATCTAGATCAGAGAAGATCTACAAGTGGGTACGTATTTAACCTATTTGGAGGAGTAGACAATTGGATGAGAAAAATGCAATCTATAGTGGCTCTTTCAACTACAAAGGTTGAATAAATGGTAGCCACTCAGGAAAGTATGGAAGAAGTTTGGTTGTATAGATTGTGTTCAAGTATGGGGTTGGTACAATGAACTATGAGGATACATTTTGACAGTCAAAGTGTAATTTTCTTGGCAAAAAACCATGCTTATCATTCAAAGAGAAAGCACATTGATGTTGGGCGGACCTACCCATGGTTTTGTGTAAGGGTTTGCACATGGTTTGGAGCATGATGGTTTTCTACCCATGGTATTTTGTAGATCTGGTTAAGGGAACTATGGTCATGTTCTAATCCAAAGTTAGTGGATTGGGGTTTACGTATGCTTCAACATGTATATATATGTATTGTCATAGTAAAAGGAATGTAACGAAAAATGAATCTAATAGATGTGGCATGAAACTAGGGAGCCTTATGTTTTTCGAAAACATTGCAACTAAGTGATTTTTTACCCAAATGTGTTGGATAGGGATTGGTGTTTCATATTAAGAAACAACCCTAGATCAAAACATATTTTTTTAGAACAACAATGTTATCATGTCAAGTGAGGAATCTAATCAGGGTGATGACAATGGAGAGTGATATGTACTTGTGTTATTTCATCATTTATATTATTGTTATATGTTTTTGTTTTCTTTATTTTGCTAATTATATTGTTTTTTTTATTCCTCTTATTGGAATTTCATATAATTGGTAAGATTCACAAATTTTTTTACACAGTATTTTGTAGTGGAAACATTTTTACACTTAAAACTAAGTGTTTCCAATTGTGTACAATATATATGATAATAAGGATTCAAGGTCACAATCATTCTCAAATAGGAAAATGAAAAGAATATAACCAAAATGAGAAAATAGTGAATTTATAAACAACATTTAAGATTTATTCTATATTTAGATACTTATTAGTTCATTAATCATTTCACATGTTTTTTCTTCTTGTTTAGTTCAAAATCAATATAAATCATGTAGTGATAACTCTATGAGGACTTTAACAATGAAACAATTGTGTATTAATATGTAAGATTAAATTCTTGACATGAGATGTAAAGTCATGTTAACTATATTTAAATTCCAATTATTTCAATATTATGTAAACTAAAAGGAGGTCTTATGCATGTATAAAATGTTGATTACATATTTCTACGGACTATAAGGGAAACAAATAGGCTTACATGGATGCATGTGAGGTTTTAATTTTTTCTTCATGGATAATGGAATAGTTTTGACTTTTCTTTTCAATGGTAATTATATATAAAAGTTGAATTGAATATATATTTTATGGCTAAGAATTAAATGATAAATTATGTGATGGTGATTAAGAGCCATTTGTTTGAATCTCTGATAGACTTCATGATCCATTTTTCTTTCCTATTTAGATTATGTAAAATAAATATGTATTTTTATATATTTATAAGTAAATTATTTAAAGTAGGCATGCCTTTATCATTGTAAACATGATGTAATATTAGCAAGGAGATATGTAAAAACATGAATTTCAGTGACTATCTTGTGATAAGTATGTGGAAAAAATAATATTTCTTGAGTTGTTCATTAAGAAATAACCAAATATGTTATTTCTCAAAATTTTAAATATGATATAATATGATTTTTGTATTATTTAACTCATATTTATTATTTAAAAAAGTTAAATTTAAACTTAATACAATAGCAAATAAAGAACCAAAATAGCAAAAAAATGTTGTATCTTTATTACTAGAAATATTTTCACTTGCCTCGTTAAGGGAGAACTTCCAATAAAGAAAATCCCTAACTACAAGTAACTTCACAAGCCTTATTTTACATTTGTTAATCCTCATCTTCAAGAGAGAGAGAGAAATTTCTAATTTAAATTAGTAAGAGTTTCTATAAATATTAAATTTAAATTGCTTGAAAATATCATAACTTTAGTGATAAATCAATTTTTTTTAAATAATTTTTTAAGTTATATTAAATCTAAATTAATTATAAAAAATTCTCACTTAATTTTTTAAAATTATATCAAAAGATTTAATCTCTTTTAGTGATTGATATATATGTCATTAAAATGGATCAATAGTACTAGTTTTCTATCTCTATATATAGATAGACCATAGTGTAATTTTTCATTGGTTAAATTGTATTTTTGAATAATTTATTATTATTAATCTTTTATATTAAAAATTGAATGAGTAACACATTTTCGTCTTATTAAGAACTAACTAACTTATTTTACCTTTAATTATTTTTTTCTTATGAGTATTGAAATATTTTACTAATTATGTTAGATTGAATATGAATGAACTATCTAAGCAATAGAAAAATATTTATCGTAATTTTACAATCATAGTTTCAACCATACTAAACTTTCTAATTTATAAAAATATCTTTTCAATTTTTTTTTAAATTCGTTTTGCATGCAATTTCATATATTAAATTTTGATATAAGTTCACCAATACATAATCTATGATAAATATTATTTCATAAAAATAAACATCATGATGATAACCATCTAACAAACATAAACATAATCTAAGATACACATTCAAATTCATTACCATCATCTAAATATATACACCTCTAGCACATATAAATGTCATTAGCTAACACACAAATCTAATTATCTAACAGGGCATCATCATCTTGATCACATCTAACAAAACACAAACATTTTAATATAACATCATCACCACACACATCCTCAAATTAATATAAATCTCATGTCAAATAACTCCTATCACAAACACATCTATCTGCAAGCACATTAAATTAACATATCTAACTTGACCTACAATATACACATCAACACCCACATATAAATTAAGTACATAAACATGAAAGAAAAAAAATGATATATATATATATATATATATATATATAAACAAGTCAAACAACTACATAAAGTCAAATAAATACTATCGAATATTTGATACAAAACATAGTAGTGGTAGCATGGTCTGGAGCAGAAGACGATGGATGGTCAATTATTGCCTCAACTGTCGAACTTTGAGGTGAAGGAGGAGGTGGTTGGTCTGCTCTCTCAGGAGAATCATGAGGCATATACTCTAGTTCTGACATATGATCATTAGGCGAATTATGAGGAGGTGTACTATTAGAAGGATCACTTACACCCTAAACATGATCCAATGGGGTAGTACTACTAGAAGCATGATCACCACCATCATCATTGTGATCCAACGAGGCAACACTTTGTGTAGGCTCATATGACGTATTTGGAGTTGCATGCCCTACATCCCTCCTCATTACTAGTATCTTGCTAGCTTTGACAATGTGATGCATAACAATCATCATCTCATGTGGACAACTCCTCGAGAGATCCAACAAACCTAGGATTTGCGCTGATGTCTCGAGCTGTCATAGGGTGGACTCCTTCCTCAACCAAAACTCTAGACAATTTATCACAGTATTCCATCCTAAACCTCAGACCAGCCCTACGGGCCCTGATGCCCACACCCCCCTGAGGATGTGCCTCACCTTCTTGGGCCTCACCCATCTTCTCATTTTCTCCCTTTGGTGGGAGAGGAGGCATGCCCCCTGAGGGGAATGGGTCGATGTATACAAAATATATAGTACACAACAATAATTATACAATTTCATTAAATAATTTAATAAAACAAGTTAAAGGACATGATAGAATAAATTTTATTCCAACTAATTAATACAATGAAATGAAACTAGATTAATTAAAGAAAACACTAATATTACCTATATCATTTGTAGGCTCATCTGGTGTGAAGAGGATATTGGGACAATGTCTCCAATCAATATCGGCATACAGAAACAAAAACAATATAAACACGTGGTCCACTGGCTAATAGTGCCAGTGCTTGGGTGGAAATATTTGTTGGATACTTCGGCATGCACCTCTTGGGCATCATTTGGACCCACATGCACAAATACACATCAATCATCGACCTAAGAGGGAAATGGTCAAATGTAGGCCTTGTTTCTGGAAACCTCTCAAAAAATAAACAAAAGATCTTTGAAGCGAAAGGGAAGCTCATCCTCCCATGTTTCATCGTACAACATCTACCTACAAAACTGCCTCAAAAAAATAGCAAGCCATTTGATACATCATGGCACTTGAATCAAAGAATCGACATAATACAAAATAAGGAAACTAATGTGTTTCCCATCACTAGTATAATGTGCAATGGTGATCACTAATAATGAGAGGAACCTAACCTCCTTTGCAATAAAATAAGCAATCCGTAGTTGTCCACTACGAACCTGAAAATGTACTGGACGTATTACATGATCCCCAACATATCTCTGAGAGTATACAAGTTGAATCTTTGTTGCAGCCCCATGGAGAAAATCAGGGAACTAGGGAAAATCCTCCCCTATCCTAGATAGGAAAATAATAAAATATATGTCTTCCTCAGAGGGCATATACCACACCTCAGGACCGACATGGAAATACTCTTGGACACTCCACTAGTGGATCAAATGTGCCAACAATACAGAGTGCACCTTCAGGGATGTATCATCCTCATAGTAATTAAGGAGGCCTACATTTCTCAAGAGTGCTTGGGTCACCGCAGTAATAGGGCAAGGTTATAAATTCCTCTCCCTCTCTTAGACCTCCCATGATTGGTACACATTGTATTGGTCTGAGACTTTCTTCTACTGTTGCTCCATTTTTTGATGCCTCTGTTACATGATTGACATATAAAATATATCAGCCTGATACTTAGAACATACGTATTTTTTATTAAATGAAAAATGTATTTATAAATATCGAAACATAACTTTCAATTGAAAAAAAAATACTCGTTGCGCTCAAAAAACAGTAATGCACCCACTCTAATGCGCTATCAAACACAACTGCACTCGAAACAATGTGCACATACATATGATGCACTGCTTTTGGTTCACATATATACATTTTCATTGCGGTGTGTCTCAAACTTATGCACTAGTGCACACATATAATCTTTTTGCACCAGTATAGAACATTCAGGTTATCAAACACACCGAGCTATATTTTTTTTTTATATTATGTGTGTGGTGCATTTGGTAAATATAAATGCACCAAGTGCAACCTAAAAATGTATGCACCAACATAAAATTTATAACAATTCTTTGTGTGTTTTCATTTTCGAAATGCATCGCAAAAATAATGGTGTCTTAGGTTCATGCACCGACTTGTGGTGCACCTTATAAATTTACAGGGTGCACCGCTATTAGTGTAAGCCAAAGCTATCAAACGCAGAGTGGAGGAAAAAAATTTAAAAAACAGTGGATTTTTGACCTATTTTGCAATTCTAATTTGCTAAAAAAATAAATTAGAGAGAAACATAAACATTACCTGGACATTTGGTCATTGGGGAGGCATTGTTGACACATAATTGAGAAAAACAAATTTCACCATCGTTTGAGAAAATTGGAAAGCCACACATTGACCATGACACAAAAGGATGGTGAGCAAGCAAAACGCCGAAGTCAGGGTGCTTACATGAGGAAACAGTGGCACCGATGCTTTAGAGATCTACAACACTATAGGTGGAAAAAATGAAATTTACGGCTGAAAGATTTTTTTATTTAACCATCCTTCGGTGCATTATTATAACCACACTAGTGTGTCAAATATCTAAGAGAACCATTTTTTTTTAATTAAAAACCCTATAGCATTGCTCTTGTCAAGACTCACAGAGGAATTTTAATACATGAACAACACCAAAGCTTCATAATAATATATCACCATTTTTTTTAAATTAAAAATGCTATAGTGGTGCTCTTATTAAGACCCACCGGGGAGTTTTAAATAATTGACACCACCCATGCTTTATGGGAATATAGCACCACATTTTAGAAACCCCCTAATAGTGCTCTTTCTAAGCCGGACTTGGGTGTTTTAAGACATGAACAACATTGGTGGTTCATTAGAATATAACACCACATTTTTTTGAAAATTAAAAACTATAGCAGTGCTTGTTCTAAGTATGCATCAGGGTGTTTTACTACAAGAATGACACCACTGCTGCGAGTGGATAAATACTGACAAATTTTAAAATTTAACCTTTATTTGATGTTATCGATTATTCAAGCATCGACGCGTGGTATATTGTGCATACACTGGGGCATTATATTATTGGTTTAACACTGGGTCGTCGTCACAGTATAACATGGAACTAGGCAAAATGAGTTTTACAACCGCCTTTTTTTTTAATTTAATCCTTTTCCGGTGGTATCACGTAGTATATGCACTAGTTCTCTTTGTTATTTAGCACCCCATTTTTTTTATTTAAAAAAATTAAATCTGTGACAATGTACCATGTTCTATTTGGCATCGGTGCATTTATGTATAGTAAAGCACTAATGCATTTGTATACTATAGACGCACCGTAACAAAACAAAAAAAAAACATTTGCCAAAACATCTGCTCTCCCACCTCTCCTAATGACCTCCGCTACAAATGGATTTTTGGGCTATTTTTATAGGGGCTTTTACACAAACCTCCTCTAGAAATTCTTTTCCTTGTAGCTATAAAAAATGAAAGGTCAAAGTTCCAACAAGGAAACTGTGTACTAAATATGACGTTATACGCCTAAATAAACTTCATTGTAGAGACTATGACGTAATATAACCTTGTTGGAGTGTATACATATATACAATAATAAAAACTTTTGTAAATTGATTAAAAACCCTACTATGCAATACATAACCCTACTATGGAATACATGGATAGCCATAAACCACCATTGAAGGTTGGCTATTAGGGTTTGAAAGAATAACCCTATATTGTATAATAAATAAAACAAAAAATCTATAATTAAAAGACGAATAAAACCCCAAATTAGGATATAAAAAGAATAGATAAAAAAAAGTGAAAGAAACCAAAATTGTGTGTAGACTCTTACGATGGTATATTCCAACACCAAATCGAATTAGAAGTAATAAAGTAATTGTGTAAAAGGGTATGAAGGAAAACAAAGAATAATAACATTTACCTATGGTCATCGACATTCTAAATTGATAAAAGTCATATGCGGAATTAGGTTGTCTATGGTGTTGCGATTTTGTAATCAAACTTTAATATAATGAAACCCCAAGTACGAATCCGAATAATTGTCAAAAAATTTAGAGGGAAATATTAAAATCTAAAGTTACTATAGGAAAACAACATGAAATTTCCCACTTATGTTTGAAAGAATAATTGTAAATACCATTCCTACATATATGGTTTTGATAAAATTGAAGCTGACTCCAAATAAACAGTTTTTAACGTATCATGAAATAAGAAAATGTTCAATTAGGTCTATCACATGGAGAAAACTGACAAAGAGACGAAACCTTCTGGACCTGTAATTCAAATTAGACTTTAAATCGTAAGGTGATTAGAATAAAGTTAGATATATAATATTCCATTAATGAAATAAGATATGGAAGTAATATCCAATAAGTGATTAGAGTCTTTCTTAAGGAAAGAAGAAACAGGATATTAAACTATTGAACATAAAAAACAAGTATACCTATGAGATAAATGAAACACGAGGTGGTACAATTGGTGATTAGTCTCTTTCTCAAAGAAATAGGATATTGAACATAAACAACAAGTGTACCTATGAGAGAAATGAAACACGAGGTGGTACAATTTTTTCAATGGTTTAAATGAAATAAACAAGAAGTGTACCTATGAGAGAAATGAAACACGAGGTGGTTACAAGTTTTTCAATGGTTTAAATGAAATATATACAAGCAGGTATAGATTAAAGACTTGAAAAAATGATAGTTGTTGGGTATTGTAATGGATGACATGATGTAATAAAAATAAATATTACGGAAGTTTTGTTTTCCCTTCTATATTATTTGTCATTCTAGAATTTTCAATGGTTTAAATGAAATATATACATATACGTAGAGATTAAAGAGTTAAAAAAATGATAATGGTTGGGTATTGTAATGGATGAGATGAAGTAATAAAAATAAATATTACGAAGTTTTGTTTTTCCCTTTATATTGGTCATTTCCAAAGAAAAGGTAGATGTTCATGTAAACCATATTTAGAAACGAGGAACATATATATATTTGGTTGTATAAGAGGTTTGTTATAAAATCATATTTAGTTTTATTTCATTAATAAAATCAACATTGATGGAAAATTTAATTTTTCCCTATTTTGTTATCATCAGGTCTGCATCCTTATTTACCAATCCTAGTAGATATGGGTTTGGATGATCATGAACTCCCAACCTAAACTTCTTGACCAACTTTGCTACAATGAGATTCACTTGCGATCCTGAGTTAAACAAAGCATTAATATTTGTTGTCTTGACATGTATCTTTATATGGAATGGTTTGGTCATTTCTTTCTCTTCCTATTGCTTAAGGCTACTTAGATTCACCTCCTTCTGCACTGATGTACAAACTATCTTCTCATCCACATCTGAGTTTCCTTCAACTTGGTTACTTGAATTACTGGCCATGAGCTTCTTCTTTTTTTTTTCTTTTTTGCAAATTTAGTTATGGATGCAACTTCCAACACTTATCCTCTGTATGGTCATCAATGTTGTAGTGGATGCTAGGATCTTTGCACTGATGTGTTGTGGTTGCCGTATTTTTATCTTTTCCCTCTTTCTGCTTCTTCTTCCCCTCATTAGAAGAGTGTTGTTGCTCCTTCTACTTTGATCCACCTAATTGTGCTTTTTTTTATGTTGGACACCTAATCCACTAAGGCTTGAGGTGTGGAAGTTGAATAGTCAAAGGAAGTCCAAGAGACGTTGGAAGATGAATCCAATAGTCACAATAATTTATTCTAAATGTAAATCTATGCTAATTGTAAATCGAATTCATTGTTTTATCATTCATGTCTATTCACATTCCATGTGTGTCTAACATGGTATCAGAGCGGGTACGTTCATAACATGCTCAATCTTGTGTGATCCACTTGTTTTTGTGGCCTATGTAAACCTACACTTCTCTATCTCAATGCAGCTTATGGGTTTGTTTGTTTCTGAGCATTTGTTAGGAAAAAGGTAATGCTTCTTAGCTCTGCCATTCCTATGTCGCCTGATTTTCTAATGATTTTCCCTCTACTTGCATTGTAACAGATATATTGGCTCATCTCCCTGAGAAGTTTAAATTTACTGGTGTGTTGGTTCTTTTTAGTTTGAGTCTCTTGTTTTTGTCACCTCTTCTATTATGATTTGGGTGCATTTTGTCGATCTTCATACTGGTTCGACCACAATATGCGTTACTATTACAAACTTTCCTTTCGCTTAGAGCTATATGCGCCATTCTCTACCTACCTTCTCAAAACACCATTTTAGTCAGTCTATCAAGAGTGTTACCTTGGTGTGTAAGGGATTGAAATTGTATGTTCTATGTTGTGCGATGTTGAATGTTGCCTTAACAATATAGAATATTTGAGAAGACCTTGGGTTGTGTTATATGTTGTGAATTATTCCATGAACACTTTTTGAAGGTCATGACTTGTGTGCCCTCTATGTTGTCTTATGATTCCTTTGAAGGCGGATATGTGTTGATTGTTTTTTTAAACGTTTCTCTATTTCTTTCAATGGTGCATACGGGAACCTTCATGTGCCTATGAGAAGTTTGAAGGGAAACATGTTTACCTGGCAGCTTAAAGTTCAAGTAAAGCATACACACCTTCCAACAACCCAAACAACCCTCTTAGATTGATGGCTTCGAATGAAGTACAGGACCACCCGCAGTCTTGAAGTTTAATGAGTGGGGTTACTCAGTAAAATTGTTTCCTGTAAACCACCTTTTGGCCTTCTCATTCATTATGGAGTCACACCACTCTGAAACCGCTTACCACCTCATCTGCCTCCGTAAAATGCCTTTCTCTCTTTGCACCATACTATTCCTGCCATAACATATTTGCACCTACTCTTTGTCAAAGACCTTTCTGTTCAAGTTTGACCATACTCCCCACAAAACCGTTTCTCTTGGAGATTCTTAGTCTGGAATCATAACGCCAAATTGTTGGCTTATCATAATTATATGTTCCCATGGTAGGAATCTTCTACCTGGCTGTCATGTTGGCGTTGCTTGGTTAGTATATAATGTTGGTCCATATTGATGTGTTGGCATTGTAAGTAGTCAGATAAATAAGTTGAATTGATGTTATGATGAGTTTGTATACCTCTATGCGTTGAGTTTATGTGTTAAACCTTGTTGAATACTGTGAAGTACATGGTATGTGCTTAATTTCTATTATGATGTTGTTGTGCATTATCTTCTTGAAGAACATGTGGTATGCACACTAGTTCGTTGGACGTTGTTGCATAATACTACTCAACAAATTTTCATGAGATATTGCTCATTACTTTTCATTGACACAATCAAGGATATTGGAGAGACATTCGACCATCAACTTAGCACAATTTTGTGGCTCTTCAGAGGAATGTTTACAGTGGAATGAATTCAACATTGAAATGTACCTACAACATTAGGAGTGAAAGATAGGTCGATGCGAAGGGATTTTAGAGAAGCCAACCAAATCAAGCGGCATGTTAGCTTGTTAGTAGAGTCGACACTTGTGCCACAAATTCGTCAACAGAATAATTGATTAGTGGAAACCTCACTGATTTTATTAATAAATGTTTAATCATTGGAGGTGGTTAACATGCTCCATGATAATGATCTCATACCTTTGGGCCATAGATTAAGTTGTTGCACAAACATAGTGGTTAATGAGCCTTTGTCTATATGAATGCTTGATCCCATGGTAGTAAATATATCCTTCATTTTGATAGATGATTTTTTCTCTATGCATGTTGCTTTGGTCTACATGTGATGGTACATGTTGTCGACTTCTTTGTATTGGATTCTACGTTGACTACTACCCAACATATTTATATAACAGAGCTACCAATATTTTTTAGAAGTTTATTGCCATTGTTTATATAATAGATAAGTTGGTGTGTATCTTTCCCTCATTATTTTACCATTAGTTAAGATTGATATACTGATATATGGCTCCAATTGGTGGAATATTAGAGTTATTGAAAATTATGATACTCTCAACTTTGGATAACATAGTCAAAATCAGTAAAACTACTCTCACTAACATTCAAAAATGCCTACAAGATGCTCAAGAAAATATTGAGTTTCTACAACTCGAATCTCAATTCCAGCAAGAAGAGCTAGAGTAAAATAGACATCACTCTGAACCTATTTTTGTTCATAACATTAAGATAGACTCCCATCAGTAACAAGAAATTGCAGATGTGGTACCCTTTTCAGGAGCATATGTGCATAAAGATGCAGAAGTTTAGTCTTCACTTCCCACATCCATCATCATACCTTCAGAATATCTTGTCAACAATAAGCACATAACCGGTCTTGGATATGAAAAGGATGTGCCCTTTTATATTCCAGACTATTCCAAGCCAATCCAATTTCAGAGTGCATGTTTTCTTCATGATGGTCTATCTTTGCCTCTTTAAGATCCTGCTCCTTTTCCACAACAACCACAACAGAATTTCATATGTCAACATTGTGAATGAGTTGGCCATATTAAAGATCATTGTTTTTATCTTCAGCTGTGCAAGCATTATGGCCAGCACAATCATTCTTCACATAGATGCTTCAGAAACAAGCCTCCTGCAAGAACAAAGATTCATCTTGGATGGATCGCTTCTTGACAATGAGCTTCAACAACCAAGAAGATATTTCAGTCATATGAAAATATTTGTTCTTGAGTATTGAATAGTCTTGCAATTGAGTTTTCTCCATTATCTCACCTTGTATTTGACAGGGGGAGAAGTGATGGTCACATACAACCTTCAAATCCACATCAAGTGAGGTTGAGCCATAACCTTCCATACCAGATTCAAAGATGTAGCCAGAGGTAGAGATGACCTTAAGCATTCCTTTGGTTGGTGATCATCCTTAAACCATCTATGCGGGGTTGAGACCTCCCTCTTCAGGTTGAGCTTCTCCTTCAAAGAACTAGGGACATTTTCTCTAGCATAAAACTTTAGCTTCTTGATAATTTGGAATATTTCCAAGAATTTCATTAAGAATTCCAGAGTTGGTGGTCATGATTAAACCACCGCAGGTTGAGACCTCCCTTTTCAGGTTGAGGTTCTCCATTTTATGCAGGTTGTAGACCTCCCTATTCTAGGTTGAAGGTGTCCCTCTTCAAATAATTAGGAGAAATTCCTCTAGTAGAATACTTTAGCTTCGTGCTAGATTTGGAAGAGTTATGGGAACTGCATTAAGCATTCCAATGTTGGTGGTCATCCTTAAACCACCACCTTATACCAACATTTTAGATAGCACATTCATCCTAGTACTTCCATGCATTTTTGCACATTAGTATTATAGCTCTCTTCTTAGACACATACATAACCCTTCGGATTAAGGGGTGGATGTTAGACACTTAATCTTCTAAGGGTTAAGGTGTGGAACTTGAATAATCAAAGGAATTCCAAGAGATGTTGGAATATGAATCCAACATTCACAAGATTGTATTATAAATGTACATCTATGTTAATATTAAATAGAATTCACTTTTTTATCATTCATGTCTGTTCACATTCCATGTGTTTCTAACACTTTAGGCCTATGTTCTCCAATAATTGTACCTATATACACAAGACTCATCCATTACTTTGGGCTTGAACAACATCACTTTCTCATGTGTATGGTTGGGTAGAATCCCTAAATACTTGAGGAGTACATCTAGGTTCTTTGGGGAGATACCCAACATTATGGTCATCTTTATGAACTCTGTGATATACTCTTGCATGGTTTTCCTTGAATTTTTCCTGATGTAGTGCCACCAGATCCACTGGTCCTCTACATACCCAATAGGGTAAAAATATGACTTAATGGGCATTTTTAAGTCCTCCCACTTTGTCATTGGAGGCTCTCCCTCAAACCTCAAGGTTTCTGTGTGGCTTTCCCACAAAGTCAGGGCATGGCCCTCTAATTTTAGCCACACAAATGAGATCTTCTATTTTTCCTCAATTTGACGAATGCTGAAATACACTTCTAGTTGTGGCAACTAGTGATTCACTTTTAGAGCATTGATATCGACCTTGATATTGACCTTTACTTCCATTTTAAACAAGGGCCATGATTGATTCACGACACTCAAATTGGGTTGATCTTTTTTGGCTCCTTTCTTTAGTTGTTTCTCTATTTCTTCCCAATATATAGAAGCCCCTTATGATTTTTAATTTGTATTAGAACCCCCGTCTTCTCCGAATAGCTCAAGGTTATTGCTTAAGGATTTCATGAGGATATTTACATTACGATTTATATCCACAACTTATTTTTCTAGCCTGAAAACCTCTCCTCTATAGGATCACGACGGTTCTTCACAGATTCATCATCCATGATTAATGTTTTATGAATTTTGGCCCAGTCGATCTAGATGCCCTGAAATATCCACAAAATACCTAAAGAAACATGCTCTCATACTGATATGATTCATAAAATGTCATGGATATTCCACTGGATAGTTTGTCACAATATATCTGATAAAATTATATTTAAAATATGAAATTTTACACTATTGCAATTTTATTAAATTTTTGTATCCGTAGATTTACTATTAATAGTGCATGCATGTTAATTAAAATCATGTATAAAATAGAGAATGGAAAAATAATAGCTCACACACATATTTGACAAAAGATATTCTCTGGGAAACCCTTTCAGGCGAAAAACCCATCTATAAGATGAGGTCACTCTGCTCTCTTTCTCTAAATGGAAATATGGTTGTGAGTAAAAAGAAGTATGGCTTGTGGCCCATGGGTTGCTATAGTGTACAAATTATCTTTATGTGCTCTATCTCCTATCCCTCTTAGCTATTCTTGCTCAATTATCAAACAAATGAAATCAAAAGAATGGAACCCCTTTTCCTCCTAGCATCTTGGTTATAACACATCCTGATAGCCTACTAGTGGTTAGGTTTTACTATCTCAACTCTTAACTAGAGTTATAATATAGAATATGATAGAGTATTATACATCATAATCACATTGCTAGACCCATTTTCATGAATAATGGGGGATGGTGTGTCATCATCTTGAATTATGGTGGAGAAAACAAGAATGCCACATTATGAGTGACATAAATTTCACATATGGAATCTGATTAATGTAATTCTTGTGTTTTTGGAAAGTTATTTGTGTGTAGAATAAGAAACATAGGCATGGGGCTAAAGAGACAAAGTTTTACCCACAAAAAAAATTGTTTAATGCCTCAAAAAGCTCCCCAAAGGTTTCAAACCCTGCTTTTCCAAATTGGGTCCTACCGGTAAAAATGGTTTTGTGAGCTAAGTCCTCCACCTTTTTCCCTTCTAAAAGCATCAGGATGGATGAAAAGTAATGTATGGGTAAAAATGAAAAGATGGGTAATAATTTTGTGAGAATTCGGGGCGGAAAATTGTTTTCCTCAATAGTTCAGCCGAAAGTTTGTCAAATTTCGGTCGAACTCATTGTGCCGTTTACATTGACGACATACTGACGGCAATGGCAAACAGATTTTTGGCTGGAGATTGGAAAACCGGCAAACAAATTTTGGCTGGACTTGTAAAATAGTTCGGCCTAACTATTATTTTATAAATATATCGCCCGCAAACTGTTCTAGGTTTCTTGTTCACATTTGTCTCGCGTGATTGTAGTTGATTTGGTGTTGCACTCACATCTGTCCTGCGCGATTTTAGTTGATTTGGTGTTGTGCTCACATCTGTCTCGTGCAATTTTAGTTGATTTGGTGTTGCGCCGCACTGAGGATGGGAGTTTTGTCGATTTGCGCCACGTTGAGGAGGTAAGTTTTGTTAATTTTTTTATTTTCTGTAATTATTATTATTTTATTTTTTTTAATTTGATTTTTTTTGTTTGTAGAGTTCTTCTACGACGTCTTTAACGTCTTTAGGGATCATCTTCAATGTCTTCAGGGATCGAATTAACGGCCAATTTCTGTTGCCACTTTCTAGGTACATATGTTCCTATCCAGTCTAATTAACGACCATGTTTGTAAAGAAGGATTTTCTCACTGTTTCTGCTCAGATTTATTGTCTGTAGTCGGATGTGCAACCTCATGGATTGCATTTTGACCTCTCTAGGAACATCGTGTAGCATTTTTTTTTGCAATGATTTCATATATAAATGAAACCAGGCTATCGACTTGGCACAAACTAGACTTCATGCACTTACCAGAGGTGCAATCGCTAGTAAAGCTTCTAGGAGTGATTGTTTCCAACCCAGTAAAGTATCCCGACAAGCTTATTAGTCTAGTTAGTCCTGCCTATAACCTTATGGACTAGCTTAAAGTCCAAGCCTTATTCCAATGCATTTTGATCTATGTGAATATTGTCTTAAGAAATACATAACTATCATACAATCCTGGATATGCTACTAAATAGGTATCTGATAGGTCTTGTTATTTATACTCTCCATCATAATCCACCCACCTTTTCATTCTTGAATTTCCTATCCCCACAGGCTACCTTTATGCACTCTAATTTACCGGATATAAGAAGGCTAGGTTCAACTTCTCTATCATTATCTGGATATGATGCCACTTATCTTTCGAAACTTTCTCAATTGTCCAGAGAAAAAAGCGAAAAGAAACTAGCTTATTAGCCCTGTTAGTCCCGTCTAAAGCCCTTTGGACACTTGCTTTTTAGTATTAGCTTTGGTCCCCATAGAAACAAGCCTTATGATACTCTTCTTTAGTTCAAGCACTTTGATCTGAGTTATACCGGTCTTATTTTATAGACAAAACAACTAGATATCATATATTTTGTGAAGTGAATACCATTTAAGCTGTAGAGAAAGAACAACTAGATCATTGTGTGTAACTTATGTTCGGATAATTAGATTCAGCTGGAACATCCCCAACAACACCCCTAGCTGGACATCTTGGCACCAACTTTCTTAGCTTACTTTCTTTATAGCGTAATTGGAAGAATCACCTATCATGAAACTTGTTTGTATATGCTTTTCCATCCGTGTAACCTGGATATAAGAGATTAAGAAAATAACAAATCAGCTCTCAATGGAGTTGTGTTAGAGAGTAAGGCTCATTGCTTCTCCTAAGAATTCACTGTTCATATCTCATATTAAAATTAGTTAAATTAAATTTACCCAGAATTTAAGCCTATGCAAAAAAGATTTAATATTTCTTATCATAATATTTCTTGAACTTCCTTCATGATATCTATGGTTGCTCACCTTCGTTCAATATTGGGTAAAAGGTCATGGTGTTACCTTAATTTCTATTCTAATTCCCTTTTCTAACTTCCTAACTTTGATTTTCATTTAATATTTCTTATCATAATATTTCTTGAACTTCCTTCATTATATATATGGTTTCTCACCTTCGTTCAATATTGGGTAATAGGTCATGGTCTTACCTTAATTTCTATTCTAATTCCCTTTCCTAACTTTGATTTTCCTTTTGACCTTGGAGATAAACTGTTGGAACAGTGTCTCCTACAAGCTGTGAAACTGGTCCATTTTGAATATTTTTGATTAGATTTAGTCTAGCACAGGAGTTTTGGGGTGGGTCAAAGCCCCGAATGCATTGTAATGGGTAAAAGGGTAACCCAGGGGTCTGAAAACCATAGTTTGCAGACCATAGGAAAGTCTAGGCTATATTACTATAAATAGAGGAGAATTTTGTATTGTAAAGAACAAAAATGATGAGTTATTGATGCGAAATGTAGTTTAAGCTATTTGTTTGGGTTTTCAAGGAAAGGACTCCTGTTGGTTGTGTGCGCGAAGATCCAAGTCCAGCTCTATGTGGACCCTGCTGCTATGTGCGTAGGTTGGGAAGGGAATTGTAAGGAAGAATTGATGAATGAATGAATAAGAAAGATTGATAGAGAACTGAATCTGTGAGTACTCTTGTGTGAATTGTTGATAATTGTTGTATTGTGCATTTTCTGTCTTTGAGCTGCGTAGATCTGTGTGAGTGTGTTTCTGGATTTGGATCTATTCTGTTTTGTTTATTTAATGTTGTGTTAATGTCATAAAAGCATATAATTATAGATCTAGCGCATGTGGATGCAAACAAAAACCTAATTAACCTTGCACAGAATAAGGAAGTCAGGGAATTACTGGACCTAACACAGCTCTGCTTGCCTTACCCATCCTTTCTCAGGGTGCAGAAACTTGGTTCCAGCACCCACCCATACTACTTCGGGTGAGACTTTGACCTGCGCAAGTAGGTCACTGCCGAAAGGGCCAGTAGTATAGGGGTTTGTTGGAAAACCTTGCACACAGAACCTGGGTCAGGACCCCTCAAGCCAACAAATGGTTCCATTGCTGGGATAGGAAGAAGACTGGGTAATGACAAGCGAATACTAGAGATCTAACGCAGAGGTGAATGAGCGCTACTCTGGGTGAAAGCACAACACGGAGCGGTAAGTACTATCGAACCATTCGAGAAGGGGATCGCTCTTCTCGTAACTCGCCGAGAAGAGCACCTATGAAAGGTCTGTTAGTTACCCCGACGTCGGGCCTCCGGGAAAACAAACTAGAGGAAAACATGACAGTACACTTGAAATTACCCACCTTTAAGGGCGCGGCCGATGAGGATATGGAGCGGTTTTGGTTCGTGGTCGACTCAGTGTGGACTGCGCAGGGGGTGGTAAGTGATACTATGAAAAAGGCGCAGTTATCCCTGG
Source organism: Pinus albicaulis (assembly GCA_034641835.2). NCBI lineage: Eukaryota > Viridiplantae > Streptophyta > Pinopsida > Pinales > Pinaceae > Pinus > Pinus albicaulis. The sequence continues at coordinate 728,725 of MU968491.1, forward strand.
CCTTCGAAGAAAGGGCTTTGGATTGGTATATGCGGTATATATCTCAGAACGGGAGCGCATCTCTTCAAGATGTTAAGCACACCCTAAAACAACAATTCTAGAAGCCAAAATCTTACTCTTAGTTGGTAGCAGAAGTAAAAGACTTCAAGCAAGGTGCATCTGAGTTGGTGTGGGAGGCTGATCAGTGGTTAAAAAAAGAAATCGGGAGGGAGTGTTCAAGTACGACAACAGACAACACACATAATGGTTCATCGCGATGTTGCTACCTCACTTACGTACACCAATGAGCCACCAGACCTTCGAATCATAGGAAAAAGCCTTGGAAGTTGCCATGAAACTCGAAGCCATGCCTAAGGACGACACGTTGGGGGGAGTACAGCAAATTCAAGAACAACTCGGAGCCATGCACATGGAAATACAGAGCTTACGGATGGAATGGGGAAAAGGAGTTAGTGCAAACCTCTGGTGCATATGATGTCGGGTGTCTGGCCATACCAAGGATCAGTGTCCTCTATTAACGGATTATCTACATACCGGAGGACCTAGTCCACTACGCCCCAGTTCCAGCAGATCTGCGCTATGGTGCGTTGACTGCCAGGTAGCAGGACTACATGATACGACCCAGTGCCCTCGGCTAAGTATGGGCGAACTGAAGAAACAATGGTGCAGGTTCTGCTGATCGGTAGGGAACGATGAGCATAATTGTTGCACATATGACTTGTTGGTAGATTGAGGAAACCTCTATAGGGTACAATCAGACCCTGCATCATCGAGAATATCTACGCACTTCGGGGGATCACCGGCCAGAGGCAGAGGAGGCCTGGGAGGGAGTGTAGGACGAGGATGGGGCTAGCTGATCTGCTACAACTGCGGAGAGGTAGGGAACTTCGCCCGGGACTGCCTGAATCCCACCAGACAATTCTGCAAATACTGCCGACAGCTGGACCATGAGATTGAAGACTACCCGGTCCTGATGACAAAAATGCAAGACAAACAGGCCACCCCTACGCAAAATGTACAGAGAGTTAAAGTCGAGCTGAGGAATGTAGATCCGAGTGTAAAAGTCATGACACGCAGTGGGACGATCACCCAAGGAGCAAAGGAGGAGCTTGCCTCTCGGAAAGGAATGAATTTCAAAGAACAAGAGCCACTAGCAGCACCTACGTAGCTACCGACGCACCTCAAGAAAGAGGAAGAGGTTGAGCCCTTTCTGAGGGCATGTATGAAACTACTGCATGACCCACAAGCTATAGAAAATCTTCAAGTATTACTGCATGACTACGCAGCCCAACCCAACACAATTTCCGAGACTAAGGAATTACACAAACTACACAGCTATAAGAAACGCACTGGAAGGGAGATGCGGTTGACTGCGCAGATTGGCGACTATGAGATAGATCAAGTTATTCTCGATATTGGGTAGGATGTGAACATCTTACCGAAGCAGACATGGCAACAAATGGGAGAACCTAAGTTAGACTGGTCCACCATCCAGCTGTGCATGGCGAATCAACAGAAGATCATCCCTCTGGGAATATTGTTAAAAGTAATTGTACATATCGTAGGAGTAAAGGTCCTAGCTAACTTTGAAGTAATAGAAATTGTGGAAGATGCGGACCCCTACCCTACACTCCTAGGACTAGATTGGGCTATAGATGTGGGGGGTGTCATCAATCTAAAAAAACGCAGCATGGTGTTTGAGAAGAATGGTACACGTGTAATAGTACCGTTAGATCCCAACGAGGGTGCACAGTATACAGAACAAGCATATGAAGAGGAGGAATTAGATCACATCTACAAGGTGATAGCGCAGGACTAAGACCAGGGTAACCCTGCAATAGGCATAGTACTCTGTTGGAGAAGGAAAGGGAATACTTTTCTGACCCTAATGAAGAACTAGAGAGTTGGAAAACTCGGTTACATGATGTCTCGGTACTACGATGCCCTCTGACCGCGAGGATCCTCTACTGCATTACTTCTGAGGTAAGAGACCTTCCCCACTTTGATGGGTCTGGTAATGTCCACGAATTCCTAAGGACACTGGAAGCTAGGGTGCCAAGAGAATGACGACCCTAGGCCCTTAATCTAGCTCTGTGTGGAACACCTGCACGATGGTGGGTTACCCACAAGAAAGCATTTCCGGACTGGGAGACGTGTCAGGATAGGATGATTATGTGGTTCGCAACTCCAGCTGACGTGCGCACCAAGCTATTCCTCAGACCCGGGGATCCCCGCATGCATCTACGTTCTTGGACAACCAAATGGTCCGACTAGAATACAGAAGAATGGGTCCATTTATTTGTGCATGCCTTGGGCCCTATCCCTGCTACTTGGTACTTAGATGTGGAGTTACACCAGCATACCTGCCACTGGGAAGTATTAAAAGAAGACTTTATAGAAACATTCGGACTAATTGGAGGAATGGAGATGCTCGACGAAGCTCTGTAGGACATCGATGCGTTTATATTTAAGAAGCCTCACCCCCGCACCGCATCATCAGTCCTGACATGGGAAGCCCAGATGCAAGACATAGTCAACTACCGAAGCTTGGTGATTAACGAAGAAGAAGATAATCCGCGAAATATCTCGGTTCTGGAATCTAAAGGGGAACGTACCATTATCGGACCATCACTACAGAATATTGATGTAATGCAACCTATCAAGCTGTACGAAGTCAATGTTGGGACGGAAGAACACCCTAAGTTGGCTAAAATTGGGGAGTATTGGGATGAAGGAACTGTAGGAAAAATTGCAGAGCTACTTGCGGAGTATCAGGACTTATTTCTGACAAAGTTTTCTGAGCTCAAAGGAATCACTTGGGACCTAAGCATTATGCACATCACTCTAAAACCCGAGGCACATCCCGTCAAGCAGCGACCTTACCGATTGAATCCTAAATATAAGCAAAAGGTCAAAGAAGAGCTGGACAAAATGCTTACCGCATGTATCATTGAACCAATTGAAAAATCAGATTGGGTAAGTCCCATGGTCATCCAGGAGAAGAAGATAAAGGGGGAAATACGCATCTGCGTGGATCTATGAAAGTTAAACGATGCCTACGTCCATGACCCCTTCCCTACGCCCTTCTCTGATGAAATCCTTGATAGCGTGGGTGGCCAAGAGGCCTATACCTTCACCGATGGGTTCTCAGGATACCACCAGATCAGAATTGCACCTGAAGATCGTAGTAAGACTACCTTTGTGACCAAATGGGGGTCCTTCCAATATACGGTCATGCCCTTTGGTCTCAAGAATGCACCTGGTATCTTTTCAAGGGTCGTGGTTGCTGTATTCAAGGAGTTTATTCATAAGTTCCTGGAGGTTTACTTTGATGACTGGAAGGTCTTTGGCCTGGTAAAAGAGCATGTCTCTAACCTACGATTAATGTTGGATGCATGCTGGAAGCACCAGATTTCCTTGAATATCAAAAAGTTCATATTCTGTGTACCATTCAGAATCTTGCTTGGACACATAGTCTGTCGGCAAGGATTGATGGTTGATCCTGCGAAGGTAGCCATAATTATCAACCTTACAACCCCCACAATGGAAAAACAACTACGTTTTATTCTCAGACATACAGGCTATTACAAGAAATTCATTCAAAGGTACACTCTGATCACAACACCCATGGAATAGCTACTAAAAAAATATGTCGCTTTTTTCTGGAATGACGAATGTCAGAAGAGCTTCAAACTACTCAAGGAGAAGATGATCTCTGTGCCCATACTGATATTTCTGGATTGGTCAAAGGAATTTCATGTACCTGTGGATGTGTCAAGCATCACCCTGGGTGCGGTTCTCACTCAACTTAGAGAGGGAGATATTGATCACCCGATTGCCTTTGTGAGTCGAAAACTCTCAGGCGTAGAACGGAACTACTCTACCACTGAGCACGAAGGACTGGCTATGGTATACGCATTACAAAAATATTGGCACTATCTGCTGGGTGGACACTTTAAGATGTTTACTGATCATTCGGCTTGAAATACCTGGTCAAAAATAATATGTTGGTGGGGAAGATTTACTGCTGGCTATTGCTATTCCAAGAATATGATTTTGAGATCATCGTTAAGCCTGAGCAGTTGAATGGAGGCCCGGATCATCTGTCTCGCATCGAAACAGGCGAAGAGCCTACTAACCTGGAAGAGGGCTTTCTCGATGTGCAGCTATTCACCATTAAGGTGGTTGATGCTCACTTTGCTGATATCATTGAATTCCTTACTACAGGCATGACCCCTGCCGAATATTCGGTGCAGCAGAAGAAGGAGCTGGTTACTCGGGCTGTGGACTTTACTATCATTGCCGGTCAGTTATACAAGCTAGGCGTAGATGAAATACTACGTAGATATGTATTGTAACATGAACGACCCACCGTTTTAGCAAAATCACATGATGGAGTCGTAGGAGGCCACTATGCAGGAAGAGCTATGAAACAAAATATTTTGAGGGCTAGATTATGGTGGCCTACCCTGCATCAAGATTCTTACACCTATTATAGATCATGTGATACATGCCAGCGAACAGGACGAACTTCGCGCCCAGATGACATGCCATTATAGCCTCAAGTGGCCCTGCAAGCTTTTGAAAAATGGGTTATTGACTTTATAGGACCCATCAATCCGCCAGGCAAGAAAACAGGTGCGCGCTACATTATCACCGCCACTGACTATGTCACTCGATGGGCTGAGGCACAAGCAGTGAAATATTGTACTGCGGATACTACTACGCACTTCATATTTGAGCAGATTTTGACCAGGTTTGGCTGCCCAAAGATCCTAATGAGTGACAAAGGTACAAACTTTGTTAACCAAACGATTCAAGATTTGAATGAGGAATTCCGGATCCACCATGCGAAGAGTAAACTATATCATCCCTAGGAAAATGGAGCGGTTGAATCTTTTAACAAAATTTTGGAACATGCATTAACTAAGGTTTGCAATGCTGATCATAGTGACTGGGATGTTCACATCCCCTCGGTTCTATGGGCCTACCGAATGACTTGCAAGAAACTGACAGGCAGGACCCCCTTCCGAATGGTCTATGGAAAGGAGGTCATTATGCCCATAGAATACGTTGTTCCTAGCCTACGCATCGCAGCATTCACAAATATGGCGGACCCAGATATCATAGATGAGCATCTTGTGCAACTGGTGGCTTTGGAGGAAGATAGGTTTATTGCTAATTTTCACCAACAGGTTCAAAAGGCTCGCGATAAAGCCTGGCATGATTGACATATTCACCAAAAGACATTTGTCAAAGGTGATCTCATCCTTTTATACGATAGCCAATTTGCAAAACATCCAGGGAAATTCCGGCAACACTGGCTTGGTCCCTACACAGTTAAGGAGATCACGAATGGTAGAGCAGTCCAACTAGCTACCCTGCGCAGCGACCTCGTTCTAGGCTTTGTCAATGGTAGTCAACTCAAGCCATACCAAGCTCAGGAACATATGGCCGCACCACCACAGTGACTCGGGACGAGTCACAAGATTGTGTTGGGGGACTGTTGGAACAGGGTCTCCTACAAGCTGTGAAACTGGTCCATTTTGAATATTTTTGATTAGATTTAGTCTAGCACAGGGGTTTTGGGGTGGGTCAAAGCCCCGAACGCATTGTAATGGGTAAAAGGGTAAACCACAGGTTCAAAAACCATGGTTTTCAAACCATAGGAAAGTCTAGGCTAGATTACTATAAATAGAGGAGCATTTTATATTGTGAAGAACAAGAATGATGAGCTATTGATGCGAATTGTAGTTTAAGCTATCTGTTTAGGTTTTTGGGGAAAGGACTCCTGCTGGCTGTGTGTGCGGAGATCCAACTCCAGCTATGTGCAGACCCTCCTGCTGTGTGCGCAAGTTGGGAAGGGAATTGTAAGGAAGAATTGATGAATGAATGAATAAGAAAGATTGATGGAGAACTGAATCTATGAGTACTCTTGTGTGAATTGTTGATAATTGTTGTATTGTGCATTTTCTGTCTTTGAGCTGTGAAGATCTGTGTAAGTGTGTTTCTGGATCTGGATCTATATGCTCTGTTTATGTAATGCTGTGTTAATATCATAAAATCATATAATTATAGATCTAGCGCACATGGATGCGAACAGAAACCTAATTAACCCTGTGCAAAACAAGTCAGGGAATTACTGGACCCAGCGCAACTCTACTTGCCTTACTCATCCTTTCTCAAGGTGCGGAAACCTGGTTCCAGCACCCACCTATACTACTTCGGGTGAGACTTTGACTTGCGCAAGCAGGTCACTGCCGAAAGGGCCAGTAGTATAGGGGTTTGTTGGCAAACCTTGCACACCGAACCTGGGTCACGACCCCTCAAGCCAACATAAACCCAATCATTATATTGGGTAAAAGGTCATGGTCTTACCTTAATTTCTTTTCTAATTCCCTTTCCTAACTTCCTAACTTTGATTTTCATTTAATATTTCTTATCATAATATTTCTTGAACTTCCTTCATGATATATATGGTTGCTCACCTTCGTTTAATATTGGGTAAAAGGTCTTGGTATTACCTTAATTTCTATTCTAATTCCCTTTCCTAACTTTTCCTTCGTTCAATATTGGGTAAAAGGTCATGGTCTTACCTTGATTTCTACTCTAATTCCCTTTCCTAACTTCTTAACTTTGATTTTCATTTAATATTTCTTATCATAATATTTTTTGAACTTCCTTCATGATATATATGGTTGCTCACCTTTGTTCAATATTGGGTAAAAGGTCATTGTCTTACCTTAATTTCTATTCTAATTCCCTTTCCTAACTTTGATTTTCCTTTTGAGCTTGGAGATAAACCCAATCATTATATTGGGTAAAAGGTCATGTCTTACCTTAATTTCTATTCTAATTCCCTTTCCTAACTTCCTAAGTTTGATTTTAATTTAATATTTCTTATCATAATATTCCTTGAAATTCTTTCATGATATATATGGTTGCTCACCTTCTTTCAATATTGGGTAAAAGGTCATGGTCTTACCTTAATTTCTATTCTAATTCCCTTTCCTAACTTTGATTTTCCTTTTGACCTTGGAGATAAACCCAAGCATTAAATATGATAGTCATCCCTTCTAGGGAGCTTAGTATGGCTTTCTTAGTGGTTTCAACCCCTTATGATGATGTGAGGTGGTGTTTCAAACATGGGAGTAACTTGTGTTTGCATGTGATGCTCACGGGCCATGGTTTCTTTGTGGGTTATAGATGGTTTAGTTTTACCTCCTAAGATAAACTTTCTAAAAAACTTCGCTTTATTCCTTAAAGTCAAAATAGAACTATACTAAGGATTACTCTTTATACATATTTCTACCATATAAATTCTAACGATAATTAATCACATATGTGTTAAAGTAGAATATGAAATAAGCCCTTTTTACACTTGGCTTGGCTCTTAGGTACATAGATGCGTGGGTTTGGAAATGCAGTTCACATGAAAAGTAATAGGGATGGATTTAGTGGAAACCTTTTATAAGATAAGGACTCAAAAAATTGTGAAATTTTCCCTTCTTTCCAACTTAGTCCATCCTTCTAGAAAAATCCCTTTTAATGAAGCAGATATATCCATAGTGATCCACTGATATTTGTTCACCAACAACTATTCCATTTTGGACTTTTGTATCTCAAAACTATGCTCATTGAATTTATGCATCTATATCTTTAAACTAATTGAAACTATTTTATTACACCATAGGAACCATTTCGAGAAAAACACATTAGCCATAAAAGTTTCCCATTGAAACCAAAAGTGATTTGGTACAAAACATAGGTTTTAACCTTATATAGTTAATTGTTTCAAATATATTTTTAATAAAATAAAAAATATTCAATGTAAAACACATGCACATTAACATATAATTGTGATATTTTCCCTTCTTTCCAACTTAGTGGACATCCTTCTAGAAAAATCCCTTTTAATGAAGTAGATATATCCATAGTGATCCACTGATATTTGTTCACAAATAACTCTTCCATTTTGGACTTTTATATCTCAAAACTATACTCATTGAATTTATGCATCTATATTTTTAAACTACTTGAAACTATTTTACTACACCATAGGAATCATTTCGATATATCTCCCATTTTAATGGGGTGTATCACATTTCGAGAAAAACACTTTAGCCATAAAAGTTTCCCATTGAAACCAAAAGCGATTTGATACAAAACATAGGTTATAACCTTATATAGTTTAATTGTTTCAAATAGATTTTTAATAAATTGAAAAATATTCAATGTAAAATACATAGTATTTAGAAACAAAAAGTAATTTGAAACAAAACATACGTTTTAACCTTATACTATGTTAATTTTTTTTAAATAGATTCTTAATAAAATGAAAATATTCAATGTAAACACATGCGTATTAACATATAATTGTGATATTTTCCCTACCTTCAAACTTAGTCCATCCTTCTAGAAATATCCCTTTTAATGAAGCAAATATATCCATAGTGATCCACTAATATTTGTTCACCAACAACTATTCCATTTTGGACTTATATATCTCAAAACTATGCTCATTGAATTTATACATCTATATCTTTAAACTGCTCAAATATTTTATTACACCATAGGAATTATTTCGATATATCTCCCATTTTAATGGGGTGTATTACATTTCGAGAAAAAAACACAAATTAGCCATAAAAGTTTCCCATTGAAACCAAAAGTGTTTTGATACAAAACATAGGTTTTAACCTTATATAGGTAATTGTTTCAAATAGATTCTTAATTTAAAATGAAAAATATTCAATGTAAAACACATGCATTCTTATACACCCTTATGTCTACGTAAAGTAGTTTGAGTGATTCCACAGGTCCTCTACACCCTTCATAGGGTATAATTGGGACATTTAGTGTTAACTTCTACAAGTTCTATAGGCAGAGTCTGTAAAGGGCTAGGTAGCCTCTGGATCTCATCTTTTATGAAATGTGACATATCTAGTAAATGCCCCTATAGTCAATCTCTAGAATAGATCTAAATAGAAGTTTTTAGTTTTCATATCCATGGTCTCAAACAATGAGAGAGTGAAAAAATCTTTTATATTCAATGTAAAACACACATGCATTAACATATAATTGTGATATTTTCCCTTCTTTCCAACTTAGTCCATCCTTCTAGAAAAATCCCTTTTAATGAAGCAGATATATCCATAGTGATCCACTGATATTTTTTCACCAACAAATATTCCATTTTGGACTTATATATCTCAAAACTATGCTCATTGAATTTAAGCATCTATATCTTTAAACTACTTGAAACTATTTTATTACACCATAGGAATCATTTCGAGAAAAACACATTAGCCATAAAAGTTTCCCATTGAAACCAAAAGTGATTTGGTACAAAACATAGGTTTTAACCTTATATAGTTAATTGTTTCAAATATATTTTTAATAAAATGAAAAATATTCAATGTAAAACACATGCACATTAACATATAATTGTGATATTTTCCCTTCTTTTCAACTTAGTGGACATCCTTCTAGAAAAATCCCTTTTAATGAAGTAGATCTATATCCATAGTGATCCACTAATATTTGTTCACAAACAACTATTCCATTTTGGACTTTTATATCTCAAAATTATGCTTATTGAATTTATGCATCTATATTTTTAAATTACTTGAAACTATTTTATTAAACCATAGGAATCATTCCCATATATCTCCCATTTTAAAGGGTGTATCACATTTCGAGAAAAACACAAATTAGCCATAAAATTTTCCCATTGAAACCAAAAGTGATTTGATACAAAACATAGGCTTTAACCTTATATAGTTTAATTGTTTCAAATAGATTTTTACTAAAATGAAAAATATTCAATGTAAAACATGAATAGTATTTAGAAACAAAAAGTAATTTGATACAAAACATAGGTTTTAACCAAGTATATATTTAATTGCTTTGAAAATAGATTCTTAACAAAATGAAAAATATTCAATGTAAAACACATGCACATTAACATATAATTGTGATATTTTCCCTTCTTTCCAACTTAGTCCATCCTTCTAGAAATATCCCTTTTAATGAAGCAAATATATGCATAGTGATCCACTGATATTTCTTCACCAACAACTATTCCATTTTGGACTTATATATCTCAAAACTATGCTCATTGAATTTATGCATCTATATCTTTAAACTACTTGAAACTATTTTATTTCACCATAGGAATCATTTTGACATGTCTCCCATTTTAATGGTGTAGAAATTATATAACTTATGTGTTATATGTCCAAGATTCTCCTGATCTCACACTATTTTAATTTCATGCAAAATACAGAATCTATTCCACCATTGATCATTTGCAGAAATTAAATCAAGATTGCAATGCACACATGAAACAATAAAAATTCAACTCCACCAACTACTTCTCCAACTCCACCAAACTCTGTCACATGAATTCTAACTGAAGTCCTCCATGCAATAGCTCCAGTAAAACCTTAGGAATAGCGTAATTCCTTCTGTCAGCTGTTGTGCCACATCTATGCACTTAACTGAAGTGCTCCAAGAGAATAAGATAATGTTTAGAGTCCAAATATTATTAAGAGCTAATAATATTTGACATATCTATTTTTAGACCGGTAATCTAAAAATAGATTCCGCCCAATATGTCTAAAAATAGAAGTCCATCTATTTTTCCAACTTGACCAACCATCCACAAATAGCATCCTGCAACTCATTGAATATGATCGACATGTCTAAAAATAGACATAGTCTAAAAATAGACTTTGCGCCAAAAATATCTTGCGGGCCCACTTAGTGAAGGTGACTCTTTTCACTAAGCTCATCATCTTGTTGAATCTCAACAAGATAGGGATTATCTTCCACCCCGATCCTGTCTCTATGGTATTCGAATTTGCTCCTGGTGAGCACCTTCATCAAAATATTTGCATCCTGATCCTCCGTAGGAATGTAAGAAAGCAACATGATCTTCCGCTGCTCACAATCTCTGATATGATGGTACCGGATGTCAATATGTTTAGATCTATCATGAAATATTGGATTAACCGAGATTTTATTGCAACTCTGATTATCACAATATATCACAGTAGGATCTAAGTGAGAACCGAACAACCTGACCAGGATCTTCCTCATCCATATAGCCTCGCATGCAGCCAAACTTGATGCCATGTACTCGGCCTCCACTGAACTGAGTGCCACAGATCTTTGTTTCCTACTGTACCGAGAAATTGTTGTAGATCCAATACTGAAAATCCCTCCAGATGTGCTCTTTCTATCTGTTGGGCTTCCTGCCCAATCTGCATCTATGAAGCCATGCAGCTTCAACTCATCCGACTGTCTGTACCACAATCCATACCCAGATGTGCGCCTGAGATACCTCAAGACATGCTTGCCTGCCTTCCAAAAGAGCTTGGTAGGCTTAACCATCACTTGTGAAAGCTGGTTCACGGCATAGCATATGTCCGTTCGTGTATTGAATAAATACATGAGCGAACCAACCAATTTTCGATAAACAGTGGCATCCACTACCTCTGCCGATGTAGCATCCTCTTTCCTCCAACCACCAGGAAGAGGAGTGTCGGTAGGCTTGCAGCCTTGCATGTGAAACTTCTCCAGTATCTCTCGGGCATACTTTCCTTGAGACACAAACAGTCCGCCCTTCCGCTGCCAAATTTCGAATCCCAGGAAATAATGAAGGAGGCCCAAGTACTTCATCTCGAACTCCTTTGCAAGATCTTCCTTGCATGAGTGTATCAACAGTTCATCACCCTTTAGTATTAAATCATCTACATAAAGCACAATGATCAAAAGCTTACCCTCCACCACAATCTGGTACAGGTTTGGATCCACCTCACTCTTGGTGAAACCAATTCTGGTGAAATAACTATCTATCTGTGTGTACCAAGCACGAGGTGCTTGTTTCAGCCCATACAACACTCTTTTGAGCTTGCACACATGCGACTCACTGCTAAAGATTTTGAATCTTTCAGGCTGCTCAATGTACACCTCCTCCTCAATGATTTCGTTGAGGAACACAGTCTTCACATCCATCTGATGAATGTGCCAACCCATCTGCGCTGAGAGAGCAAGGATGGTCCATATGGAAGAATACCTTGCGACAGGTGCAAAGTTTTCTTCATAGTTGATCCCCTCGATCTGTGAGAAGCCCTGGGCAACAAATCTTGCCTTATACTTCTCGACGGTCCTATCAGCAGCTTGCTTCACTTTGTAGATCCATCTCGAACCTACCACTGATTTCCCTTCCGGCCTTGGGACAATCTCCCATGCACTATTTCTGACAATCGAATCATACTCTTCCACCATGGCATCTACCCATGCGAGATCCTCCATAGCTTCCTCGAAAGAGGATGGCTCTGTCACGATACACTTGCTCATCGGAGCCATGTATCCAGTAAAACAGTTAGGTGACTATCTCTGTCTGCGATGTTGTTACACAGTAATTTGTCACCGTCCCTACAATCCCCGTCCCGCACATTGGAGGGCTCATTCCGTGACCTGTGAGTAGAGACCAATCCCATGATTATAGGGATCCCGACACTCCCCTTCCTCCATCCAACTGGCGTGACCTGTGAGTAGGGCCAATCCCATGATTATAGGGATCCCAACTCCCCTTCCTCCATCTATAAAAGCTTGCTCATCTCCATTGCAAGCTAGTCTTCAAGTCTTCAAGTTCCCAAATTTCCAAGAGCCTTATGCTGCAAAAGCCTCCATAACTCCCTTAAGGCCAATTCAAGCAAGGATACTATTGTCAAGAGCTGAAGAGAGAGGTTTGTCCCATCCTTGACAGGCTTTTCGAGATGTGTTCTGCTGGCGACCCCTTCCGAAGGAGAATTCAACGTCAGAACTATGGTTGTAATTTTCCTTTGATTGATTATTAATGAACGAATATTGGTTATGGTTCCACTCTTGTTGTTTATGATGATGAGTTACGTCCTTTCTGACTGACATATAGTTGTATCTACTGGATTTTATGCTTGCGTTTGTTTTTTTTCTCACATGTGCAGGTGTCCCATCACGGAGATCGTGGGGATTGTGATATGCCAGGGCTAAAGAACGGGAGCACCACCTCTTCTACAACGACTGCGTTGGATTCCAGGTAAGCCTTCATCGCTAGTTGGTTTATTTTCAATTAGGAACCTGCACTATAGCATGTGATGGTTGTTCCAGGCCCCTTAGATTTCAATCTTCTCTTGGGGTGTGATTACACCTATGCCATGGGAGCGCTTGTCTCCTCCCTTTTTCGTGTGGTCTGTTTTCCGCATGAAGGACAGATCGTGACCATTGAACAACTTTCGTTCTTTGGTCCTGATGTGGCAGCTGGCCCGCCATCATCCCTTCCTGGTTTTTATCCACCCGTTGTATCTGCCCCACCGCAGGTCAACTATGTGGCTACCTACCCTATGCCTGTGCTCAGTGATAATGCCATTGTGCATCAAGTGCTGGGGGCATTGGGTCTTGACTTCCATGATGTTTTCCTTCCATCGGGAGTGGAGCTCTTGGAAGCGATGACTTCTTGTTCATTATGATGAGGTCGTCGGAGCATGGTTCTTTTCCTGTGTCAAGCTCCTTAAAAAATGAAACAAGGTTTTCCGAGCACAGTTCGTTTCCTTGTGTCAAGCTCCTTAAAAAATGAAACAAGGTTGTCGAAGCATGGTTCTTGTCTTGTGTCAAGCTCCTTAAAAAATGAAACAAGGTCGTCGGAGCAGAGTTCCTTGTCTTGTGTCAAGCTCCTTAAAAAATAAAACAAGGTTGTCGGAGCACAGTTCGTTTTCTTGTGTCAAGCTCCTTAAAAAATGAAACAAGCTCTTCGGAGCAGAGTTCCTTGTCTTGTGTCAAGCTCCTTAAAAAATGAAACAAGGGTGTCCGAGGATAGTTCTTTTAATGTGTCAACCTCGTTAAAATAATGAAACACTTTCCTGTTCAATTCGAGTCTTTGATGAGATCTCGTAAAATCCCAGTCAAGTCTTTCTCTTGATCTCGTAACTTGAACCTTCACTCCATCTTCCTTTCATATGGACTGAAGCTTGGGGGGCATGTACCTCGAATTGAGTCACCATGCTGGGGGCATGCTTACTTTTTCAAGCATAGTTTGTTTTCGTTTCAAGCTTGTGTAAAAATGAAACCGGTTTCAAGCATAGTTTATCTTTGTTTCAAGCTTGTGTAAAAATGAAACCAACTTCAAGCGGAGCTTCTTGATTTCAAGCTTGTGTAAAAATGAAACCTTTCCCATTTTACCTCTTGTGATTGCCATTTTATCAGCCTGTTTTTGTCAAATGAGCCTTGGTTTTCTCACTCCATCGTCTTTATCTGCTTGGCCGATCATATGCCTTCACTTGGTTTTTTTACCCATTCCTAAGGAACCGCTGCGATGAGTGGTCTTGTTAGCCAGCCTCTTGACTTTTATCTTGTTTTGAGCAGTTCCACCATTACCAGAACCAGTAGCTACCCTTTGTGCCACTCGTTCCTCCAGGAGGAATCAACTTTCAGCTCTTTTCTGACTCTCTAAATATGAAAAGATTGCCGAGTCCCATGTTGTTTCGATCTCGTTAAAGTGGACACAAAACAACATCTACCCAGTATACGTTTACCCTTTTTTCAGGCTGGGATAGATTACTTACGAAAAAGGAATACCCTAGCCTATTGCGACTAGGAGGTTTTCTCAGACAAAGTTTTCTACCTTTTCGGGTCTGAGGAACTATTTACGAAAAGGGACCATTGGAGTTTACTTTTCCGCTGTCTTTTCAAACTCCCTAAACATGAAAAGACGCCGAGTTTTTCCTTTGTCAGACTCGTTAAACCCTGATGACATTGGATTCAGTCGTAATGACGTTATTCGAGTTTCTCCTTCCTAGGACTCGTTAAATGTACTAGGATGGATTCATCCGAAGGACGGATTTATATGACAAGCATATGGTATCCTCTTAAAGCTTGTGTAAAAATAAAGAGGTACTCACCGAAATGGTGGGGAAAATGGAACCAACACCATTGTCGTGTCGGCAGTATGTCGCTCTTAAACATGGCACTTGTCTGCATTCGTGTCGGGTTGGGGACATCTCATCTCATTTTTCACTTGCCTCTGTGGGTTTGGGTGATCCCTTTTGACCTCTCATCTGCTCTTTTTCTCGTCATCATGACCTATGATCTTTTGATGTCAAATACTACCAAATCCACTTTCGTGCCGCCAATATGTTCAAGAGAAGTTGACCTCTGCAAACTCCAACCTTCCTCTGATTCTCATCTGATATTGATTCACAAAGACATTATGTTCCTATGTCTCATGTCGATGATGTGGGAAACCTTATGGCCCACCTTTGATCAAGGTCACTTCCTGTCGACTTCAGCTCATTATCCAGGAAGCTGATCTAGAGACTCCCTTCTGGTGCCTTGGAGCCTACATGCCTCAATGGCGGGTTCTTCGCATTCGACGCGAGGTTTTCATCATTGGCCTCCGATCGAGTGATTCTACGGGTGTTCGACGCCAACTCACTGATTCACATGCCGTAGATTTTACCTGTAGTACCTTGAGGACCATTGTCATTATTAGTGGTACCTCTCGCGTCTGTTAACAACTTTCATCATTGGCTGGTAATCAGACGATGTTCTTGCATGTTCGACTTCAGCTCACATATTCGCATTCTTCAACTTGTACTTTGTTCGGGTCGAGATGGAGCGCAAGACCCTGGATTGTGTCTGTTGTAATCCAGGCTGCGATTTTGTCGATTATTATGATTAGTTACATGACTCATTCACCGGATGGTTGCGACCATACCTGAGTCTATTTATCGATCCTCACTGGATGGCTGCGTCCATGCCTTGGATCTGGATTATTGTATACTCTGTTATGGATGGATGCACCCATACCACATATATATCATGTATCTAAGATATCAGTTGTATTTCTCCACGCAGGTTTTTCGATGACGGAGTTTTCAGTTGGACACGTTCTCGTAAAGCATTTCACCCCTCTCTCTCTCTCGGGCCTCATGCTTTAGGGGGCATCTGTTACACAGTAATTTGTCACCGTCCCTACAATCCCCGTCCCACACATTGGAGGGCTCATTCCATGACCTGTGAGCAGAGACAAAACTTGAAATCACTTTCATGATATCCCTCTGAGCAAGAGCTTTCATTGCCCTGAAGACATCTCCTTGTGAAAAACCCTAAAAATGGCCCTTTTTGCATTGGCGCGAGCAGGTAGTTCAATACCCACGCCAATGGGGAAAATACTTCAAAGAGGCCGCGCCAGTTGGTGCTCTATCCCAGAGTCGCACTCGCGCCAGCCAATTTAAGGAATGTTTTTTAAAAATAAATGGCGGAATTTTCGTCCTAACTGATCCAGGAACTGATATCTATCTTGAGTTGGGAGGTTTGGATACGGATCTCCATAGAGAGGAAGTGGTTTTCCACCTCTCATGGAAGCTTCCTTGATGATAGGGTCAATCCCATGATTATAGGGATCCCAACTCCCCTTCCTCCATCTATAAAAGCTTGCTCATCTCCATTGCAAGCTAGTCTTCAAGTCTTCAAGTTCCCAAATTTCCAAGAGCCTTATGCTGCAAAAGCATCCATAACTCCTTTAAGGCCAATTCAAGCAAGGAGACTATTGTCAAGAGCTGAAGAGAGAGGTTTGTCCCATCCTTAACAGGCTTTTTGAGACGTGTTCTGCTGGCGACCCCTTACGAAGGAGAATTCAGCGTCAAAACTATGGTTGTAATTTTCCTTTGATTGATTATTAATGAATGACTATTGGTTATGGTTCCACTCTTGTTGTTTATGATGATGATTTATGTCCTTTCTGACTGACATATAGTTGCATCTACTGGATTTTACGCTTGCGTTTGTTTTTTTTCTCGCATGTGCAGGTGTCCCATAACGGAGATCGTGGGGATTGTGATCTGCTAGGGCTAAAGAACGAGAGTGCCACCTTTTCTACAACGACTGCATTGGATTCCAGGTAAGCCTTCATCGCTAGTTGGTTTATTTGCAATTAGGAACCTGCACTATAGCGTGTGACGATTGTTGCTAGACCCGGTCTGGGCTAGTAGGGATCGCCTCTGTCCACAGAGGGGATTTACCTCCACAACAGCTGTGATGTAGGAATTCCTACATTCTATGTTGCATCAAGATTCAGTCGCTCAGCTTCTGTAGTGCGCTTCCGCCCTCTGATGTTTGGTGCTACATGAGTGGTTTCTCTCACTCCATGAACCTCCTCTTGTGGCTGATCCACATCTTGAGGCTCATCCTTAGGAACAAGTAGCTCCTCATCTGCATGCAAGTGTAGCTCCCTCTCAAGCGACAACTTCATGGCTTTCTCCTCATGAAATTTGATATCCCGTCACACGACAGTCATCCGAATGTCTGGTAAATACACATGATAATTGTGGGGTGTTTTTGTGTACCCAAAAAATATCCTAACCTCTACGGTTAGCTCCAGCTTCTTCCTGGCATCCTTCATCACATGAATGTAAATAGGTGAGCCAAAAATATTCAAATGAGAAATATCAGGTTTCTTACCAAAAAACGCCTCTTCGGGTGTACTCATGCCAAGTACTCTATGAGGACAATGGTTTTGCACATAAACTGCAATGCTGCATGCCTCAGCCCACAAGTGTATGGGAAGGCCCTGATCATGCAACATTGCCTGTGCAGCACCCACGATCATTTTGTTCTTTCTCTCTGCGACCCCATTCTACTGTGGGTTATGAGGCGCTATGAGTTCTCTTCAAATTCCTTCTTTGCTGCAGAAGTCTCTGAATTCGCCAGAGATGTATTCACCACTATTATTGCTCCTTAGAGCTTTCACCTGCTTCCCTGACTCTTTCTCAACTAGCGCCTTGAACTCATAGAACTTTGAGTATGTCTCGCTCTTCTTCTACATGAAGAAGATCCAACACTTACGAGAAAAGTCATCAACAAATATCACATAATACCTGTGCTTTACTGTTGAAGCAACTGAGAAAGGTCCACACACGTCTGTGTGAATTCTCTCAAGGATAGTCGAAGCGCGACTATCCTTCTCATGAAAAGTGGTCTTCACAAATTTTCCCAAAGTACATCCCTTGCACTGATCTGACTGCGCAAGTGTACCCTTGGGAAGCCCAATAGAAATATGCTACAAAATTTTCAAAGCACCATGGTGAAGATGGCCCAATCTCCTGTGCCACAATTTTCCCTCATCCCGGCTCACCACTCCTTCTGCTTTGCCTGCCATTGCTACACAACCATCTGCCTGCAATTTATAAAGATTCTTAACTCAAATCCCTATCCTCCTGGTTTGACCAGTTGTTTTACTACTCAGGAAGGATTTTCCCTCGCTAAAAACAACATCATAACCCTTGTCTTCCAACATCGCCATAGAGATCAGATTCTTCTTCAATCTAGGAACATGCATGACATCCTTCAAGATGAAAGGTTTATCAGACTCTTTCTCAAAGGAAATGGACCCGATACCAGTCACACTGTATCTACCATCATCGCCCATCTCGATGTGCACTCCAAGATCCTTTTCATCCAGATCACTAAACAAATCTTTGTCTCTAGTCTTATGGAAAGACACACCACTATCAAGAAACCACACCGACCCCCTAAAACTTGAAACCAAGCATGTGATCAAAGAAAAATCCAGCTCAAAATATTAGGCTAAGGCCTCTCCAGCTGCAGATCCAGTAGCCTGCTTATTTTTGTTCTTCTGTGGGAAATTAGTGGTGAAATGCCCATGCTGGTGACAGTGAAAACACTTCACCTTGGACAAGTCCTGCTTCTTGCCTTTAGCTTCGGATTTGGAAGATTTCTTCCCTTTTCCTTTCCAAGCTTTGGTAGCCAAAGCGCAATTTTCTTCATCTTCATTCTTCGATGAAGATCCATCCCTGGTACCCCACCTTATCTCCTCCTGCACAAGATCTGACCAAAGTCGCTCCCATCCTAGCAATTTCTCCCATCCATTGATGGAGTCCTCGTAGCTATGCCAACTCTTCGGAAGCCCAAGGAGAGCCAAGCTCACCAAGTCTTCTTCATCAATAGTAACCCCCACACTTCCCAGCTCATCCTTGCAGTGGGCAAACTTCGTGAGGTATTTTGGTATACTGTCGCCTTTCTCCATTTTTATTTTTCTGAGCTTGTCTTTAAGCGCCAATGTGGTCCTTCACACCTTCCAATAGAATTCTTCGACACTTTTCTACCTTCTTTTTCCATGTGTCAAGCGCGGCTGCATCGCTAGAACCCGGTTTAATAATATCAGTGTCTATGAACTCATTCAACCCATTATCATCCAGCACTGCCTCCATCCTGTCCTTCCATGAAGTATAATTCGAGCTGCCATCAAGGGCATACTCCAATCGCAATCCGTTGAAAGACATTTCAATGAATGCTCAACTTCGACACCAAGAAAACACTGTAGCAAATTCGAATTCCACCAGCACAAAACTCAACCGCTTCAATAATTGCAATCTTCTCCAATGATCAACTGCTCTGATACCATGTAGAAATTATATAAATTATGTGTTATATGTCCAAGATTTTCCTGATCTCACACTACTTTAACTTCATGCAAAATACAGAATCTATTCCACCATTGATCATTTGTGGAAATTAAATCAAGATTGCAATGCACACATGAAACAATAAAAATTCACACACATTAACACATTTGTTTAACGGGAAAGCCTGAAGCTGAAAACCTCAACTATCTGTATATAATATATGTCATAGAGATCATGTAACAATCCTCATACAAAGCTGATCATATCAAGCTCTCAGTACAATACAATCGCTACACACTAATCAAGCCCGATATTGCAAATCCATGCACCGATCTTTGCCACCTACTAGCCTACCTCGACTGTGCAATCCCTACTTAAGAATGGCTCTGAATGAACTCGAATTTCTCCAGCCTTTCTCACGCAATCCTCATTGGCATCTCCACTGAGTGTTGGATGAAATTAATGCATCACTATAGTCACAACTGATAGTCACACTTGCTCTTTCACGTATCTCTCCACTGGTCTCCACTGAAACTGCCATGCACTGTAGTTAACTGATGTATTCTTCAGTTGATTAATGAGTTATTATTTAGTGAATTAATTAACTAATTAATTCACACCACTATCACTAGTGTATCAATCAATTAGACTAGATACAACTATCTCAACTGAGTCTAACTAAGTTAAACTAAATACAACTCCACTAACTACTTCTCCAACTCCACCAAAATCTATCACATGAGTTCTAACTGAATTCCTCCATGCAATAGCTCTAGTAAACCCTAAGGAATAGCATAACTCCTTCTGTCAGTTGCTGTGCCACATCTGTGCACTTAACTGAAGTGCTCCAAGAGAATAAGATAATGTTTAGAGTCCAAATATTATTAAGAGCTAATAATATTCGACATATCTATTTTTAGACTGGCAATCTAAAAATAGAAGTCCATCTATTTTTCCAACTTGACCAACCATCCACAAATAGCATCCTATAGCTCATAGAATATGATCGACATGTCTAAAAATAGACATAGTCTAAAAATAGACTTTGCGCCAAAACTTAGTGAAGGCGACTCTTTTCACTAAGCTCATCATCTTGTTGAATCTCAACAAATGGGGTGTATCACATTTCGAGAAAAAAAACATTAGCCATAAAAATTTCCCATTGAAACCAAAAGTTCAATTTGATACAAAACATAGGTTTTAACCTTATATAGGTAATTGTTTCAAATAGATTCTTAATTTAAAATGAAAAATATTGAATGTAAAACACATGCATTAACATATATAATTTTGTGATACTTTCCCTTCTTCCAAAATTAGTGGAAATACTTTTATAAAAATATAATTTAATGAAGCAGATATATCCATAGTGATCTATATAGTGATCCACTGATATATGTTCACAAACAACTATTCCATTTTGGACTTTTATATCTCAAAACTATGCTCATTGAATTTATGCATCTATATTTTTAAACTACTTGAAACTATTTTATTACACCATAAGATTCATTTCAATATATCTCCCCTTTTAATGGGGTGTATCACATTTCGACAAAAACACATTAGCGATAAAAGTTTCCCATTGAAACCAAAAGTAATTTGATACAAAACATCTAGGTTTTAACCTTATATAGTTAATGTTTCAAATAGACTTTTAATAAAATGAAAAATATTCAATGTAAAACACATGCATTAACATATAATTGTGATATTTTCCCTTCTTTTCAACTTAGTGGAGATCCTTCTAGAAAATCCATTTTAATGAAGCAGATCTATATCCATAGTGATCCACTGATATTTGTTCACAAACAACATTTCGAGAAAAAACAAATTTGATACAAAAACATAGGTTTTAACCTTATATAGTTAATTGTTTCAAATAGATTTTTAATGAAATGAAAAATATTCAATGTAAAACACATGCACATTAACATATAATTGTGATACTTTCCCTTCTTTCAAACTTAGTGGACATCATTCTAGAAAAATCCATTTTAATGAAGCAGATAAATCCATAGTGGCATTGATATTTGCTCACAAACAACTCTTCCATTTTGGACTTTTATATCTCAAAACTATGCTCATTGAATTTATGCATCTATATTTTATTGCACCATAGGAATAATTTTGATATATCTCCCATTTTAATGGGGTGTATCACATTTCGAGAAAAACACATTAAAGCCATAAAAGTTTCCCATTGAAACCAAACGTGATTTGATACAAAACATAGGTTTTAACCTTATATAGGTAATTGTTTCAAATAGATTCTTAATTTAAAATGAAAAATATTCAATGTAAAACCGATGCATTCTTATACACCCTTATGTCTACGTAAAGTAGTGTGAGTGATTCTAGAGGTCCTCTACACCCTTCATAGGGTATGATTGAGACAGGTAGTGAACTAACTTCTACAAGTTCTATAGGCAGAGGCTGTAAAGGGCTAGGTAGCCTCTGGATCTCATCTTTTATGAAAAGTGACATATCTAGTAAATTCCCCTACAGTCAATCTCTGGAATAGATATAAATAGAATTTCTTCATTTTAATATCCAATGTAAAACAAATGCATTCTTATACACCCTTATGTCTACGTAAAGTAGTGTGAGTGATTCCACGGGCCCTCTACACCCTTCATAGGGTATAATTGGGACAAGTAGTGAACTAACTTCTACAAGTTCTATAGGAAGAGTCTGTAAAGGGCTAGGTAGCCTCTTGATCTCATCTTTTATGAAAGGTGACATATCTAGTAAATGCCCCTACAGTCAATCTTTGGAATAGATTTGAATAGAAGTTTTTCATTTTAATATCCATAAAACACAACCACTTTAAGGTAAACTGTGTAACTGTGTCATTTCTCCCACAAACTAAAGGCTTCCTCCCATTAATTCTATATGTGAATTCTACCATAAACTTTTTGAGTCAAACTTTAAGATAAACCATGCATATGTCATTTATCTCGTGATCTTGTGTCATTTCTCCCATGCATTTGCAATAAATGTCAATTTAATATATATTTTTATTGAATTTGTTTTTATTTATTTTTTCAGGGATAAGAAAACCATTAAATATGGTTGAAAAACGGAAACTATGCATAGAAGTTTCTTGCTACCCCAATCCAGGGAAATTAGTGATTACATATGTGCTTTCCAATATTGCGACTAGCAAAGTTGTCCAAAGAAAAATGAATATACCGGAAAGAAAAACAAACAACGAGGCATATTATATTGGATTGATAGAACGCTTGGGAACAATTATGGAGTATGGATCAAGTGGAATTGTAGTTTTCACCAATTCTGAACTTGTGTGCAACCAGATGAATGGCATGTACCAAGTTAAGAAGGAGAAGCTAAAAGAACTGCATGGAATAGCAAAAATATTGTTAGCCAATTTCAATTTTTTAGTATAAGACATTGTTCAAATGTGAATAAGATGTTTGTTGATCTAGTGCGTGGGGAAATGCCAATTCAGGATTCATCTATCAAAGATGAATTAAAATTATATGGGGCAATGCCAATGCAAGATTTGTCTCTCAAAGACGAATTAGTTTCAAGATGCTCTTCTTCAAAAATTCAAGATTCATCTGTCAAAGATGAATTAGTTTTGAGACACTCTTCTTCAAAAATTCAAGATTCATCTCTCAAAGATGAATTAGTGTTGAGACTCTCTCCTTCAAAATTTATTGATGGACATTGTAACATATCTTGGATATGTGTGTGTTTTGTACTTATAAATGTGTCTTTTTTAATGACCATGTGCTTTTTTCAATTATATACCAAGTGTGCTCCCACCACACCATGTAAAGTGCAACTTGGTGAACTTCACATTTGCAACAAGTGGTGAACTTCACATTTTTATAAAATTAAAATGCGGGGACTTCAACAATTTTTTGTTTAAATGGAGTTTCACTTCTTTTTTAATGACAATGTGTTTTTTTCAATTTTATACCAAGTGTGCTCCCACCATGTAAAGCACAATTTGGTGAACTTATCATTTTTATAATTTTTTTTGCTTAAATTGAGTTTCACACATCAATTAGTGCTTTGAAAGTTGTGTTTTACATAATTTTTTTACACTAAATTACATTAATTTTCTGAAATTTATTTTGAATTTATTTTAAATTAGTTATTTAAAAAAATAATTGTAAATGTCCACCGTAGATATATATATCATGGAGGATGAACGACGAAGATCAACATAACCCCATATCTCTAAGATAGGGGGGATCGAGGGATCGAGGGATGTTCATGGTATTTAAATATAATCTTAAATCTCCATACATGTGTGTACATATGGAATTGCTTTTTTATCAACTTTGTGAGTTAAAAAATAGTTTTTAATAAGCTTCTTTTTTTATTTTTTAGGAAATAAGAGGAGAGGGGTCTCTACTCCAGCCATGGAGCATGCCCATGGTTCATCCAGTCGTGGTATGGTTCACGCAATTTAATCAATGAATATGTATGTGTATTTATATGTATGAATGTATTTTTCAATTGATTATAAATTTGTATTTGTTTATGAAGCTTCTCTCTCATCTCGAGAGGTTGGTGGTGGTTCAAATCCCCTTAGAGGCCATCAATAAGTGCTAGAAAGTTGCATGAAGGTGGTGATATTTATTACCCCAGAGGCCAATCAATGGCTGGTGGTGTTGGTTCTCAGTAGGGTCGTTCTGGTTGTCAACATTTTTAAGGTTGGGAAGATGCTAGCCAACCACATCAAGGTTGCCATCAATTTGAATAGTTTTTTCATTCAATTTTTACAAATTTGTTTACATGTATTTTTTCTAATATACAAAATTTTATATATTGATGTAGAGGCTGAAAATGCTCCAAATGTTGGTCGAAATAGACATAGGGCAGAATTATTCATTCAAGAAGAAGGTTGTCCACCCACCACGACATATCCGACCGACATTTCTGATATATTGTCGGAAAGAAACATGCAGCAATGAACCTTAGAAAGGTGTCAACATCTTCATGCAAAATTGCACAAAGATATCGTGTCTTTGACTCTACCTGCTAAGAGTTGACGAAGCTTGGAAATAGTTACACATTATTTAGGCCAATTAGTAGATGTGTACAAAAATCTTGGGCAAACCACGAATACTTTTGTGGATGTCATGAGAAAAAGAAAGGAAACAGTGATGGGACCTGATAAATGGGAGGTTTTTAAATAAAGAGTGACAACAACAATGGCACAGTATATGTTTAATTTTAAAAAAGGACCGAAAAGAAAGATGTTGAAGGTGCAATATTTCAAGCACCCTGATATAGCTCACTATTTGTATGATAGACACCTTGCGGCTTATGGAAGACTACCATGGAACGACGAGGTTCCACTTTATTTGGAAAAATTATTTTATGCAAAATTCTTTTTGCAAATGAAACCCAATTACAATGACCTTCCCTCTCAATTTTTTGGTCCTGGGAAAGGATGATTGTGTGACCGTAGGGGCGCTAGGCGTGATGCTGATTTGTCTGATCCTGAGCCACCATTGTTTAGTTGACCTGTTCTTGTCGAAACTTTGCGGTCAGACATGGAAGCCATTTCTAAAATTTGTCGAGAATCAAGGGATGACATCATCGACAATGTTCATAGTGGATTGGGTGGAGTCAATGTTTTTCTGAATCAACAAAGAGCACGTGAGAATGGACGCACCAATTTTGTGTATTATATAGATGAAGAGATTGGCAACATGAGTGTTGAAGATCTCAAAACATATGCAAATAATTTTCACAATGGTTGGCATGAACTAATTGTTCATGAGGAAGAGGGCATGGGAACGGTATGTGTTAATGGTTAGGATTTAATTATTTTAACACATACATACAATTTTTAATAAATACATATATATGTGTGTGTGTGTGTGTGTGTGTGTGTTTGTGTATTAATCTAACAAAAATGTATTATTATATGTTAACACCATTTCTAGTTGTCACGCATGATGAATGAAGAAAATGTTGATATCACATTCAGAACCTCAGTTTCAAACAATCAAGATGGGTCTCACCATCAAGATATGTTGGCAATTGTTAGTGTTTTTTAAACTTGATATTTTTAAAATAAATAATTGTGCACACATGTACATTTTCATGTATATATAATAAAATGTTTTAACAGATTCTGATTCCGTCCGATGTTTTTGGGATGGCGGTACCTTCTTCTTCCTTGGGAGATGTACCTTCTACTTCCTTAGGAGATGTGCCAGATTCACAACAAGTATGGACAATTTTTCACTTTTAAAATTTATGTTTTTAAGTTATATATTCCACCCCAAAAAGTTCCATTAAAAAATGAGATATATCTATATCTTGAGTTATTTTAATTTTTTTGAATTTTAGGTTTTTGGAGATTTTCTTTTGGAGCCTCTCTTAGGAGATGTCCCAAATCCACCTGCAGAAGTATTCAATTTTTCACTTTTAAATATATATGTTTTTTTAAAAGTTATTATTTATAAATTGAAGTTTAAAAGTTTTATTATAAATTGAGATCTTGATCTTGAGTTATTTTATACTTTTAAATTTTTTGAATTTTAGGTTTCTGTAGAAGATTTATTTAATCCACGGACTCTAGTGATGGAGATAGGAACATCCACACCATTTCAACCATTTGAACAAGTTGTCTAACTTTTTTTTTAATATTATTGAAAATAAGTTTATATATACATGCATTTTCATCTGAAATTTTTTAATATATATATATATATATAACTGTACATGTATATTGTACAGTTTACTATTGGAGATGTTCCCATGGGGGAAGTTGTAGCAGGCGAGCAACAAATGGAGAGGGAACCTCATGAATTATTGCATGATTTTTTTTTATATTTTGTTTTTTACATGAAGTTCTATATATTCTCACTCATTTTTCAAACATCAAATTTTAATGTTTGTACGTGCATTGTGTACAGGTTCCCCATGCTTCGTAAGATAGCTCGCGGATTGAGACTCTGCTAGGAAAGACATTACAGCCATCTGTATTTGATGGATGATTTCTAGATTTGATTGATATTTCTAGTCTTAAATTTATTTTTTTATATATTATCTAGATGCAGTCATATATATATATATATATAACTTGATACTTGATACTTGTGAGATCTACAATTTTTGGACATATATTTTATGTGAACTACATTTGGATAATTGAACTACTAGTAATGTTGTGATCTATAAATTAATCTTTTTCTTTTGAACTAAATTTGGCATGTGAAGTAATGTTGTGTTATAATTTGTTTTATTTTTAAAAGTTAAGTTTTGGATAGTTGAACTACTAGTAATGTTGTGATCTATAAATTAATGTTTTTCTTTTGAACTACATTTGGCATGTGAAGTAATGTTGTGTTATAATTTGTTTTGTTTTTAAAAATTAAGTTTTGGATGGTTGAAGTACTTTTGGCATTTGAATGTGAAGTAATGTTGTGTTATAATTTGTTTGGTTTTTAAAACTTAAGTTTTGGATAGTTGAACTACTAGTAATGTTGTGATCTATAAATTAATATTTTGCTTTTGAACTACATTTGGCATGTGAAGTAATGTTGTGTTATAATTTGTTTTGTTTTTAAAACTTAAGTTTTGGATGGTTGAAGTACATTTGGCATGTGAAGTTATGTTGTGATCTATAATTTTTGTTAAATTAAAAGTTAAGTTTTGGATGGTTGATCTACATTTGGCATGTGATATAATGTTAAATGTTTTTATTGGATAGTTGAACTACAATTGGCAACTAAATCCCTTTACATGAGAAAAGGGATTTGGAAACTATATATATCCAATACATGCAACATTTTTCATCAATGCATGTATAGAAAATCTACTTTCAGTTGATCCTAGTGTGCATGTACCAAAACAATTTGTGCATTTGCAAACACTTGCACAGATAACATAGCAAGGCAGCTCAATTTTTAGTTGAGTTCTGGAAGTTCTAAAACATAATCCAAAGAGAATAAATTGTTGGGCAGTTCAATCAAAAAAATTCCAATGGAATTCCATCTTCAATGATCCATTCATGATCGGATTTTGATATTTTCCATTTCTTAATTTTATTTTTTTTTCTTTGGTTGAACCTCTATCAACTTTATGCGTGTTGCACACACCAAGTGACTATATTGACAACTTATGACATCAGTTTCATAGTCTTCAAAGTAAACAAAATCCCCACTTTGGTTAGTTTGTCTGAAAAAATAACCTTTTAGTATAATATATCCTCTTTCATATGGAAACCCGTGATAATTATAGTTTTCTAATCATTTCATTTTTCATTCAGTGCAACGCATCAAATAATACTTCACATTTTCATCGTTATTAGTAGGTACAATTACAACAAAAATATCTCCTGCACAATAAAACAAACTTAACAAACTTAAATGTATTTAAATTGAGTTTCACACATCAATTAGTGCATAGTAGTTCACCAATTGAATAAAATTTAAAAAGGGAAATAATATCATATTCAAAGAGATAGAAAGGTTAAATATTGCATAAGCATTTCACTAGTTGAATAAAATGCAAAAAGGAAAAAACTGAAATAGAATCTTATTCACAGGACAGAAAGGTTAAATTTTTTCTCCATATAATAACTCAAGGAAATCTTCTTTTGACAAAGTCACTCATCCAAAGTGTAGATTTAGGTGATTAATAATGTCATCAATTTACCAATTTATAAATCAACAAGGCTTCCTAGTTGAGTGCATTAATGACATTGACCCCAATTCAATAAACATATATGTACTTCTTATTGTTCCAATCAAAATTAAAGGGATTTATATGGGAAAGAGAGACAGAACATATAGCCCATCAACTACTTTTTAGAGGTCAATGAAGGTATCTAGTGAAATGGAAAAGGTCAGAGAAGGCTCAACCAATAGGAGTTTTCATCATGTGGGAAAATGTTTGGAACACTTGATTATACTCAAGTAATCTTAAGATTGCTTTTGATCTCTACATACTCTTGTTTGAGTGAAAAAATTTCCAATGGGAAGAACATAGCTTTTCAATCCAACTAACCATATCAATTGAGCTATATTTGCAAAAAGAGTAAAGAAAAGCTAACATGCCAACAAAATAACATTCTTGGTTGTCATTTTTTATTGGAATAGCTAAATAATATTAAGGATTCTCTATCCTAAAACAATTTCAATGAAGAGAATAATAAGAATCCAAAAGTTTCTAAAATGATTATTGCCTCTTTATTCTTTTTAAGAATAATTTAAGAATTCTTTTTAGAAAATTTTGGATTTTTATTATTCTCTTCATTGAAATTGTTTTTGGATGGAGAATACTTAATATGATTTAGCTATTCCAGAAAAAAATAACAACCAATGATGTTATTTTTTTGTCTTTTTGCTTTTTTTTTACTTTTTTTTTCAAATAGAGCTCAATTGATATGGTTAGTTGGATTGAAAAGATATGTTCTTCCTATTGGGGTTCCTATGTTTTGGCAAGTTTGGCAATACCAAAAGATAAGACAACTTCAAAACCACTTTGGGACCTCAGGATCTAGCCCTCTTGGGTCCAGAGAGGGATCTCTCTATAAAGGCAAAGGTATAAGCCTTTGAAGTTTGATTGGAAGGTATTAGGCTAGTTATAAGGCACAAGGTTTGTTGTTTGTTTGTTTGTCTGTTTGGTTATTGGGACACAAGAAAGAAGGGTTTCAATATAAGACAAAGGGCAAGCAAAGAAGGATCTTAGAAAAAAGAGAGGTATTTCAGGGAACACTCAAGACTATTGAGCAATGGAGTCATAAAAGGGTTTACTTGCTATTCAGTATCGAAGGCTTTCAATTGGGCTAGTCATCTAAAACAGAGGATCTTTAAAGATGATAGTGTGGTATGAAATGATGAGGAAAGAAGGTGAATGACAAGGAAACCTCCAAGGTGATCACTTAGGAATTATATCTAGGGACAAGGCATGCCATTAAACACCTATGATCTATCCCCTAAAAGGCTAACCCTTCAGACAACAAGAAACACTTAAGATTTAAACACAAAGGTGAAGCCTGAGATCAGAGAAAGGCTTCGAACTTTCAATGCTTCAACATTCAACTTAAGGGAACTTAGAAAGGTTCAATTGATTGAAAATGACCCTAGTGAGATAGAATTAGCATTCTAAACTCCCAGTATCCCAATTCTTTCAATTAGATCTAGACAAGAACATCTAAGAATAGATTCATAAATTCATACATCAGTTAGCAGTGAATAACAACTACTACACTGGTTAAATTATCTTGAATTAGTTCTCAGATAGCACAATCAGCAGAAAACATCAGAGATAAGAAGATCAAGAGCATTAGGGTACCATTCAAGGGTATATTCTAAGCCAGATTTTTGATTCTTACCAGAGAAATGAAATGTAATTAATTACAGAAGGAAAACAGAGACAAAGGTAGGACACATCATCGCTGCTTTAAATCAAGATCTAAAGAAATGTGCTTGTCATATTAAAGAGCAACTCCAATCATGTACAGCATTGTCCAATAGCTTGATATTCAGTCTGAAATCATCTCCTCAACCTATTTTACAACTTTACACACAGAACTATATCTCAAGAGAAACAACTTACAATTCACAGATATCCAATCAACAACCAACAACATTTACAATGTGTTTTTCTTGAGTTCTTACAGCTGAAAGAGAGGCAGAGGAGGTAGATGAAACACTAAATGAAACATTAAAACAGGAGTAGAAGAAGAGGGCTCGAGGCCCATTCTGTCTTAATATACATGCATTGATTTTCAGTACTCTTTGGGTGAAAGAGTGGTCTTCGACAGGCTGATCGTAACTCTGGGTATGTTCTTTGATGTACTTTAGGCTGCAGTACTCTGTAGTACTCTAGTGATAAGAAAAAGGAAGATAAATGACTTTAAGGTCTGCCATACTGCATAGCAAATGCTCTGGCAACATTTTAGGACTTTCTGTCAGAGTGGAGATCTTCTTAGGGGCTCGATGTAGAATAGAAAACAGTATGGGAACTTGTCCTTTCACGGGAAAGAACCTTCTGCTGATGTGTGACACTGATAATATTGTTTTCTGTGCTTTAGGCCTCATTAGGCCTTCTGTGTTAATCACGAGGTTTTCAATCTAGTACATTTTCTCTCTAAACATTGAATTAAAGCTTAAAATCTTCAATTACAGGCTTTAAAACTCTTTAATCCTTTACTGATACTCTTTTCCACTTCATTAACTTTCTTTGTTTGTGAATTTGTAGGGCTTACGGTGCTGGAGGTTTAAACGGAGTTAATACACCTGATTTGGATAAAATATGCGTTTAAAACCCTCTCAAGAGTCTTCCTGCAATATTTGGCTCTGCTAAAACTTCATCGGTGCTACTGCGTCACTAATAGTGACTGTGTAGAAGAGAAATGGTTTTCACCGTCTATATTCCCTGCAAAAACACACAAAAATGTTAAGAAATCCATGCAGAAGTGGAGGTGAATTTTCATGGAGGACTGTGGGAATGGCAGCGCATACACGGTGGAAACGGTGGATGCAGTGGAAGACGACTGAAAAATGTTGTGGAACGATGAAAAACTGATCTGATGGAGGTTTAGTGGAGGAATGGCTGTGGGCCGTTAGATTAGATCTGGTGGTGATGATCGACGGCGGTGATTAACAGATGGAATGGCTTAAGAAGGTCAAACGGAGATATTAAACCTTAATGTTATAACACCAAAGTCTATTGTTTGGGCGGAAGAAATGATGTTTAATATAAAACATTCAGGTTAGGCCTTCAAACGAAATACATAAGGAATGTATGAAAATGCAATGAAATGGGCTTGAATGGTGGGACCTGGCGTGGGCGGAGGGTGATTTAACATGGACTGTTAGATCTCGGGAGGAGATCAATGGCTGAGATGATCCGATGAAACTCCATGGTAACGTGATGAAAAAATGTGAATGGAGAATGCGATGCAGTGTGGGTCGTTGATCTAAATAGATCAAAAGTCGAGATCTTTAGATGGTCTTTCGGGAGCGGAAGTGGGGAAGTGGTTTTTAGAATAAAAACCATTGTTTTCGTGCAGCAAAAGGGTGGTTTCAAATTTTGCCCAAAATTACGCGATATAGTCCGCCGCTCGACACATGGCGAAATAAAACCGTCCATATTGTGTGATTTGAAACTGTTAAACCTCGGCTGCCAAAGTTACGCGATATGGATGTTGGCTGTTGGATCTGGGACCATGAGATCTGACAGTGGGAGGAGGAGCACGATATGGGAACGTGCGCGGTCAGTAAGGTGCGGTCAAGCCGAAGGTGGTTTCAATACAGGCCATCCGATCTACGAATGAACGACTAAGATTTGGAGAGGGGGAGCAATAGTGGAGGGGCTGGTTAATGAACGGGGAGAATCCTAGCCGTTGGATTCTTGGGATAGACGGTGGAGATTTAAAGAGGAAGCGGAGGCGAAAGGATCAAATAAACGAACGGGAGAAAGGGGGACCATCAGATCAAGCAGGATGGATGGCTGCAATTCAATCGGAATCGGAGGACGCAAGGGCCAAAACTCCGACGGGGTGATGTTGTGATTGCATCTGGACCGTCGGATCAGCGGAAGATCGACAGTTGTGATTGGGTTGGGAATGGCCAATTGGGGAACATGGGGTGGAGTGAGGAGAAATCTAGGCCATTGGATCTGAATGGATGAATAGTTGGGATTTAATCGGGACTCGCCAATCAGTGGGGGTCAAATGCAATGTGATTGGCGCGATTGGCGACGAGCGATTATGCGATAGTCGTTGGATCTGGAGACAGATTGATGGCTCATATGCAATCGGAAGGGGATAGGAGAGAGGAGACGGGCACACTGCAGAAATATCACTGTTCATTCGATCTAACATAGATCAACGACTAATATTCCATCCACAATTTCACAGAACAAAGCTTCTCGCATCGGAAGAAATCAATTAACAAAGAAAAACGCACTCCGCTCCAACTTTCCGATGCGATAAGCGCTCGGGGCTTAAGCGCTTGGTCTTGGGCGAGGGTTATATGGTGGAGAAGTGGTTAAGGGGCTGGTTAAAAGGGGCTGAGCCTGTTATATGGTAAAAAATGGGTTTTTGGCTTAAAAACAAAGTTTTTTAAGGTTGAATCAGAGGTTCCGGTAGAGGGAAAAAAGGATTTTCTCACCAAATGATGGGATTAACATGGTTTAAAAGAAGGAATTAGATGGTTTGGAAGACTTAGGAAGGGATTTTGGGGGTCAAAGGGGAAATTTGAGAAGGGGGAAAAAATGGTTAAAATGAGGACTTTTGCAAGGATACAAAGGGGAAAATGGAGGCTCCAAAGGGGCAAATGGAGGCTTTTCTGAGCATAATTTTTTCACAGACAGTGAGGATATC
Source organism: Pinus albicaulis (assembly GCA_034641835.2). Lineage (NCBI taxonomy): Eukaryota > Viridiplantae > Streptophyta > Pinopsida > Pinales > Pinaceae > Pinus > Pinus albicaulis. The sequence goes on from MU968491.1 coordinate 761,527, forward strand.
TTGATGGAGTTAGCAATGAAGATCTTTTCAAAGGCAAAGGACACACAAAGGCTTCAAGAATGAGAGATTTTCATAGGAAATGTATCTCTTGAAGGCTCAGAAAAATATTTAGCCACCTGTTTGCTTGACAAAATTTTTATAGGTGGCTAACAGTGGCTCCACATGGGGATGGCATCTTCTTGAAGGTGTCAAGACCTTCAGGAATATTCTTTGGGAAGTAGGCCAGATGCCTAATCTTTGAACCATCTTCTCTTCTTTGATTCAACTGTTACAAACATGATGGATATTAATTAGCAGAAACCATTCCCCAAACAATCTACCTACCCATCCTACAGTCCTAACATTTATTCTTCAAGGTGCATTTGAATTTGCAAACCTTCTTCATCATTTTTTTATTATTATTGAAAACAGAAAACAAACTAGTCTAATTCTACCCTTATTCCTCCATGAGACCAGATTAAACAGTTGGTCTCATAGTTTCTCTACCTACACTAATATCTGCTAGGATTAAACTGTCTAGCAGATTTCTTCTCTACATTCTACAACAGAAATTTAAAAACAGTCAAACCAGGATTAGACAGTCTGGTTTGCTGTGGATCCATGGCATAAAGCCAGCTGCACATGAACTGAAATTGCAGAAACCTGAAAACAAAATTTTTGAAGGCTTGAAATCTTGAAACTTTGAAGCATCCTTCTTTTCTTTGTGACTCAAGTTTTGAGCTTGTTAGAGTCACTTTCTTCTTCACTTCGGATATGGTTTTGGGCTTGTTAGAGCTGATCCTTCTTACTTCTTTGCTGGTTCAGATTTTGAGCATATTAGAACCAGCTTCTTTACTTACTTTGGCTCAGTTTTTGATCATATTAGAGCCAATATTTTGCGCTTCAGCGGTTCATGTTTTGAGCATGTCTGAACCTCTGTTTATCTCTTTTTTTAAAACATTTTCTCTTTTTCTTTGAAAACAAAACATAGCAATGGTATTTACAATGGGAATGAAAAATGTAAACTGGAAATCAACAGAAGTAATGCTTGAGCATCCTGCCATTAACAGGACCCCCAAACAAATCTGTACCATCTAGTTCTTGCAGAAAAAAGGCATTTGGACCAATGGTGAATTGGATGATGTAAGCACCCTGCCACAAACTATCAAATTTGCCATGCTTTCCTTTGTCTTCTCTCCTAGAGTCCCATTTTAGAACCTTATCTCCAATTTTGAAGTCACAAACTTCTGTTCTCTTATCAAACAACTTTTTTTATTTTCTTGTAATTTCAGAGCTCTGTTATAGACTTATTCTCTTGTTTGTTGGAGATGAATTGTTTGATTTATCCTCCTTACCATACTGTCTTCTTCTGTCTAAATCTCTTGGACTAGTTTAATCACTAGTAACTTGAGGCTGGTAGGAAACACTGCCTTTGTTCCATAAACAAGCTGATATGGTGACATCCCAATGGATTTCTTCGTTGTTAGTCTGTCATCCCACAAAGCATGCACTAACTTGTTATGCCATGATTTCTTATTCTCTTCAAGCAGTTTTTTGATGATGGTCACCAAGCTCTTGTTTGATGATTCAACTAACCCATTACCTTGTGGGTAATAATCAGTTGAGTGACCAAGTGCTATCTGATACCTGTGACAAAAATAAATCATTTTCTTGGATCCAAAAGCAGCAGCATTATCAGTGATTATCTTTCTAAGGCAGCCAAATCTAGAGAGGATGTGGTCTTCTAGGAACTTAATGTTGACATAATCTATGGTATTCCTAGAAGGTATGGCCTCTATCCATTTTGTGAAATAGTCTGTGGCTGACTTGTGTTGTGCAGAAGAAGCAGGGTGTATTTCTCTTATGAAATCTAGGCTCCATTGTTGAAAGGGAGCCTCAATAGTAATGGGTTGTAATGGTAAAGGGAGGAGCTTTCTTTTTCCCTAAAAAATCTGGCACTTATGGCAAGAAATTATCATTTTATGGATGTCATTAAAAAGTGTAGGCCAGTAATAGCCAGCTCTGAGTATTTTGTTAGCAGCGGCTTTCCAGTTTAAATGACCTCCACACTCTCCTGCATGGAACTCTTGTTTAATCCTCTCTGCTTCAGTTTCAGGAAAACATTTAAGCAATAGACCATTTGCATTTTTCCAATATAAACATTCATTCAGTATGCAATAGTTGTTGGCTTTTAACTTTAGGAATCTAGCCTTAGTATTTGATAAATCAGGAGGGGCATTGAGGTTTGTGAGTACGTACAGGATCAGAATACCAAGGAGAATTTTGAAATTTTTCTTTGACTGTAGGATTAGGCAACCCTTCATTTTCATCCATGGCATCTACCATGTTTATGTCAAGGGCTTGCAAGTTAGATTCAGCCATTAGTTGAGTTAGATTCATCCATTGCTCGTTGGAAGGTCGCACCAGCGTTCATTAGTCCAAAAGGCATTTTTACGTACATAAAAGTGCCCCTCGGAGTGGTGAAAGCTGTCTTGAGTTGGTCTTCTGGGAGTACTAAAACTTGGTTATAGCCTGAAAAACAATCTAACAGGGAGATCCTTTTTGAGCCAACTACCCTCTGTAGGATGTGTTCCATCTTTGGTAAGGGATAATTGTCTTTAAGTGAGGCTCTGTTAAGGTTCCTGAAATCAATGCACAATCTGATCTCGCCTGTCTTCTTTCTCATAGCTACAAGGTTGGAAACCCAATCAGAAAACCTCACAGGCACTATAATTCCTGCCTCGTACATCTCTTTTATTTCCTTTTCCACTAGAGGCAGTTGTTTCGCGTTAATTCTGCGAATTTTCTATCTGAAGGCTTTTTGGTTTTATTTCAAAGGGATTTTGTGCTATATAATGTCTGTATCGTAGGCTTTTAATTCCTCGTAGCTCTAGGCAAACACATCGATGAACTCTTTAAATAAGTCAATATATTTATTTTTCATGTCTGCGGGCAAGGACTTAGCCAACTTTATCATCTTAGGCTTATCTTCAGTGCCTATGTTGCATTCCTCGACGTCGGAGTCTGAGTGTTCTATAGTGGGTTTCTTCGCTACATTGTCAAAATCGAAAAGGTCCTCTAAAGGTGCTAGTCCTCTGGGTATATTCTTATCTTTTGACTGCAGCACCTCCATTTCTTCTTTTTCTGTGTTCTTATATTCTTTGGTTGGATTTCCAAGTTGTTCAGTCAACGTGTTTATTTCTACGTTATGGGGTGATTTTTCTTCATCAGTGGGCTCTTCACTCAGGTAGCTTTCATCAGATTTAGAGTCTGAATCAAAGAATTCAAACTCATTCCTGCCAAGCAGGAAATCCTCTATTTGCTTGTCGCCCTCAAATACCTGCCAATAGTTTTCGTTATCTGGCACCGTACGCCTATATTTCATCTGAATGATGATTTGTTTGTCACTAGGAGCTTTGTGATATGAACTAGTTATGCAGGCTAATCCATTTTCCACAACGTTCTGACTCCTCGGAACAAACACAAATTCATACTATACAAAGGTTTTTAGTAAATCCATAGCATCATTTCTATACGCTCTCAATCTAGGGTGTTTAGCTGTATACTCATCGTTCACTTGTTGTATGATTAGCTCAAAGTCTCCGTGTATAGCTATCCTTTGGGCTCCTAGTTTTTTCAATATATTCAAGCCTAGGATGAGAGCCTCATACTTTGCGATATTGTTTGTACATTTGAAGTTCGGATTGAAGGCATGACTCTCAGCATAGTCACTCTCGGTGTTATGTAACCACACTCCCACTCCTGCAGTCTTTCTAGTGCAAGACCCATCGAAATTCATTCTCCATAAGGGATTGTTTTCAGGTTTATCATCGTTTTCCTCCCTAACATTGGTTTCACTATTATGCTATAATATGGGGTCTACACCGTAGTGTGGAGTGTTTTGCTCTTCGTGATGTGTATGGAGTTCAAAGAGATGACTAGCCAGCTGTTTGTAGTCTTGATTTTGTTTACTTTTAGTTTTAGATTCAGTGCATTGTCCAAAGGTTTCTTCTTCGTTTTCTTCTAAGTCTAGAGTGGCCATTATGTTGAAATCTATGGGCTCTACCCTATTGTTTTCCTCTCTGTCTTCTGGCTCTGGCTCGTCTATGGATTCATCATTGCAAAGGATAAAGGAGTCCAGATCTGTGTGGACAGAGTACAGAGGTGAATTTTCAGGCTTTTCAGGGTTGCTAACCATGAACTTCATTTGTGCCTCTCTATACAGTCTCCTAAGCTAGTTAAAGACAGGGATTGTGGCATATGACCCATCCATATGCATTGTACCTTGAAGCTTGGCTCCTCATGACCTGGACAACAACATGCCATACTTAGGTCGCACATCTACCACTACAACATCCATAACCATGCATTTTGCTGGAATCTGGGTCAGGTTCACACACAGATCTTTGATTAGGCCAAGGCACTTCACTCTGCTAGAGTCAAATGAATATAAATATTTATAAGGACTGGTTATCTCTAGGCCTAACCTCTCCATAACTACCTTAGGCATTAGGTTGTGCGATGCCCCGGAGTCATGCATTGTGTTGTGAAGGATCTTGTCATGGATATTGAGGCTGATATAAAAATGAGGTACTACCCCTTCCTGAAACTTCCCTTCTATCTTTGGACCAAACAGAAGGGCTGGTTGGTCATCACTTAGATTGACAGTTTCACTGTTTTCACCTAGATTTAAAGCTTTCAAAATTTGGCCTTTATATACATCCTGAGTGGCCAGCTCAGAGAGTGGGACAAAGATTTAAATTTTAGCAATCTCACTCTCCAAATTGAAGGGAGATTGAATCTTTGTAAGACTCAACTCTATTTTGTTAGCCACTACTTTAGTGGTAGAATCAGTGTGCTGATTCTCACTATGTACAGTGCTTGTGGTTGTTTTATCAGGAGCATTAGCTGCAATGCTAGTGCTGCTAGTTTGTTGACTTTGTTTATCAGTATTTTGGTTGTCTTTTTCTTTGTTCTTCCCAGAACTCTTAGCTGATGATTTTCTATTTTCAACAGTCACTTTAGGAATTTTCTCAGGTCTCTTCTTAATGGTGATCTTAGAGGCTTTTGGTTTGGAATTTTCTAAGCTCTTCTTGCTTCTGAGTTCATACTATTCTCTGATCTGCATGATGGCATTTTCAAATCCTAGCCTATAATCCTCAGATTCTAACCTTTCCTCATCCCAATGTGAGTGTGAGATCTAATCGTCTTCTATGGAACAGTTGTGGATTGAGTTGTCTATTTCCAACATGTTTATTGTGGTTCCCTCGGACTCTTTTATTATCCCCTCATCCTCATCAAGGAAGTTCTCTTGAAATGGGGGTATAAATTGTTGATCATAGTCTCTCTGTCTGTTTGGGGGATTGTTTCTCCTAAAGTTCTAGTTCTGGTTATGATTTTGGTTTCTGTTCTGGTTACTGACTTGGACAGTCAAATTTTCCACCATTTTTCCTAGTCTCTCCATGGTTTTGGCTAGACTTTCATACTTGGGATCGGATGTGGAAGCTGATGTGTCATCCCTATATGTTACCTTTTTCTCAGACCTCATTCTGGCTCTTTTTTCAATCAAGTTAGCTTCTACACTCACTGCTCCTTTTTGCATATCTTCCAATGTGTTGTAATCTCTCTCCCTAAGCTGGTAGGCCATGTCATCATCAAAGCCTTCAGAATATTTCACTAAATCCATTCCTTAGGGAGGTTTCATGTGTGGAGGAAGAGCGTTGTAAACACTGTTAAACCTTGTAGAATAGTCATGGACACTTTCTCCTACATTTCTTTTAATATTCTTGTATTTTGCTAAGATTTGGAGAGGGTTGGTCATGACTTCCCATTTGTTTATGAAGGATTGATATAAAGAGGGAAGATCATGGATACTATTAAAAGGTAGGCCTTTAAACCACTTCTTCACATCTCCTACCAAACTCTGGGCAAAGATTCTCATCTTGACTATCTCATCATCTATCTCCATATAGTCAAAGGAATCTTCCATCCTATCTACATGGTGTTGAGTTGTGGTAGACTCTTTTGTAGTGAAATGTGGGATTTTTTACTTATAATCATTGGGTAAAGGCACTAGAGGCTGTGGTAACACCAGAGGTGCATACTAGGCTACCATAATGGTGTTTTAAGGAGGTAAAGGATTGGCTTGAGCAGCAGGTATGTAAATGACAGGAATACTAGGACCAGCAACACTTTGTTGAGTTGATTTAGGGTAATAGAGCCTCAAGTTTTGAATGAAATGAATATCCGGAGGTGTAGATGGAGGGGTCTCTCTATCCCTAATGTGTTGACCACTATGAGATGGTGAACCAGGAAGCTCAAGGTCTGACTGGTCTAGAGCACTAGATGACCTAGTTTTAGGTAAACTGCTTGGTAAGACTAGGTCAAAATGAGAATATGATAGAGCTGTAAAGTTTTCTGGTGCAGAGTGAGCTCTATGGATGTGTCTGATAATAGTTGACTTCCTAGGTGTAGGAGATTTCCTAAGAATGTTCTCAGTGTTGTCAACTACTTCAGGTGGGTTTGGGTTAGGATAAGCTCTTGTATAGACTGTTCTTGAATTCAGTATGTCTGTCTTCAAACAAAGAAGCTTAATCCTACTTGTTACTTCTAATATGGCTGATGTTGTAATAAAGTATGGTCTCCCAGTGGAGTCTTGTGAAACCAAGATAATCAGCAGACCTACTAATCACCAGTGGAGTCTTTTAATCCTTAGAGAAATATGGAGTCACCAGGTGGAGGGTTTAGATGTTTCAAGAAGGTTACTGTCCACCACAGTGATTGAATACCAATCTAACCAGAGATTTTGGTTTTCTGAGGTCCTAGTGATGTAATAAGATGGAAAACACTCAAAAATTCCCCAGCGGAGTCGCCATTATGTTGGGGTTCCTATGTTTTGGCAAGTTTGTCAATACCAAAAGATAAGACAACATCAAAACCACTTTGGGACCTTAGGATCTATCCCTCCTGGGTCCAGAGAGGGATCTCTCTATAAAGGCAAAGGTATATGTCTTTGAAGTTTGATTGGAAGGTATTAGGCTAGTTATAAGGCACAAGGTTTGTTGTTTCTTTGTTTGTTTGTTTGGTTATTGGGACACAGGAAAGAAGGGTTTCAATATAAGACAAAGGGTGAGTAAAGAAGGATCTTAGACAAAAGAGAGGTATTTCAGGGAACACTTGAAACAATTGGACAATGGAGTCATAAAAGGGTTTACTTTCTATTCAGTATCCAAGGCTTTCAATTGGGCTAGTCATCTAAAACAGAGGATCTTTAAAGATGATAGTGTGGTATGAAATGATGAGGAAAGAAGGTGAATGACAAGGAAACCTCCAAGGTGACCACTTAGGAATCAAATCTAGGGATAGGGCATGCCATTAAACACCTATGATCTATCCCTTAAAAGGCTAACTCTTTAGACAACAAGAAACACTTAAGATTTAAACACAAAGGTGAAGCCTGAGATCAGAGAAAGGCTTCAAACTTTCAATGCTTCGACATTCAACTTAAGGGAACTTAGAAAGGTTCAATTGATTGAAAAAGACCCTAGTGAGACAGAATCAGCATTCTAAACTCCCAGTATCCCAATTCTTTTAATTAAAACCAGACAAGAACATCTAAGAACAGATTCATAAATTCATACATCAGTTAGCAGTGAATAACAGCTACTACAATGGTTAAATGATCTTGAATTAGTTCTCAGATAGCACAATCAGCAGAAAAAATCAGAGAAGAGCAGGAGCATTAGGGTACCGCTGCTTTAAATCAGGATCCAAAGAAATGTGCTTGTCATATTAAAGAGCAACACCAGTCATGTACAACATTTTCCAACAGCTTGATATTTAGTTCGAAATCATCTCCTCAACCTATTTTACAACTTTACACACATAAATATATCAGCTTACAATTCATAGATATCCGATCAACAACCAACAACCTTTACAATGTGTTTTTCTTGAGTTATTATAGCTGAAAGAGAGGTAGAGGAGGTAGATGAAACACTAAATGAAACATTAAAATAGGAGTAGAAGAAGAGGGCTCGAGGCCCATTCTGTCTTAATATCCATGCATTGATTTTCAATACTCTTTGGGTGAAAGAGTGGTCTTCGACAGGCTGATAGTAACTATGGGTATGTTCTTTGCTGTATTTTAGGCTGCAGTACTTTGTAGTACTCTGGTGATAAGAAAAAGGCAGATAAATGACTTTCAGGTCTGCCATACTGCATAAAAAATGCTATGGCAACATTTTAGGACTTTCTGTCAGAGTGGAGATCTTCTTACGGGCTCGATGTAGAATAGAAAATAGTATGGGAACTTGTCCTTTCACGGGAAAGAACCTTCTGCTGATGTGTGACACTGATAATATTGTTTTCTGTGCTTTAGGCCTCAGTAGGCCTTCAGTGTTAATCACGAGGTCTTCAATATGGTACATTTGCTCTCTAAACATTGAATTAAAGCTTAAAATCTTCAATTACAAGCTTTAAAACTCTTTAATCCTTTACTGATACTCTTTGCCACTTCATTGACTGTCTTTGTCTATGAATTTTCAGGGCTTATGGTGCTAGAGGTTTAAACAGAGTTAATACACCTTATTTGGATTAAATATGTGTTTAAAACCCTCTCAGGAGTCTTCCTGCAATCTTTGGCTCTGCTAAAACTTCATTGGCGCTACTGCGTCACTAATAGTGACTGTGTAGAATAGAAATGGTTTTCATCGTCTATATTCCCTGCAAAAACACACAAAAATGTTAAGAAATCCATGCAGAAGTGGAGGTGAATTTCCGTGGAGGACTGTGGGAATGGCAGCGCATACACGGCGGAAACGGTGGATGCAGTGGAAGATGACTAAAAATTGCTGTGGAACAATGAAAAACTGATCTGATGGAGGTTTAGTGGAGGAATGGCTATGGGCCGTTAGATTAGATCTGGTGGTGATGATCGACGGTGGTGATTAACCGATGGAATGGCTTAAGAAGGTCAAACGGAGATATTAAACCTTAATGTTATAACACCAAAGTCTATTGTTTGAGCGGAAGAAATGATGTTTAATGTAAAACATTCAGGTTAGGCCTTCAAACGAAATACACAGGGAATGTATGAAAATGCAATGAAATGGGCTTGAATGGTGGGACTTGGCGTGGGCAGAGGGCGATTTAACATGGAATGTTAGATCTCGAGAGGAGATCAATGGCTGAGATGATCCGATGAAACTCCATGGTAGCGTGATGAAAAAATGTGAATGGAGAATGCGATGCAGTGTGGGTCGTTGATCTAAATAGATCAAAAGTTGAGATCTTTAGATGGTCCTTCGGGAGCGGATGTGGGGAAGTGGTTTTTAGAATAAAAACTGTTGTTTTCACGCAACAAAAGGGTGGTTTCACATTTTTCCCAAAATTACGCGATATAGTCTGCCGCTCGACACGTGGTGAAATAAAACCGCCCATATCACGTGATTTGAAACCATTAAACCTCAGACACCAAAGTTATGCGATATGGATGCTGGCCATTGGATCTGGGACCATGAGATCTGATGGTGGGAGGAGGAGCATGATATGGGAACGTGTGCGGTCAGTAAGGTGGGGTCAAGTCGAAGGTGGTTTCAATATAGGCCGTCCGATCTACGAATGAATGGGTGAGATCTGGAGAGGGAGAACAATAGTGGAGGGGCTGGTTAATGAGTGGGGAGAATCTTGGCCGTTGGATCCTTGGGATCGAAGGTGGAGATTTAAAGAGGAAGTAGAGGCGAAAGGATCAAATAAACGAGCGGGAGAAAGGGGAATCGTTGGATCAAGCAGGATGGACGGCTACGATTCAATCGGAATCGGAGGAGGCAGGGGCCAAAACTTCGATGGGGCGATGTTGCGATTGTATCTGGACCATTGGATCGGCAGAAGATCGACGGTTGTGATTGGGTCGAGAATGGCCAATCGGGGAACACGAGGCAGAGTGAGGAAAAATTTGGGCTTTTGGATCCGAATGGATGAATGGTTGGGATTCAATCGAGACTCGCCAATTGGCAGGGGTCAAATGCGATGCGAATGGCGTGATTGGCGGCGAGTGATTATGCAATAGCCGTTGGATCTGGAGGTAGATCGATGGCTCATATGCAATCAAACGGGGATAAGAGAGAGGAGATGGGCGCACTGTGGAAATAGCACTGGTCATTCGATCTAACATAGATCAACGACTAATATTGCATCTGTGGTTTCACAGAACAAAGCTTCTCGCATCGGAAGAAATCAATTAACAAAGAAAAACGCGCTCTGCTCCAACTTTCCGATGCGATAAGCACCCCAGGCTTAAGCGCTTGGTCTTGGGCGAGGGTTATATGGTGTGGAAGTGGTTAAGGGTCTGGCCGAAAGGGGGTAAGCCTGTTATATGGTAAAAAATGGGTTTTTGGCTTAAAAACAGAGTTTTTTAAGGCTAAATCAGAGGTTCCAGTAGAGGGAAAAAAGGATTTTCTCACCAAATGATGGGATTCACATGGTTTAAAAGGAGGAATTAGATGGTTTGGAAGACTTAGGAAGGGATTTGAGGATCAAAGGGGAAATTTGAGAAGGGGGAAAAAAGGGTTAAAATGAGGACTTTTGTAGGGATACAAAGGGGAAAATGGAGGCTTTTCTGAGCATAATTTTTTCATAGATAGTGAGGATATGTTGATGGAAACAATAGTGAAGATATTTTCAAAGGAAAAGGACACACAGAGGCTTCAAGAATGAGAGATTTTCATAGGAAATGTATCTCTTGAAGGCTCAGAAAAATATTTAGCCACCTATTTTCTTGACAAAAAAATTATAGGTGGCTAACACTTCCCATTGGATTTTTTTTCACTCAAACAAGAGTATGTAGAGATCAAAAGCAATCTTAAGATTACTTTCAAGTACAATCAGGTGTTCCAAAAAATTTCCCACATGATGAAAACTCATATTTGTTGAGCCTTTTCCGACCTTTTCCATTTCACTAGATACCTTCATTGACCTCTAAAAAGTAGTTGATGGGCTATATGTTCTGCCTCTTTCCCATACAAATCCCTTTAATTTTGATTGGAAATATAAGAAGTAGATATATGTTTGTCGAATTGGGGTCAATGTCATTAATGCACTCAACTATATAAATTGGTAAATTGATGACATTAGTAATCACCTAAATCTAGACTTTGGATGAGTCACTTCGTCAAAAGAAGATTGCCTTGAGTTATTATATAGAGAAGAAATTTAACCTTTCTATCCTGTGAATAAGATTCTATTTTAGATTTTCCTTTTTGAATTTTATTCAACTAGTGAAATGCTTATGCAAGTTTTTAAAACTCAAGTTTTGGATGGTTGAAGTACATTTGGCATGTGAAGTAATGTTGTAAAGCACAATATATATATATATATATATAAACAATCATAAGATTCTAAGTCTTGTTAGATGTGTTGAAAAAAATCATAAATTTTAAAAAATGCAATCTATAATGTACATATATGTCCATTATTTTTCATCAATGCACAGAGAAAAGATATTTGAATAGTTTATTGCTTTCTAGAACATATATATCCAGTACTTCAACATTTTTCATCAATGTCAACAGAATTAAGCTACTTTTCATCAATGGATATATATAATTTAGCTACTTTCAATAAATTTCATTCTAGAACATATATATTCAGTACGTGAAACATTTTTCATCAATGAACATGGGAAAACTACTTGAACAATTAATTGCATTTTAGAACATATATGTATATCCAATACATGCAACATTTTTCATCAATGCACATAGAAAAGCTACTTTTAGTTAATTCCCTAGAACATATCCGACTATTGGACAGAAAAATTGTGTACTAGATTTTCTATCAGGAATAGAGATGTGGGTCAAATCCCACCAAAAGTCAGAGAAGTGCTCTGAGTCTCTTGTCTGAAAGGAACCTTCGTACAAAACTATAATGTGGATGATTTATTTACATTCCATACTTTTTACCAGAAAATCCCACGAGAAAAACTAGTCACATTCAATCCGTGTATATATCCATTACGTGCAACATTTTTCATCAATGCACATAGAAAAACTACTTTCAGTTAAATGCATTCTAGAACCTATCAGGAATAGAGATGTGGGTCAAATCCCACCAAAAGTCATAGAAGTGTTCTGAGTCTCTTATCTAAAAGGAACCTTCGTACAAAACTATAATGTGGATGATTTATTAACATTCCATACTTTTTACCAGAAAAGCCCACGAGAAAAACTGGTCACATTCAGTCCATGTATATGTCCAGTACGTGCAACATTTTTCATCAATGCACATAGAAAAACCACTTTCAGTTAATTGCATTCTAGAACATATATATATATATATATATATATATATATATATATATATATATATATATATATATATATATATATATATATGAAACATTTTTTATCAATGCATGTATAGAAAAGCTACTTTTATTTGATCCTAATGTGCATGTACCAAAACAATTTGTACATGTGCAAACACTTGCACAGATAACATAACAAGGTAGCTCAATTTTTAATTGAGTTTTGGAAGTTCTAAAACATAATCCAAATAGAATAAATTGTTGGGCAGTTCAATCAAAAAAATTCCAATGGAATGCCATCTTCAATGATCTATTCATAATCGGATTTGGACATTTTCCATTTCTTAATTTCCGTTTTTTTCTTTGATTGAACCTCTATCAACTTTATGCATGCTTCACACACCAAGTGACTATATTGACAACTTATGACATCATGTTCATATTCTTCAAAGTAAAAAAAATCCCCACTTTGATTAGTTTGCTTGAAAAAATATCCTTTCAGTATAATAGATCCTGTTTCATATGGAAACCCGTGATCATTATAGTTTTCTAATAATTTCATTTTTCGTTCAGAGCAATGTATCAAATAGTACTTCACATTTTCATCGTTGTCAGCAGGTGAAATTACAACAAAACATCTCCTGCACAATAAAACAAACTTATGTATTCAAATTTATTTCTAGATCTGTATCATTTGAAAGCAATTCAAATGTTACTTTCTCTAACAAGATCATAAACTCGATCACCATCGGATGATATTATAGTCTCCTCTCATTGCATTTATTCAAACATTGCAACGAACATTTTTCCCTTTGTATTTAGCTTTGTATGTTTCCAATATTTTACATACATTTTGTTTTCACAAACGTCATTAGATTCTGTGTTGTCTATGCAAACATGACAAAAACAAGAATATTTTCTTTTATCCAATGCAAACACATTTCTGGACAACTTTGTTTTAATTGAATGCAATTTTCGAGTCCCTTTTATTGTTTCAACGTCATTTCCAATTGATCTATCTACTTCTTCGATCCCAATATGCCAAAAAAACCTTTATATGGAAAATTCGAAGAAGAATGTAAATATGATATCAAAATACAATCAAAGATAATCAATCAGAGATAATCAAATTGTGATAAATGTACATTGTTTAAAATTAGATATCCAATAAAAATTAAAATGAATGTACCTTCACACTTCCCTTGATTGGTTAGTCTCATGGCTTAGAGCAGTGATGCACAATTGAACAACTTCTTTAGCATCCACAAGTCAACTTGCAGAGGGATTCATTTGATATCTTTGAAGTGCTCGTTTTATGCATGCCCCTGCACCATCATGTTCTCCTTTTCTATGACTAGTCTTGAAGAAATTCCAAAAATGTTTAATGCAGGTTTTCTTATGAAGACAACACAACCAAAAGAATGATCGTGCAGATTTGAATTGACCTGCGCATCCACCTGACCATATCCAATGTTCATTGAATGTTATTCCCCGACTTTTCAAGGATTCATAAATCTTTCCAAAATAGTGTTGTACAAAATATATATCATGTGTATGATCATCACTGATATAAAGGTGATATTCTTTAATAACATGTTGATTTTCAGTGGTGCTTTCTATATGATCGACGTTTTTTTTAGCATGTCTATATAGAATATGGACGAGCATGGAGACTTGGTTAGAATGGTAGTATTCACTATGAATTTCTTTTTGTGGAACAAATGTGTAGTTTTCTGCAAAATCAATTACTAACAAAATGGTCCCTAGTGGAAAAAATTCACAGGATTTTTTGAATTGCAAGTCTTGCCATCGAGCTCTATGGGAATGCTTGGTGTATTTGTAAATTTCTTCCTCAAAATTTCTCAAAAAGTCTATCACAAAAATTTCTTCTTCTCGTAATTCAATTCTTTTAGCACTATTTGCACCTTGAATCGATGTACGAATATATTCATATATTTTCCATTTCACTTTCATGTTGGACAATGATTGATCATTTATATCAATGCGATATTTGTTTTGAAATTTAGTCAAATTTCCACAATCATCACATTTTTTACCACCAACACATTTCTTTTTGTAAAATAGATCATCACTTTGTCTTTCACATAGAATTTGAGATATGAAATCATAGATATTGGAAGGAGGAGGTGAATCCTTCCAAAATGTTCTACCAAAATTAAGAATGTGTCATAATATAACTCAAATTCCACATGATAACGACAACCACAAGTGTCGTGTACGGTGATAGGTTTTACATACCATGGTTTTTGTTGAAAAAAAGCACTGATTGACACATGAATTTCACGATTCTCTTCTTTGAACTTGTTGAAAAATCTATCTAAGTGGTTTCCAAGAAATGTTTTTCATGTTCTTCGTACTGATTTCGTGCTATTCTTCTTCGCATCATATCCCTTGCATTTGGCGAAACACGTGAATTTTTCTTCCAATATTCATATATTATTTTTTTAACATGTTCTCTAAGTCTATCTTTGTATGGTTGCCTACAAATAGCTCTCCAACAAGTGAGTTCATCATTTACATCTATTTGCAACCGAAATTTCCGATGTTTGTGCAGATTTTTTCATGAGGTTCCTAATGCTCGTGCCATAGATTTTACCAAGCGATTTTCTTTAGTACTTGATGAAACCACTGCCATATGTATTGCTCTATGTGCAACTGAAACATTTTTCTGTCTAGATCTTCTAATTGAATTTATAGAACTATTTATATTTTGTATCACATCTTCCTTCATTTTTTTTATCTTTGATTGATTTTCGAATACCCAATAAAGTCGTAGCTTCTTTTAATTTCCTTAATGATAGGAGACCTTTCAACATTTGGGCTTGAACTATCATATTTTCCTTTATGAAGTAGATATTAAAAATAGGGTTAACGCGATATCGTATATAATGGTCAGCCTTTTTATCTCCATATGTGTGAATGTCAACATTTTCTAACATCTCATCATCGACATTGATTTCATCTATACATATTCAAATGAATAGTACATATAATAAGTTTACATATTCAATAAATAACTAAATTAATAAATATATGTATAATTTCATTAATACATGCATGTGTTCAATATATATATATATATATATATATATATATATATATATATATATATATATAGAGAGAGAGAGAGAGAGAGAGAGATTCCTCAAAACATTGATGATGAGATACAAAAATTTTGAAAGAGAAAGTGAAAGAGATATTGAACCAATGATTGAAGATGTTGAAAATGTTGAAAGAAATTCAACTGAAGAAATTGAATCGCAATATATATATATATATATATATATATATATATATATATATATATATATATACCTTGTAATTCAATTTCTTCAGTTGAATTTCTTTCAACATTTTCAACATCTTCAATCATTGGTTCAATATCTCTTTCACTTTCTCTTTCAAAATTTTTGTATCTCATCATCAATGTTTTGAGGAATATCTCTATCTGTTTACATTGCAAAATATTTTTCAAATTAGTTCATCAAATAACAATTAAGCTTCACATTTTACACTAGGAAAATTTTAAATATATCAAACTCGTAATATTTACATTTACATACCTGCTTCCACTTCTAGTTGAGGTTGATTTTCCCTTCAATATTTGAGAGTGCTTCTATCTTTCTTTTGCGAGATTGTCTCGTCTCTTCTCTACGTTCCTCAGGGTCTCTTTTTCGATCATATTTTCTCGTATAATTCCTTCGATTTCCCATGTTAATAGAGTATGAAGTTCAAAAAATGTCCTTCAAAAATTTAGACAAAAACTCAATTAAAAAAAACATCACAAAATATTTAATTTTAAAAAAACTCATTTTAAATTTTTTTGCAAAAACTACATACTTCAATCCAAAACACTTACTTCAAAAAATCTGAGAAAAAATGTCTTATAAAAATGAAACGAAGCTCAAAATATTTCCTTCTAAGTCCTACAAAAATATTTCATTTAAAAAGTTAGACAAAAACTCATTTTAAAAAAACATTATAAAATATTTACTTCAACTCAAAACACGTACTCTAAAAAAATGTCACTTCAAAAAATGCCTCCAAAAAATGTCTATTGAAAATTAATTCCAACTTCTTAAAAAATGCCACTTAAAAAATACTTCAAAAAAGCCTCTAAAAAAAATCACTTTAAAAAATACTTCCAAAAAATGTCCAAAAAATGTCCTTTGAATATAAAGCCTAAAAGAGTCCTTTCAAAATTAAGCTCAAATCCATACCTTCAAAAAAAATTATGCCCAAAAACATCCAAAAAATGTATCACATACCTCCATGAAAATTAAGCCAAAATCCATACTTAAAAAAAAATGAAGCCCAAAAAACATCCAAAAAATGTATCACATACCTCCAAAAAATGTCCTTTCAATGTTCCTCCAAGAAAAGTCCTTAAACTCAAAACAATTTTTTGCAAAAATGTTTTTTGAATGTATCTCCAAGAAAAGTCCTAAAACCCAACACAATTCTTCGAGACTTTTATAAAATCAAACCAAATGTGCGAAAATATGCGAAAATAATGAATGATTTTGCGGCCGAATTTTTGGAGGGGCTCTGCGGTATTTTTCGGCTGATGTAAAGTCAGGGAAAATTTCGGTAGAAATTTTATAAAAAAATCGGCCGAACTTTTTTGTTAGACTTGACGGGCCATCGACGCAAAAAAAAATTCGGCCAAACATTTTTTAAGAGTTCAGCTGAACTAACGCGTCAGCATTTAAGCAGAGCCAAGCTCTAAATATGTATCTGCAACTTTGGACTAATTAAACTCCATGAAACATTCTGAATTAACTCTCGGAACCAAGACAAGCATTTTCAGAATTGAATCTACTTTCAGGAAATATAACTTTTATGGAATTTCATAAATATTTACTAATTTTAATTAATTTTGTAATAAAATGGGTGCAAAAAATTTCTGAAGGTCATTATGATTCAATGAAATCATAATTTTGTATCTTCCAAAATGCATTGTAAAAAAATTGAAAAAATTATGGTGCATTACATTGGTCCGTCATCTCTAATGGGTAGCTTTTAGATTTTTATTTTATAACTTATATGTTAAGAAATTTCTTGCATCGCGAAACATATTCAAAATATGCAGTTTTTTCATATTGGATCAGTTCAAAAAATTCTAGTAATTATGATGTGCATCCA
Source organism: Pinus albicaulis (assembly GCA_034641835.2). Taxonomy (NCBI): domain Eukaryota; kingdom Viridiplantae; phylum Streptophyta; class Pinopsida; order Pinales; family Pinaceae; genus Pinus; species Pinus albicaulis. The sequence continues at coordinate 778,976 of MU968491.1, forward strand.
TTGGCTTTGTAAATATGATGAACCCGAAGTAGACTCTATCTAGATTGTTGTAACACATTTTGTTTCTCAAAAACACAAATTTTCAAAGAATACAACATTGCGTATTAACATGACTTCTTATGAAGTCATGACTTTAACATTGTGTATTAACATTGCGTACACTTAAAGAAACGCTAAGTTGACATATCAAATGTGTATAAAAATTTCCAAAAAATAAGTAATAGAAAGCTAACAAAATTTCTGACAACCTTTTTTTTTAATCGCAAAATGAAATTCTAAACAGAAAAATTGTTTTAGCTTGCAGAAAGTTGAAGAACCGAAAAAAAATGAAAGTTTTTTTCTCAATATAAGGGAAAAGAGTATAACCCAACTTCACATTTTCACCCATTGATCCAATCTAGATCACTAGTAGAGTCCATTGTATGATTATGTATGTCTCTACTAATTAACCTTTTATTTTTTCTACCTTTTGTAAGAGTTGTTGGGTATGGATATTGCTATGTAGTAGCTAGTTACACACTTTCACTTCATCTTCAACTATTGCATATCATGAAGTTTACTATCCCATATGGGTTTGGTTAATTATTTAGGTCAAATCATACTTGTGAGTCTCTTCTCCTTGCAGTATCACACTCCAACAAAAAAAAATATAGTCTAGACTTACATCAATGGCTCACTAATAAATGCAGGATAGGTAATGGGAGGATCTAAATGAAATATTGAATAACAAGTAAATGGTCTATTGTTAATGTGAATGTTATTTTCTATCAAAATAGTTTTTCTTAGACATATCGTTCATTTAGGACACCCACTCATGCTTGTGAAGTGAGACGAGGAACATAGCTATTCATTTAGGTCATTCAATTTAAATGATTTAATTTGGTTAGGGCCCATCAATAATTAATATACCCCTATAAGGTGAAAAGTGTGCACTTAATGATCCTATGCATAATTGATTTAAAGAAAACATTTATGTTATAGAAGCACCTTGTGCATGTTAACAATACTTAACTTATACCATAGGTGATGTTGGAAAGACTCAATTCAAAGGAGATATAGACCACTGAGCTAAAATTATGACTCCTTCATTCCCTTGCATACATAGCGTGTTACCAAAATTGAGGGCTATAGGGTTTCATAGAAACATATAGATAGTGCATGCCCAGTCTCCCATGAGTTTGTAAATCAAAACCATTTGAGAATACGAGACATTAGGTACATAAATCCTTTAAAATAAGAGACATGACTAAATCAAACTACACCTTAGAAACATTGAAGTGAGGTTCCCTATCCAAAAAGTGTAAAAAGGACCTATAGCACGAGCCATATTAAAGAGGTATTAGAATATAATGTATCCAATCCCATTGAAGAGATCTATGCTATAAGTAGGAAATACCTCTCATAGTATAATATGATTAATAGGCTCACTAAATACATTAACAATTCTAAACAAGACGTAAAGATTACAAGTGTATTTCATTGTCAACATAAAGATTGTAGATTTGTGAAGTGTTATGAAAAATATATCTTCGTATGAAGAACTTTATTTAAAACAAACATTTAACTGTTATTCCTAATCTAACATGAAATTTAATTCTAGTTATAAAAATGTAAGTATTGAAGTAAATAAAAAAAAATGATAACCAAAAAAATTTCTAATCTACAACCTAAATATTAATAACACATAAATACATTTAATGTTATACAAAAATACAATATAAAATGTTTACTAAAAATCTCACACATTAAGTCAATATACAATAATTAATAAAGTATTAAACTATGAACAAAGTTAAGAGTAATAAGTAATACAACACCTATGTTATTAGAATGGACCCTTCCTTTGTAGAGGATGGCACATGTGAGATTCTGAAAAAAATATTAACTGACAACTAATTATAAATTATTACACAAAGTGAAAGGAAATTATGAGCAAGGTATCTTTATTATAAAATATCTACAATGTCTCACCCCTCCCCTCCATATATAGATAAGCATTTCCTTTATAGCTATTTAATATAACATGCATATTAATTGTCTTTTACCATAACATGTTTGAGAATCAAAGATTTTGAAGCCACCTACGAGATAGAGTAATTAAAAAATTAATTATAGAATAACCAATAACATGGAATCTGGCCTACTAAGTGATATCTCTTAACCAAAACATTAATTTGATAACCAACTTCATGATTAAAATTGAATTGTGCACTTAAGACAACCCCAACATAGCATTCATAGTTTCCACATCAGGAGGATGTGATCATATTTTTGCATTAAAAAATCCACAACAAAGGTGTCACATAGATCCACAATAATGAACATGTGGGAACAAGGAATATAATCATTGAAACTCGTAGATCCATAACAATAATGAACATGTGGCAACAAGGAATATAATCATTCGAACTCGTGGATCCATAACAACGGTGTGTGGCAATAGTAACACAATGTAGTATGTACAACTTCGTCGACCTCAAATAATGGTTGTGTAACAATGAAACCAAAGGGACATGGAACTTCGATGAGAAACATTTATAATTGTGTTTTGAGGAACATTCTATAACATAATATTCCTCATATGTGTGATTTTTTTGTGATTAATATGGATTTGACACATGTTTTATTTAAAATAAAAATAAAATATTTTTTAAATTAAAAAATAATTTAAAAAAACATATTTTTGTTAGTTTTATTTAATAGTATTATAAAATATAATTCTACTTTAATTTTTTTTCTTAGTTTGTGTTAATATTATAATTCAATATGAAGGAAATATAATATAAATTATTTTAGTTTCAATCTTAATGATAAATAAAATATTTCCATATTCATGTGAAATAAGATAATTTGCGGATAAGTGTGTATATATATGAACTTTAAATGGAATTGAGGTTCTAGATTAATTTTCAAGGGAATATGCTCAACATATGCTTAGTATTAATGCTTATCAATGACAATAGTGTATTACATAGTTTATTAGGTTACATTGACTTTTAATAAATTTTAAAAATTAGATTCGCACCACATGGCTCCCCGCCTACCAATTTCTTAGAGATTTGAGATTATTCTAATTATAATAAGTTTCTTCATGATAAGTTCCCCAATATTATTTATAACATTCATCTATATATAAACAAAATTTATTTAGAAAAATGGTCCATTACTTTTAATAAATTTAAAAAATTATATTCGTGTGAGCTGGCTCCCCACCCACCAATTTCCTAGAGATTTGAGATTATTCCAATTCAATAATAATAAGTTCCTCATTAACATTTATAACATTCATTTATATATAGTAAGATGTGTAATTTTTCTTTTCTTAACTTAAAGTTGACCCATAACCTTTTTATAAATGCTTAATTAGGTAAATGTGTGTATTAGCAAGACATTCTAAGTGTTGCAATAATTTTTTTAATTATATTTATGAAGCCTTCGACTATACCAATAAATAAACAACACACCTAACTAATTTAAAAATTTAATTATTGAAATAACAAAATTTAAAATTTACATAAACAATGTGCCTAACCCGCTCGTTATGCTAGTTTGTAAGAAAATTATTTAAAAATATTATAATTATTTAAAAATGTGATAAAATGTAGATGTCTAGAGTTTTGTGGCATGTGCATCAATATTATTCATTAGGGTTTTTTCGCTTTTGTGTTTTGTTTCAATTCTGTGAATGGAAAGCTCCATATTTTGTTGCGCAGGGAAAACGTGAAGAGTCAGATCAATTGCTTGGTGTTGTTAATTACATTGGACATCTACAACAAAAACTCGAAAATGTTTCAAGAGAAAGAGATAGAATGAAGGCCAACTTAGATATAAAAAAATAAGTTTTGTTCGTGAGTGTGCAATTCTCATTAAACTAGAAATCTTGTAGTAAATATCCATGTCTCCAAGGATTCCCTACAGATGAAGAATTCACTACGGTGCAAATAAATTCCATCCATTCCGGTGTTAAGATCTCCCTCAACATGTTCGAAGATCAGATTGTGTAGTTCAACCTTCTGCTAGTGCTGGAAGAATGTGGGCTACAAGTTGTGAATGTTGAGATTTCTTTTAATTAAATTTGGAGAAAATCTCATGAATGTGACAACAATAGGATTTGTTGCTAAATTGACTCCATTTAATTCTGATGAGGAGTTATTGCATCCTATATTTGTTGTGAGTGAATTTATGATTCAGTTTCTACTCCCAGCTATAAAACGTAAGCCCGTAGAGGCAAATGAGCATGAGGGATGTGAGGTGAGTGGGAGAGCAGATGGGAAACTCTGTTGTTGTAATTCTCCAGTTGATGAATGAGATTACCGATGCCCCTGTTTGGTGGACATAGCCCAGATTGGTTGGGTGAACCACGTTAAAATCTCTATGTCTTTATGTTTTTCTGCTGTGTGTCTGTGTGTTTTATTTATGTTTCTGCTGTGTTTTTCTCAAAAATTGGTATCGGAGCAAGTTGAGCTGCCTATTGCAGTGATTCAAGCTGACAGCGATTTCGAAGGTGTTGTGGTGATAATCCTTGCGGTGCGAAGGCTGATCGGCGGCCCGCTGTGGAGACAATTTTGAAATCAAGCTGCTTGATCTGCAGCGTGAAGGCAAATCAGGCTGTAACACAAAGCGCCGTGGAGATTGAAAGACTGTCTGTTCATTGAACAGTTAGGCCAGGTATGAGCGTTGAACCAAGGTTGTGGTGGAAGAGCTTGAGTCACTAATGAGAGTGTTGCACAGAGAGACGTGGACTCTTATGGTTATCGTGAGCTGGTAGAAGAAACCAAACCTGTGCAATGAACCATGCAGTGACTCAAGACTTGCACTGATGCACAACACATGAGCTGGTATCAAGCTACTGCGTGCGTGCTGCCAATCTGCCTTTGCTAGAGACTGGTATCGATTCTGTGTTTTTTGAATGCGTTGAAACGTGAGTTGATACATAACTTCTCTTTCTAACTTGCACGGCTTGAAAGAATATTTAAGTTTATAAAATATGGTCTGGTTACGTTAATGGTAGCGACATTTTTTTTTTTAATTGCGGAATCATGTTTGGAATTCCATTGATGCCATAAAAACGAGATGCGCAGAGGATATATGGTCCAAGAGTGGCATTAAGACGATAATGGAAGGGTTTATATTAAATCATTCAAATAATATAACTCTTGCTCATTTTTTCAAATGCCTTTGTATTCATTTGGCATTTGTATTAAATCGATGGATTGTAATATGATTTATGGTATATTGATTATATTGAAATTTGATTCATTGTATATCGATTGAAATTATGATATGCCAATATGGCATCATATTTGGTAGGGCCTAGGGCAGAGTTCTTTTTTTTTTAAAAGGTAAAGGCACTTTTTAATCAAAATTAACTTTTTTTTTTATTAAAATAAAGAGTTGGAATTGGAGATTTTGTGACATGAGCTACTAAACATGGAAAAAACACAAAGTGCCCGGTTTGAGATCGAGAAGTTCAATGGGAAAAACAACTTCGAGATCTGGAAAGTGAAGATGTATAATCTACTCGTGCAACAAGGCGTGGCGAAGGCACTGTTGGGAAAAGCCAAACAACCTTACACCATGAAAAATAACAAATGGAGCGACATGGATGAAAAAGCACTGAGCGGCATTCGATTGTGTTTGGCGGATGATGTTTTGTTTAACATCGTGTCAGAGAAAACTGCTGCTGGTTTGTGAACAAAGCTTGAAAAGATGTACATGACAAAATCCTTAACCAATAGGATTCTTCTGAAGCGACAGTTGTACAATTTGTGCATGAAGGAAGGTACGACGATAACTAATCATCTGAATACCTTTAATACTCTCTTGTTGCAGTTAGAAAGTATAGAAGTAAAATTTGAATCAAAAGATAAAGCTGTAACTTTATCATGCTCGTTGCCCGAGTCATGGGATCATTTTGTTACTTCTATAAGTCTTAGTTCATCAGAAACCCTTGAGTTTGATGATGTTGTTGGAGCTTGGCTGTATGAAGAAAAAAGGAAAAGGTCAAATTCAGAAACCTCTACATCAGAAGCAATGATGGTCAGAGGTCGTTCTAAAGAAACACGCTTCAGTAAGCACAACAACTTGCGTTCAAAATCAAAAGGGAAGAAGAGTAAGGTAAAGTGCTAGTTTTGTGGCAAATCAGGACATTTGAAGAAGGACTGTTGGAAGAGACAGCAAACATCCAAAGGAGAGTCTTCGATAGTGAAGAAAGAAGCAAACACGACAGATACAGGTTCGACATCCGTTTCAGGTATGAGTGATGAAGTGTTATCAGTTAGTTTGTCTAATCATGATCAACATTGGTTGTTAGATTCTGGTTCTTCAAATCACATGTGCATTCATAGAGTCTGGTTTATTTCTTATAAATCAATCAATGATGGATTTGTTTACATGGGAAATGATGTCTCATGCAATATTGTGGGAATTGGAAGCATCCAGATTAAAATGTTTGATGGGACAAATAAAATTTTAACTGATGTAAGACACATGCCTGAACTAAGAAAAAACCTCATTTCACTAGGAGTACTAGACACAAATGGATATAAAACCTTTATTCAAGGTGGAGTAATGAAATTTTATAAAAGAATTTTACTAGTAATGAAAGCAAAGAAGGTTGGAAATATTTTTCAGTTAGAAGGATGAATAGAGTCAGATCATGCTTCTATAGTATTTGAAAACGACAGTAATTCTATTAGTTTATGGAATCAAAGGTTGGGCCATATGAGCGAAAGAGGATTAAAAATTATTTATGATCGTAAGTTACTTCCTAGTTTAAAATCTTCTAAGTTAGATTTCTGCAAACATTGTCTATTTGGGAAACAAAGCAAGCAGAAGTTTAAAACTGGAAAACATACTAGTAAGGGAATCCTTGATTATATCCATTCCGATGTTTGGGGTCCATCTCCTACAACCTCATATGGAGGATCATCATATTTTTTATCTTTTATTGATGATTTCTCTAGAAAAGTGTGGGTCTATATGTTAAAGAAGAATTCTGATGTATTCACAGTTTTCAAACAGTTTAGAGCATTAGTTGAAAACATCACTGGAAGAACCATTAAATGTTTAAGAACTGACAATGGTGGTGAGTTTACTTCAAAGGAATTTGATAATTATTGCAAGGACGCTGGGATCGAAATACATAAAAATATTGTATATACTCCTCAGCAAAATGGAGTTGTTGAACGCATGAACAAGACTCTCTTAGAGAGAGCAAGAAGTATGCTTAGTAATGCCAATTTGCAGAAGGAATTGTGGACAGAAGCTGTATCTACGGCTTGCTATTTGATAAATCGATCACCATCAACTGCAATAGGATGAAAAATTCCTCAAGAGGTATGGAAAGGTTATCCATGTGATTATTCTAAACTGAAAGTTTTTGGTTGTGATGCATATGCTCTAGTTCCAAAACATAAGCATTCTAAATTAGATCCTAAATCCTCAAGATATATCTTTGTTGGATATGGTGATGGGACTAAGGGATACAGGTTGTGGGATCCTACTACTCACAAGATCATCATTAACAAATATGTTAAATTTAATGAATCTTCACTTGAAAATCCAGATGTAGATGATAAATTGAAACAGGATAATGTACCTAAGCTTCAACACATTCATTTTGAAACCAGTTCAAATACTGATGATAGTATAGATGAACAAGTTTCAGATGCAGATCATGAACAAGTTTCAGATGCAGATCATGAACATGTTTCAGATGCAGATCATGAAGAAGTTCCTACCGATAATAATCAGCAAATTGTGTAAGTACCAGAAACATCTTTAAGAATGTCTACGAGAATTAGACATCCTCCTAAAAGGTATGATGATTATGTTACTTCTGTTTCTTTAACCGCTAATGATGATGAACCTTTGTACTATCAAGAAGCTGTAGAAGGTTCTAGCAGTGGTAAGTGGAAAGAGGCTATGAAGGACGAGATGAAGGCATTAGCCAAGAATGCCACATGGGATCTGGTTGAACTTCCTAAAGACAGAAAAATTGTGGGATGTAAATGGGTTTACAAATTGAAAAGGGGTGTTGATGATAAAGAAGACAGGTACAAAGCGAGGCTGGTCACGAAAGGTTTTTCTCAGAAAGCAGGAATTGACTTTCATGAGGTATTTTCACCAGTTGTTAAAATTGTTTCAATTTGGATTGTGTTAGCATTAGTTGCTTTACTTGATTTAGAATTACAACAACTAGATGTTAAAACTGCATTTTTACATGGAGATTTAGATGAGGAGATTTACATGGAACAACCGGAAGGGTTTGTTCAAAATCGCAACAAGAAATTTGTTTGCAGGCTCAAGAAATCATTGTATGGTCTGAAGCAGTCACCTCGACAATGGTACAAGAAATTTGATTCTTTCATGATGAGTCAAAATTATATAAGAAGTGAATATGATCATTGTGTTTATTTTAAGAAATTGATTAATGGCATGTTCATTATCTTAGTGTTATATGTTGATGATATGCTTTTAGAAAGAAAAAGCATAAGTGAGATCAATAGGTTAAAGGCTCAGATGGCTAGGACGTTTGATATGAAAGATCTAGGAGCAGCAAGACATATTTTGGGCATGGAGATTTTCAGAGACAGGAGTAATGGTAAGCTTTGGCTATCACAAAAGAAGTATATTGAGAAAATACTCTTGAGGTTTGGTATGAACAATGTGAAGCCTGTTTCAGTCCCTTTAACTTCCCATTTTAAGCTTTCTTCAAGTTTATGTCCTAACACAAATGAAGAAAAGGAATATATGTCTCGAATTCCATATGCCAATGTAGTAGGTTGTTTGAAGTATGCGATGGTTTGTACACGTCCAGATATTTCACATGCAGTTAGGGTTTTCAGCAAGTATATGGAAAATCCAGGAAAAGAACACTAGTCAGCAGTGAAATGGGTGCTTCGGTATCTGAGAGGCACAAGTGATTATTGTATCACTTATAATAGAAGTAGTGAATTTGTTTGCAGATATGTTGATTCCGATTTTTCAGGTGATTTGGATAAGAGAAGGTCAACTTCAGGATATGTCTTTACTCTTGCAGGTGGAGCTATTAGCTGGATGTCAAAGCTACAGAATATTGTTTCTTTATCCACTACAGAAGCAGAATACATAGCTGCTTCACATGCTTGCAAAGAAGCGGTTTGGTTAAAAGGTTTGTTTGGTGAGTTTGATAGGTTATAGGACAACATTAAGTTATTTGGTGATAGTCAAAGTGCAATTCACTTGGCTAAAAATCCGGCCTATCATAGTAAATCAAAGTATATACCTATTAAGTACCATTTTGTAAGACAGGTTATCACTGAACGGGGTGTCTCTCTTGAAAAAGTGCATACAAAGGAAAACTGTGCAAACATGTTCACGAAACCAGTTTTGTTAGAGAAGCTACGATGGTGTCTGGCTTCTCTTGGCTTGCAGAAAAGATAAAATAAATAATGGAACAGGGTATCAGGCTAATTGTTGTCAAGGTGGAGATTGTTGAGATTTATTTTAATTAAATTTGGAGAAAATCTCATGAATGTGACAACAATAGGATTTGTTGCTAAATTGACTCCATTTAATTTTGATGAGGAGTTATTGCATCCTATATTTGTTGTGAGTGAATTTATGATTCAGTTTCTACTCCCAGCTATAAAATGTAAGCCCGTAGAGGCAAATGAGCATGAGGGATGTGAGGTGAGTGGGAGAGCAGATGGGAAACTTTGCTGTTGTAATTCTCCAGTTGATGAATGAGATTGTCGATGCCCATGTTTGGTGGACGTAGCCCAGATTGGTTGGGTGAACCACGTTAAAATATCTGTGTCTTTGTTTTTTTCTGCTGTGTGGATTTGATTGTTTATTTATGTTTTCCGCTGCTTAACTCTATTAATAACAAAGTTTTCCATACCATATATAACAAGGCATTTTCCTATAATCATGGCAACACCTTACTTCCTAGTCTGCTTTATTAGTATATAAACATACATATATTTGTACACTGCCATAGTGTTTGATAGTGGCAAATTTAAGGTGGAAAACCTCTGTGAGAAGTTTGGGCATTTCATATTGGATCACGAGGCCTTACTGGCCCTTGACTCTCGAGAGGAATATGTGTAGCCACACAAATGAGGAGTACAAGGTTTGACCAGCTTATGCCACAAATCTCCACGAGATCAATTATGTGTCCGATATAAATTTAGTAACTTGGAGTTTGGTTTCAATGTTAATGATTTGAAGGAGTGCTCTATGGAAGATTGCTTTACTTTTCAAATACAAATCTAAAAGTAGCTCATCTATGAATTTGGGTTGTCCTAGGTTTTCAACATAGGATTAGTGTAGAATTAGGTAAAGGAGCATGAATGAATTTGTTCACTAAAATAAATTAACAATCATTCAATAACAAATTTTCAAATTGCAAGTTGATTTTATTAGTTTTTAATTTAAATATTAGTATTGATCTATTTTAGTCACAAATCTAAGAAAAATGTTTGCATCTCAAATCTTTGATATATATATATATATATATATATATATATATATATATATATATATATAACCTATGCACTTGAAATGCATAGATTACACAACTTAAATTTTAAATTCCTAACAAATCTTTACTAGATTTTAGATAAAATTGACAGAAAAAGATAACCGAGATATAAATAATAACATTACTTGAAATTTTTAAAAATGTTTTAACCATGAAATTTTATGTCTTTTCATTGTACATATTAGTTGACATTGAAATTTTTTACTTATGAAGTAAATTGTTTATATTAATAAGTTCCATAATAAATTCCTCCATCATTGATAAATTATGAAATTTAGGAATTATGATTAATGTTTATAAAATGTAATTTTATTTTTAAAAATCGAAATGAATTATATTGTAAATTGATTATAAGTGAAATAGATGCAATAAAAATATATAATTGGGTTTTTTATTTTTGTTTATTTTAAATTTAATTTTGAATTTTTGAAATATATCATACATTAAAAAATTGTAAATTATAGATTTAAATTCCATCAATAATGTTTCATATGTTATATTTTTTAAAAATTTAATATATTCAAATGAGATTATACTGAATGAATTTATGAATTTTCAAATGCTTATAGTTTCATTTTATTTTATATGAATTTATTTTTTTTAAAATCATTATTTATTATTCATTATTCATTTGTTTTTAGGATTTTGCACTATATTTTAATTTTTTTTCATTAAAAAAACTATAAAATAATAATTTCTAAACCATTTAAATTTAAAATAATAATATATAAACAATTTAATTCCTTCCAATGTGTTATAGATTTAAAATTCCATTAATAATATTTCACGTGTTATAATTTTTAAAAATTTAATATATTTAGATGAGATTATAGTAAATGAAACTATGAATTTACAATTTTTTATTTCGTTTCATTTTATTTTATATAAAATTATTTTTGAAAAATTCATTATTTATTATTCATTTGTTTTTAAGATTATGCACTATATTTTGAATTTTGTTTTTCATTAAAATATACTATAAAAACTAATTTATAAACCATTTAAATTTAAAATAATAATTTATAAACAATTTAATTTCTTGCATTGCCTAAATGTTAGCATTCATGATGTATGTGATATTTTTAACGAAATAATTCAAAATGGATTTGGGTATGACGCTTTTAGTGGCATGTGGTTGTGCAAAAATCAATCCAACATCACATTATGACAAACATTTTTGCCACATGACAATTTATATGATACTCATTGTCGCAATGTTACATTGCATTGAAATTTATTCAATGATGCCTCTCAAAATCAATAAACCCAAGGGATTGATATTATAAACCAAAGGGTCTTAGAATTAATCCATTGGGTTTATATTATCAATCCCATGGGTTTATTAATCTAAAGGCTCATGATATTCCTAGGGTATAATATTATTCATAGGGTTTGTAATATTACTCCTAGGGTTTAACAAAAATCCCTTGGGTTTACAATCATGATCATCCATGGTCAATGATGGTCGAGTGCCAATTGTCTCAATATGAAAATAAACCATGGTCAAGCATGGTCGAACATCGCATTGTGACAAAGATCGTCTCAGTATGAAAATCAATATGGTAAACCATGGTCAAACATGTTTATTTTAGGGTTTATAATATTTATCTTGGGGTTTTTATACCTTGGGTATACAATAAATTTTATCCCTTGGATTTAATATTATTCCCTTGGGTTTATAATCTCTTAGTTTTTAGTATTAATCTCTTCGATTTATTATTCCATTGGGTTTGTAATATCAATCTCTTAGGTTTATTAATATAAGGCTTCATATTCCTAAGGTATAATATTATTCATATGTTTTATAATATTAATATTTGGGTTTAATATAAATCCATTGGGTTTATAATTGTGGTCAACCATCGTCCAATGCCACATTGTGATAAAGATTATCTCAATATGAAAATCAACCATCCTTGTCATTGACCATGGTCAACCATGATCCAACGTCACATTGTGACAAAGGTTGTTTCAACCATGGTCACATTGTGACAAAGAATCTCTCTTGGTCCAACGCCACATTGTCACAACCATGGTCATCCATGGTCCAACGTCATATTATGACAAAGATTGTCTCAATATGAAGATCAAACATTGTATAACATTGCATTGTGACAATAATTGTCTCAATATGAAAATCAATCATGGTAAACCATATTCCAACGTCGCATTGCGACAAAAATTTATCTTAGGGTTTATAATATTTATCTTAGTTTTTATATTCCTTGGGTTTATAATATTTATCTCTTGGGTTTAATATTATTCCCTTGCGTTTATAATATTAATCCCTTGGGTTTAATATTATTCCCTTGGATTTATATTATCAATTTGTTGGGTTTTTAATCTGTTGGGATTTTAGAATTAATGTCTTGGGTTTATAATATCAATCCCTTTAGGGTTTATATACATAGAATTTATAATATTAATCCCTTGGGTTTATAATAACTTTGGGTTCAATCATGGTCAACCATGGTCACAATGTGGCAAAGACTGTCTCTTGGTCCAATATCACATTATCACAACCATGATCATCCATGGTCAACCATGGTCCAACGTCACATTGTGACAAATATTTTATCAATATAGAGATCAACCATGGTCAACAATGGTCAACCATTATCCAACATCGCATTGTCACAAACATTGTCTCAATATGAAAATCAATCATAGTCAACCATATTCCAACGTTGCATTGTGACAAATATTTATCTTAAGGTTTATATTACTTGGGTTTAAAATATTTATCTCTTGGGTTTAATATGATTCCCTTGGGGTTTATTATTTCCCTTGTTTTTTAATATTAATCCCTTGGGTTTAATATTATTCCCTTAGGTTTATATTATCACTTTATTGGGTTTTTAATATTAATCCCTTGGGTTTATAATATCAATCCATTTAGGGTTTATATACCATGCATTTATAATATTAATCCATTGGGTTTATTATTCGATTTTGTTTATAATATCAATCCCTTGGGTTTATTTGGTTCATATTCCTAGGGTATAATATTATTTATAGGGTTGTCCATGGGGTCTTGGATAAACAGTGATTAGGTGCTTTGTTAAGACAATCCTTGATGTGAAGTCATCGTTTCAATTCCCCACCCCGATTGAGGTGATATATTGGACATGATGAAGATGTATTCGTACCAATATTACAAAAAAAATATTATTCATAGGTTTTATAATATTAATCCTAGGGTTTAATATAAATCCATGGGTTTACAATCATGGTCATCCATGATCAATGATGGTCCAATGTCACAATGTGCCAAAGATTGTCTCAATATGAAAATCAACCATGGTCAACCATGGTCAGCCATGGTCGAACATCACATTGTGAGAAAAATCATCTCGGTATGAAAATCAATGATGGTAGATCATGGTCAAACATGTTTTTTTTAGTGTTTATAATATTTATCTTAGAGTTTTTATACCTTGGGTTTATAATATTTCTCCCTTGGTTTTAATATTATTCCCTTGCAACAAGTCACTGTAGATATTGGAGACAAAGAGAGGTAGGTTCTAACATTTACAGCTACATCAAGAGTGAAATCAATAGATGGTTTGCAATTTTCACTGTACCTTTTTCTTTTCAACGTAATGCAAAAATGCAAGACAGTGCGAGAATGGATTGGTTGGAAAGCGTGAATGGTTTTGATCATTATCCTGTTGATTTGAATTGGTACAACTAATTTTTCCATCAGTCTCGATGTGTTTTGGAAGAGGCCAACGTTTTATAATTTTGTTCTGGTGGAGTGTTTAAATTTTAATTTCGTATCAACCACATTTAAATTGTTGTTTGATTTTTATTATTTGTTTATTTCATGAACACTTCATTATTATTTATTAAATGATTATTAATATAATTTTTTTTATTATATTTTATTATTATTATTATTATTACTATTATTATTATAGTAATAATATAATAATTATTATTATTTACCAAGTCCTACTAGCACAACTGGTTGAGGATGGGCCTCGTTAGCAAGGCGACTCAAGATCAAACCTCACGGGGGGTGGTTGTGTCATGTGCTAGGGGGAGGAGACATGCTAAAAATATCCAGTCAACTTAGGGTTGGTGTGGCCCAAGCCGGATGTGATCCATATATGACTTTGACAAATTAGATGCCCTTGGGCCACGGATCCTCAAGTCACAAGTCAAGCCTAGGGGATCATAACCAACTTGACAAACAAATAATAATACTAATTTAATATAATAGTAATATTATTATATTAATTATTATTAATATGATTATTATATTTGTATTAATATTATTGATAATAGCATTAATAACAGTAATTCTTAATGTTATTGATAATTGATATATGTGCTTGATATGAGCTTATCGGCGTTTATCAACAACATTTATTAATGTGGTTGTGCTAACTTTATATCAACTTTTAGAATTATTTTAAAGTAATTAAAACAAAAAACAAAATAAAGAAATTGATATTATTCATATTTTCATATTTCAATTGAATACATAAGTAAACCATTTGAATATCCATGTTAGCTAATTTATTTTAATATCAACTTTAGAGAATATATATAAATATATATATATATATATATATATATATATATATAACAATCAAATATTTCATTCTACAAAGAGAAACAGTAATTGAAAGTAAAACCAACATAGACCCATCTTAACTCTGGATCGATTAAGCAATGATAGGGATCACATCTCTTAAATTTTACAGTCAAAAAAGAGGTTTGCACCTTGGGAGATTTCATACATCACAGAGTTTGATAGATCCGAAGTTAAGATAGATCTAGGTTGACTATGATAATGCTATTATTAATGCCATTATAATATTATTTACCTATTATAATATTTAATATTTATATTAATAATATTTTATTTATTTCACTTTCAATATGATTAATATTAAGAATATCATAAGATATTCACATAACTATATATAATTTTAATATTTTCAAAATGTTATGATAATACTTTCGTAATCAATTAATAGATTAATAACAATAATATTATTAGTTAATAGATTATGATCTTTTATGCATACCTTGTGGTAGTAGTTTCCTTTGCAAATTTTTATTATCAATTTTATTATAAGACTCATCTCTACCTAGTGTCTAATATTCTTCTTTGATTTTCAATGAAATTTGGTAACTCCAATCATAATATTAATTGTTATTTTTTCATAAAAAAATATTATTGCAATTAATTTAAATATAATTTAAAAATATAATTTCGAAATCCTAAATATTGTTCACAAATTGTAGCAGATGTGAAAGACTTCAAGCAAGGAACAACTGAGTCTGTATGGGAAGCTAATCAGAGACTAAAGAAAGCAATCAGAGAGGGAGGATTTAAGTATGACGACAGACAGCATACTGAATGGTTCATCGTTATGCCGCTACCTCACTTGCATGTACCTATGGGCCACCAAACCTTTGAATCATAGGAATAAGCTTTGGAAGCCACCATGAAACTAGAAGCCGCTCCCAAAGAAGACACTTTGGTAGGAGTACAGCAAATTCAGGAGTAGCTCAGAGCTATGCACATGGAGATTCAGAACCTACGGAAGGAACGAGGAAAAGGAGCTAGTGCAGACCTATGGTTCATACGATGTCGGGCATTTGGACATATGAAGGATCAATGCCCACTACTGGCATATTACATGCAGGCAGGACGCCCTAGTCTGCTATGTCCAGGCTCAAGCAGATCTGCATTGTGGTGCAATGACTGCCGGATAGTAGGACTGCATGATACAAACCATTACCCCCGGATAGGTGCGGGCAAACTAAAGCAACAATGGCGTAGATTCTGCCAATCAGTAGGACATGATGAGCAGAACTATCGAACTTACGAGCTGGTGATAGATCGAGGAAACTTGTATAGTGTACAGTAAGACCCTGCGTCGCCTAGATCTCCTGCGAGCTTTGGTGGCTCTCCAACAAGGGGCAGGGGATGTCGGGGAGGAAGCACAGGGCAAGGACGCGGCCGGCTAATCTATTATAATTGTGAGGAAGTAGGACAATTTGCAAGGGACTCTCCAAATCCTACAAGGAAATCCTGCAAATATTTCCGGTAGCTGGACCATGAGATTGAAGACTGCCCAATCTTGATAGCAAAAATGCAAGAAAAATAGCCAACACCAACGCAAAATGTACAAAGAGTTAAGGTTGAACTATGAGACAGAAACCCAAGTGAAAATGTTGCAACATGCAGTGGGATGGCCACCAGGGAGCCTACGAATGAGGTTGCAAGGGGTCCTCCAATCCAACAAGCACCTGTCAACCAAGAAGGATTGGACTGCAAACCAGGACAAGAAACAATTACCGCAGTCCACCAGGATGTTACTGAGACACGAGAGTGTACTATGCAGACGCCTGCGCACCTCAAAGTGGGTGACAAGATGAGACCATTCTTGCAGGTGTGTATAAAGATATTATGCCACCCACGGACCGAAGAAAACCTTCAGGCAGTGATATATAGCTGCGTAGGGCAATCCCACCTATCTCCAGAAGTTCGAGACGTGCAAAAGTTAGGCAGATATAGGAAATGCACCGGTAGAGAGATGAGATTAACTTCCCAAATCAGTAACTATGAGATGGTTCAAGTTGTCTTAGACTTGGGGTTAGATGCAAACGTGCTACCTAAGAAAACTTGGCAGCAAATGGGAGAACCCAAATTGGAGTGGTCCAATATCCAACTGTGTATGGCCAACCAGCAGAATATTATACCTCTGGGGAGACTATCAAAAATGGCAGATATCGCTAGTGTCAAGGTCCAAGCTAATTTCAAAGTAATTTAGATTCTAGAAGATGTAAACCCATACCTTGCGCTCTTAGGACTGGACTGGGCCATAGATATGGGTGGTATCGTCAACCTCAAGAAAAGAAGCATGGCATTTGAAAATAACAGAGCAAGAGTGATAGTACCATTACATCCTACAGAAGGTGAACGCTACACAGATCCAGCATGCGGTGAAGGAGAGGTAGATCACGTTTACAAGTTGACCACGCGGAACAAAGATTGAATCAATCCCACAGCGGATGGGGTAGTCTGCTGGGAGGCAAAAATTAAATACTTCTTTGACTCTAATGAGGAAATGGAGAATTTGAAAAACTGGTTGCATGATGTCTTGGTGCTACAATGTCTTCGGGTCACGAGGGACCTCTGCTGCATTTCTTCAGAGGTAAGAGATCTACCCCATTTTTATGAGTCTGGAAGCATCCAAAAATTCATGAGAACCTTGGAAGCAACGGTTCCAAGAGAACAACGGCTATGGACCCTTAATCTAGCTATGCACGGAACACATGTGCGATGGTGGGACACCCACAAGGAAGCATTCCAGGATTGGGAGACATGTCGGGATATGATGATCCTACGGTTCGCACCTCCGGCTAACATACGCACCAAGATGTTCCTCGGACCTGGAGACCCCCGCACGCATCTGCTCACCTAGATGGAAAAATGGTCCAACCGGACTACTGAAGAGTGGGTTCATATATTTATTCATGCCTTGGGGCCTATCCTCGTCGCATGGTATTTAGATGCGGAGCTACATCAGTGCACCCGCCACTGGGAAATACTAAAAGATGAATTTATAGGAACGTTCAAGCTAATTGGGGGGATGGAGGTGCTCGACAAAGCTATGCAGGACATTAATGCTTTTGTATTTAATGACTCACGTCATCATGCCACACCAGAAGTCCTGACATGGGAAGCACAAGTGCAAGACATAGTTGATCACCGGAGTTTAGCGATAGAAGAAGAGGAAGATAATCCTTGGAATGTCTCTGTCCCAGAATCTGAGGGGGAATGCACAGTTATTGGACCCCCATTACAGAATATTGATGTGACTCAACCTCTCAAGCTCCACGAAATTAATATTGGAATGGAAGAACACCCTAAGTTGGCCAAAATTGGGGACTATTGGGACGAAGGAACCATAGGCAAAATTGCAGAGCTACTTACGGAATATCAAGACTTATTCTCGACAAAGTTTTCTGAGCTCAAAGGAATCACGGGGAACTTAGGCGTTATGCACATCACTTTGAAACCAGAGGCGCACCCCGTAAAGTAGCGGCCTTACCGAGTGAACCCTAAATATAAGAAAAAGGTCAAAGAAGAACTGGACAAAATTCTTGTTGTCGATATCATTGAACCGGTCGAACAGTCAGATTGGGTCAGTCTGATGGTCATCCAGGAGAATAAAACAAAAGGGGAGATATGAATCTACATAGACCTATGCAAGTTAAATGACCCCTTCCCTACGCCTTTCTCAGACGAAATCCTTGATAGCGTGGGTAGACAGGAAGCCTATTCCTTCACCGATGGGTTCTCAGGGTACCACCAGATTCGAATCGCACCTGGAGATCACAGTAAGACTACATTCGCAACAGAATGGGGGTCCTTTCAATATATAGTCATGCCCTTTGGTCTCAAGAACGCACCTGCTATCTTCTCAAGAGTATTAGTTGTTGTATTCAAGGAGTTCATCCATAGGTTCCTGGAAGTTTATTTCGATGATTAGACAATATTCGGCTTGGTAAAGGAGCATGTCTCCAACCTGCACTTGATGTTGGATGCTTGTCGAAAGCACCAGATTTCCTTGAATATAAAGAAGTATATCTTCTGCGTGCCTTTTGGAATATTGCTCGGGCACATAGTATGCCGGCAAGGGCTAACTGTTGATCCTGCGAAGGTAGCAGTAATTATAATCCTTGCAGTCCCAACAACGGAGAAACAGCTACGTTCGATTCTTGGACACACGGGCTATTACAAAATATTCATTCAGGTGTATGCACTGATCACAGCACCCATGGAGAAACTGCTTAAAAAGGATGTTTCCTTTTTTTGGAATGATGAATCTCAAAAGAGTTTTGAGCTACTCAAAGAGAAGATGGTCTCTGCACCCATACTAATATTTCCTGATTGGTCAAAGGAATTTTATGTACATGTGGATGCATCAAGCATCGCCTTGGGTGTTGTCCTACCTCAACCTAGGGAGGGATATATTGATCACCCGGTTGCCTTTTCTAATCGAAATCTCTCGGGCGCAGAGCGCAACTACTCTACCACCGAGTGAGAGGGACTGGCTATGGTATACGCATTACAGAAATATCGACACTATGTGTTGGGCAGACACTTTAAGATGTTTAGTGATCATTCGACTTTAAAATACCTTATGAACAAGCCTATGTTGGGGGGGAAGATTTGCTGATGGTTGTTGCTATTTTAGGAATATGATTTTGAAATCATCGTCAAGCCCGAAAGGCTGAATGAGGGTCCAAATCATATGTCCCGCATTGAAATGGGTGAAGAAACCACTAACTTGGAGGAAGGATTACCAGATGCACAGCTGTTTGCCATTAAGGTCGTTGATATCATTCAATTCCTGACTATAGGCGTAGCCCCCACAGAATATTTGGTGCAACAGACGAAGGAGTTGGTTACTCGGGCGGCGGACTTTACTATCATCGTCGGCCAATTATACAAACTAGGCGTTGATGAAGTACTACACATATACGTCCTAGAACATGAACGTCATGCCATTCTGGCAAAGGTGCACAAAGGTGTCGCCAGAGGCCACTATGCAGGAAAAGCAACGACACAAAAGATCTTGAGAGCTGGGTTATGGTGGCCTACCCTACATCATGATTCTCACACCTATTATAAATCGTGCAATACGTGCCAATGGACAGGATGACCCTTGCGCAGAGATGAAATGTCATTGTAACCTCAAATAGCTTTGCAGGCCTTTGACAAATGGGCCATTGATTTTATGAGACCAATCAATCCTCCCGACAAGAAGATAGGTGCACGCTACATTATTACTGCCATTAACTATGTCACTCGATGGGTTGAAGCTCAAGAGGTGAAGGATTGTACTGCAAATACTGTTGCGCACTTCATCTTTGAGCAAATTCTAACTAGGTTTGGCTACCCAAAGATCCTCATGAGCGATAGAGGCACGCACTTCGTTAATGAAATGATACAAGCCCTGAATGAGGAATTTCGGATCCATCATGCGAAAAGTACACTGTACCATCCACAAGAAAATGGGGCGGTCGAGGCTTTCAACAAAAGCTTAGAGCAGGTATTGACCAAGGTCTGCAATGCTGATCATAGTGACTGGGACGTACGCATCCCCTCTGTTCTATGGGCCTATCGGACGACCTGCAAGAAGCTAAAAGGTAGGACCCCCTTTCGAATGGTCTACGATAAGGAGGCCATTATGCTAATTGAATACATTGTTCCTAGCCTACGTATCGCAACATTTACAAATATGGCAGAACCTGATATAATGGAGGAACGCCTTGCACAGATTTTGGCATTAGAGGGAGATTGGTTCAATTCTAACTTTCATCAGCAGGTTCAGAAGGCTCACGATAAAGCTTGGCATGATCGACATATTTTCCAAAAGACATTTGTAGAAGGCAACCTAGACCTCTTATACGATAGCCAATTTGTGAAACACCAAGGGAAATTCTGACAGCATTGGCTTGGTCCCTACACCGTTAAGGAAATCACATATGGTGGAGTAGTTCGGTTAGCTACCCTGCGCGGTGACGTGTTACTAGGATATGTCAATGGTAGTCAGCTCAATCCATACAGGGCTAAATGACTATATGGCCGGAATAATTGGCTGAGGCAGAATTGGCCCACCAGGGATAGGACATTGACGGAAAAATGGGATACGCACGGTGGTCATCAGACAACTCTAGGGGTGATTAGCGGATACGCGGCCACAGTGACTTGGGACGAGTCACAAGATTATGTTGCGGGACTGTTGGAATAGGGTTTCTGGAAAGCTGCGAAATTGGTTTGATTTTGCAAATTTTTTATTATATTTAGTCTAGCGTAGGGGTTTTGGAGTGGGTCAAAGCCCCGAAAGCATTGTAATAGGGTAGAGGGTAAAACTAGGGTCCGAAAACCACGGTTTGCGGACCATAGGAAAGGTTAGGAAAGATTGTTATAAAGAGAGGGACATTTTGGATTATAGGAAGAGAAGACAATGAAGAGCTCTTGATGCGAATTGTGGTTTAGTAGATCTGTTTGGGCTTTTGGGGAAGGACTCCTGCTGGCTATGTGCACGGAGATCCAGAGTCCTGCTGTGTGCGGACCCTGCTACTGTGTGCGCAAGTCAGGACAGGTATTGTAAGAGGGAATTGATGAATTGATGTTTAAGAAAGGCTATTTGAGAACTGAATATATGTGTACTATTTATGTGAATCATTGGTAATTGTTGTATTATGCATATTCTGTATTCAGCTGCGAAAGTTCTGTGTAAGTGTTTTTACTGCATCTAGATATGTTTGTTTTGTTTTATGCAATACTGAGCTACTGTCTTAGACGTATATAATTATCGAGCACCATAGTATAGTTGACCTTGTGCACATGGATGCGTAAAGAGACCTATAGATCCTGCTCAGGAATAGGCGATCTGGACATCACAAGGCAAGACGCAGCTCTGCTTGCTTTACCTATCCTTTCTTAGGGTGTGGAAACCTGGTTCCAGCACCCACCCATACTACTTCGGGTGAGACTTTGACCTGCGCAAGTAGGTCACTACCAAAAGGGCCAGTAGTATAGGGTTTTGTTGGCAAACCTTGAACTCCGAACCTGGGTCAGGACCCCTCGAGCCAACAACCTATGTGCCCCCCTCGTCGATCACTCACTCTCTCTCACTCTGCCCTCCAATCCTCTCTCTTCCCACATAACTCTATCTCTCTCTCCAACAATGTTACTATATCCCTCCCCTTTCTCCTTATCTCTCCTTCTCTCCCCCCTTGTCTCCATCACTCCTATGTCTCTTTATCTCACCCTTAAACATACAATCTCTCTCCATCTTTCTCTTTTCACTCCCTCTCTCTCCACTTCTCACTCTATATGCCTTTCTTCTTCCCTCCCACTCTCCCCCTCCAACTCCATCTCTATATCGCTCCCTCTCTCCTCATCCTCTCATCCTTCCTCTCTCTCTCTTTCTCTCCTACCTCCCTCTACCTTCCCCCTTCTTTCTCTCTCTCTCTCTCTCTCTCTCTCTACCTTCCAATCCTCTCTCCTTCTCCCTCCCTCACTCCATCTCTCTCTCCCACCTCCATCTTTATGTCTCCCTCTCCCTCTATTACCCTTCTCTACCTCTCTCACTCCTCTCCCTCTCTCTCTCTTCATTCCTCATCTCCCCTCTCCTTCACTTTATCTCCATCTCTCCCTTGCCACTCCCCTTATTTCTCCACCTCTATCGTATGTCTTTCTTATTCCCTCCCATATATATCTAGAGTTAATATATATATCATGATATATTAATATATATTATAATATAACAAATTTAATATTGTATTTATTGAAAGTTATTAAATTTAATAATATTAATATGAAAATTATATTTAAAAATAATAATATTATGAATATTAATATTAAAAATTTAATATTAATTTTAGGGTTAATAATGTTTTTATTTGCATGGTATTAATAATAATTTGGTCCATGGTACTTGGTCTACAGACTTCTTATATAATTAGATGTTGATTTATAATCCTATTTGATATATTTTTACTTATTTACCTTACCTCTTTATACCTTTTTAGTATTTATTTATTTACTATACCTATTTTATAAATATGGTATTTTGCCCATGGTATTTGTCTCATGGTAATAATAATAATTTGTCCCATGGTATTTGGGCCATAGGCTTCACCTAAATAAAACCTCTTTTTTGAGATTTTGTAAATATAGAGGTTTATGGAGTAAATATATATAAAAAGGCTTTATTTATTTACCCTACCTCTATTTTATTTATATGTTTATCTATTTACCATACCTCCAAAGTAAGTATAAAAAGAGGTTTTATTTATTTACTATACCTCTAGTTTTTTTATATTCTTATTTATTTATCGTATCTTTTTTTTTAGTGTTCGTAAACCTCTACATATTTTAATAAATTTATTTTTTAATGAATTTGTAATTGTTTATTTATATGGTTTTGTAAGTTATTGTTTAAGCCTACACTATTTAGATTTTATTTTTTAAATTTTCTTTAGTTTTTTTATTTTGGTTTCTGACATACTTACACATCGGGGTCATACTGGGCTATAGAATGCGCCTCTCGGTGCAAAGATAGTTTGTCCACTCGAAACATTCGTCATTTCATAAAGGCTACATAGTTGATTTGAAGAAACTTTTCGGCAACATGATCTCCAAGGATGAAAAAATTCATTTAAATTCTACAACTATAAGACCACATATGTTTGTCATGTAATGAAATTTTGCATTTATTTCTATCATTAGCTTAGCTTCCAACTTCCTTAATGATGGATGCTGAACATTGTGTGGCTCGTCTAACATTATTCTAGCCCTTATGTTTCCAATCCTTTGGACCCTTGTCCAAGGAAGTCACCTTGGGTTTCGATCATGTGACCTTCTATAACCATGAGGGATATGGTATACCAAGTCAGTATGATCCTTTCCCGTCGTGCCATGCATTGATGTACCTAGGATTATGTTTGTATCCTGTCCCTTGGGAGCTAATTCTCTTATCCATCTTTATCAAAGCGTGATCTCAATCCAAAAATATTTTTTACTATTTGATTTGCCAATGGAAGGGAACTTTTGATCTTCACATAGTCAAATTTTTTAAACAAAAAATTTATTTAGGAAAATTTTGTACACAATAAAAATTCCCCTTGTCTTACCAAAACATCTCAAAAAGAAACTCTACCCTTTCAATTGTTTTAATGTATGATGGAAATATTATAACTGTAGAAGATAAACATTTAATTTCTATAAATAAAGAGTTTGTCTCCCTTTAAATAGGCTATATTCCACATGAATATTGTGGGTCAATACCATGTGTTCTCTTAAACCTAGAGCTAAAAAGTGATGCTAATTTTACCAAGCAAATTTTACCTTAACAACCCAATAATAATAATAATAATAATAAATTATTATTATTATTTTAGTTTGAAGTTACTTTTTATTTTAAGGTAGGGTTATTTTTATTTTTATTATTTTATAATTTTTGTCTATATAACATAATATAACATAACATCACAACATCTCTTCCATATAAGGCTCGACAACACCTCTCAGTGCAATAATATTATAGTAACATTAGTAACAATATTATTATAACCAATCTAGATCCATGTTAACTTTGGATCTATCAAGTTCTAAGAGGTATCAAATCTCTCATGGTGCTATCCACTTTTCTAAGTGCAAATCAAAAGATATTTTATCCCTATAGGTTCTCAATAGATCCAAAGTTATGATGTATCTAGGTTGGTTTTTTCTTTCAATTACTTCTTCTCTTCACACATCGAAATATTTTACTATGGTTCATATATATACAACACAAGAGTTATCTCAAGCGTTCTGGAGAGAGATGTGATGTTCTTTGATATTATTGCTAGTTGTTATTGATCACATGGTCGACTCTCTTCGATTCTCTTGGGGAAAGGCCCCGTAATCAGGGTTTACAATTTACCTAGTTTACATCCATGAAATATGGGGAAGTACTCCAAGATTTTCCGTGCTTTCATTCCAAGAAATATGTGTGTTCATTCGCTAAGGTTGATATTAAAATAAATTAGTGAACATATATATTCAAATTATTCCCTAATAACAATAATAAGAGGGAGATGTGTAATTCATTCAATTCTTAATATAAAATTAATATGTGACAAGCCCCAAGGGTTAGCTCACTTGGTCGAATCCCCGTAATTAAACACCTTTTCTATTGAAAGGTCACGAGTTCAAATTCTCTCGAAAATTTTGGGGTCAGGCCTAGTGTTTGAGCAAGCAGGAAGTGAGGGAAGTGATCCCTTTAAGTGGATCTTCCTGGAACAATATTTTGTGGACATAGTGAGTCACGAATCTATGGGGATTGTGAGCTACATAGAAAAAACACATTTTCTATTAATAGGTTACATGTTCAATTCTCTCGACACTCTAAGGGTAAGGCTCTGCGGTGGAACTAGTAGGAAGTGATCCCTTCAGGTGAATCAACCTAGTGCGAACATTTCATGGATGCATCGGACATTGATCTCTAGGGTCTATGAACCACATAGAAAAAAAATCCTGAAGTGTTAGCACAATTGGTTGAATCCCTATCATTAAATCACCTTTGCTATTGAGGGGTTATGGGTTTATTTATCTCAACGCTCTTGGGGTCACGTTCTATGATTGAGTTGGCAGGAAGTGATCCTTTTGGGTGGATCCGCTTGGTATGAATATTTCTTGGACGTCATGGTCACCAATCTCTAGGGTTCATGAACAACATAGAAAAAAAATTAATATGTGACATTTAAAAAATATTAATAGTAATTGAAAAAATCAATGTACATCATATTTAAAATATTTCAATATGTAAAATTAAATAATGTTGAAGTGTATTTCGAAAAAAAAAAAAAAACTTTAATGTAAACAACATATATTAACTAAACTATTTCAATATCAACCAATTACATAATAATAATAATAATAATAACACCACTATGTATGTATTTTTTTTTTCCACAGAAAAAAAAAATCAAACTTTCTATTATAAATAGATAGTCACATAGCATATGCATAGCATTTCTGATCAACTCCATTTCTCCTTCTATTCGAAGAAGAAAAGCAGTCTCAACTGCTTTGAATCCTAAAGGGTATCTCAAAAGCAGCCTGTCCAAGATTAGCCTTAAAAGGCACAATCATTCAGTCACATCTCCTGGTTTTAATCTGAAACAGAGATGGTGATGAGAATGATTATGTGCCTACAGAAGCCGAGGCTTCCTTTCCATAACAAAAACAGAGTAAAATGGCAGTAAATACTATCCTGATCTCCTGATATAAGACAATTGTCCAAATGAATTCAAAGACCTCCTCAATGAGGAAAACAGTCTTATGAATCACCAATAGTTGAGTAGCAGTTTTAATGTTTGATTCAAAACATAAAAGACATAGCAAACAGACAATAGAATATATACACAGAAAAAACAAGAGTGATCTGTTATCCAAAAATGGGTTGTTCCAAAGGATGAACAACCCCGTTTTCCAGCTCTGTCACTGTCCAGGTCCCCATAGCTTGTATAGAACCTTCTTTAGATAGGTGGTCTACGTCCTGGTTCCGTTCCCTATAAATGTGGCAAATAGTGATCTCAGTGAAATAACATTTGATCCAAAAAATTTCTTTAAGAAAAGGCAACAAAAAATAATTTCCGCATTGTTGAGTCCCATTAAACCATTTCACAATATTCATAGAATCTCCAAAGATCTGAATCTTCCTCGGTTGTCTTAAAGTCAGCCAACAGAGAAGGTAATGTAAGCCTTTAAGTTCAGCAAAATTATTTGTCCCTTGTCCAAGGCCAACTGAAGCTCGCAGGCACTTTTCTGGGGATAAATGGATGACCAGACCAACTCCACACCTTCCATTGATGTCAGAGGCTCCGTCAAAAAAAGCCCAAGGAACTCCTTCCCTGATGTGTTCTGGCTGAATGCAACGATGTGGGGCAAGACCAGAAGGAGTTGGGATACTATCATAGATGGATGCACCTTCCGCAGCCAATCGACCAACTGGGAAAGGAAGACCTTGGAAGATTACATGGTTTCTTACAATCTAGGTGCCCCAGGCAATCAAGAGAGGGATCGTATGAACTTTGTCATCAGGAGCTTCCTCCCACCACCGAGACCAAGCTTGCTGGATATTTTCTCCTTCCCATATGATAGGGGTATTAATGAGCCTTAAAGATTCGGCCCGGAGACTTACATTAAAGGGGCAGATTAAAAAATTATGAAGAGCAGTTTCCTCCCTGGATTTGCATAAAGAGCACCAGCCCGGACCTATTTTCCCCCTCTTTTGAAGAAAATCCCATGTTGGCACTTTATTATGTAAGATGCACCAGAAAAAAAGCTTAGTCTTTGCAGGGCATTTCAACTTCCAGATTGGTTTAGACCACCAGGCAGGGACCTCCCACCCCTGTTGAGACATCAACCATTTATATCCCATCTTCATAGAGTAGAAACTAGACTGTGCATGTACCCATCTCAGCTCATCCCTTGAATTAGTAATCCTAACAGAGGATTTTTGCAAGTCCAAACAGAAAAGCCTCCATTCTTCCATCCATCTTTCTTCAAGATGAAGATCCATTCCAGAAATCCATCCTTGCCTCAGTAAAGATGAGGACTGATGATCAGCCACCTGGCTAAGGTTGTGGAAGCTCCTGTCATTTAGGAAGGTTACCAAATCTTGAGACAGGGAAAAACTTGATGAACACCTGTTACACAGTAATTTGTCACCGTCCCTACCATTCCCCGTCCCGCACAATGGAGGACCCATTATGTGACCTGTGAGCAGTGTCATGCCTTGAAAATACCATCATTGCATCCCTTTCCATGAGTACAACATTCCTTCTGTTGATTATTTCCTGAGCAGACCCCTAAAAACACCTGTTTTTGCCATGGCGCTAGTAGCCCGTTATGTACCCGCGCCAATGGGGGAAAATTAACACTGAGCCCGCGCCAATTGGCGCTCTGTCCCAGTGTTGCACCAGCGCCACTCTGTTTATGGAAATTTTTTTAAAAAAAGAGGCGAAGTTTCGATTACAACAACTTCGTGGATGAGTCATCAGGAGTGGTTTCGACTGAATAACCACGGCCTTCCTCCTTTGGCCTCTTGTTTCCACCATATGGGGAACCTCTCAAAGGATAAGGCCTCCCTTCCACTATTGTAGGGATCCCAACCTCCTCCTCTCCTCTATAAATATAGCCTTCATCCATTGATGAAGGGGCTGAAAGGCTGAAAGTCTTGAAGTGCCTAAGCTTTGAATCTCCATATTCCCAAGAGCCTTTGTGCTGTAAAGAATCCTCTCTTTCCCTTAAGGCCGACTCAAGTAAGGAGACCATCGTCGAGAGACTCCGGAGAGGTTTTCCCTTTCCTTGGCGAGCTTTGCGAGACGTGGACGACTGGAGACCCATCCGCAGGAGACCGCGACGTCAGAACTTGGTTGTAATCTCTCTTCGTTTGTTATTTAATAGATGATTACGATTATGGTTCCACTCTGTTTTCCATCATGTTAACATGAGTAATATCCTTTCTGACTGATGTTTAGTTACGTATGCCGGATTTTATGCTTGTATCTGTTTGTTTCTTCCATGTGCAGGTGTTCATCCGCGGAGATCGTGGAGGGATCGTGATCTGCCGAGGCTGAGGAACGGGGACGCTTCTTCTTCAGATCATAGCATTGGATTCCAGGTAGGCTTCCATCTTAGTCTTTTCATTCGTAACTAGGAACTTGCGTTGTAACATTGTTTGATTGTTGCTAGACCCCTGCTGGGCTAGTAGGGATCGCCTCTGTCCCCAGAGGGGATTTACCTCTCCAACAACACCGGACCCATGGGTTGCACCCAAGCCTCACCTATACTCCATCTCCCACATTTCATGCTAGGCCCTATTCAATGGTTTGAACAGAGGCCACCACAGCCTTCCAGACCACAGAGGCATTTTTAGAGGATTTTAGTGGCAAACGGACCCATTCAAGGACTGAACCCTGTTCAATGTATTTCCTTTTTGTAACAGTCGACCAAAGCGAGTCAGTCGAAATAAGTCGCCGGGCCAGTTTGGCTGCTAGAGATTTCAAGAAAGAGGGCAGGTTCTTGATACCCCAACCTCCCCATTCCTTGGGCCGAATGATTTTGTCCCATGCTACCTAAGGAGTAACATGTTCCACTTTGGAACCAGCCCAAAGGAATCTACTGCGAAGCTTGTTTATGGAGGCCAGAATACCTTTAGGGACCCATATAAGACTAGCCCAGTACACTGGGATTGCCATTAAGACAGACTTGATTAAAACCAGTCTCCCTGCCCTAGAAAGCCATTTGTGACTCCAGTGATTTAGCTTTTTTTCAATTTTAACAAGAAGCCACTTCCAGTCCTGGATCCGGTATTTATCAGGCTTGAGGTGGAACCCCAAGTATTTAAAATTATCCTGAAGGGATTTAATTTCAAAATGTAGGAGGGCTTCAATTCTACCCACCTCCTCAAAAGACAAACCTGAATTGGTTAGGGTTGATTTTTGTTCATTTATTTTGAGTCTTGTTTCCTTCAAGAAAAAATCCAAGATACTCTTGAGGGTTCAAAAATCCTCCATACTTCCGTTGCTAAATAGAAGTATATCACACACGAAAAGCAGATGAGTGACCCATAGGTTGACCGCAACTTCTATTCCTTTTAGCTCACCTTGTCTCTTTACATTGTGAATCATTAAGCTAATACCCTCAGCAGCCAGCAAAAAGAGCAAGGGTGAGAGAGGGCACCCTTGCCTTAAGCCTCTCTCAGGATTGAAGAAAGAAGTAGCAGCTCCATTTATCAAAATAGCAATAGAGGACGAGGTAACACAACTCATGACCCATCTGACAAAATTGAATCTGAAACCAAGGTGAGTCAACAAAAGTCGCAAATACATCCAACTTATTCTATCATAAGCCTTTGAAAGGTTAATTTTTACAATTGCCCCTTTCTTACCACTTCTCTTAAGGCTATGAAGAGATTCTTGGGCGACTCCCACTGCTTCGTGAATTTGTCTTCCATCCAAAAAACCAAATTGTTCAGGGGAGATATGCTTGGATAGAAAAGGTTTAATTCTTGAGGCAATGACTTTTGCAATAATTTTGTAGACACAAGTGCACAAGGAAATGGGCCGAAAGTCATCAAAGGAGTTTGGATGATCGGATTTGGGGATCAAGGCCAGGAATGTTGCATTGAAAGGCTGATAGATAGACCCTAAGCTCCTAGACTCCTCCACTACAACTACCAACTCATCCCCAATAGATTCAAAAAGGTGCTAGAAAAATTCTACAGTCCATCCATCCAGTCCTAGACTCTTGTCCTTCTGCATAGCCTTAAGAATGTCTTCCACCTCCTGCTTAGAAACAGGTTCCATTATGGCATCATTACCCTCTCCATCAATGTAGCTAGGGAAAAAATGGGCCACTTTAATAACTTCCGCTATAGAAACTTCCAAAGGAGCTCTAAACAGAGCTTTAAAATGATTTATACCAAGGGTTTCCAGTTCTTCGAAGGATTTGGCCATTTCACCATCCTCCTTCGGAAGTTCCCAAATGGTATTGGAGTTTTTCCTACCTTTTGCATAATTCTAGAAGAACTTTGTGTTTTCATCTCCTACTTGCAACCAGATGGCTCGGCTTTTCAACCTCCAGCTTTCTTCCCTAAGATGAAGAATTTGTCTACGAGAGGCTTCCAACTCCTTAATTCTGGCCCTTGACTCCAAAGATGCATAACCGGTGCTTTTTGGGTCTTCCAACCTGTCCAATTCAGAGTTTACCTTTTTGAGCTCCTCCTCCTCTTGTAATTTCTTCTGGAGGGCCCATCCTTTGGTGGCACACTTCATTCTCTTGAGGTTGTTCATAAAAAAGGAACTTCTATTTTCCTCACAACTGAAATTGTCCTTCCTCCATGTAGCATGAAAAATATTGTTGTAAGATTCATCCTTTAACCAGGAAGAATTGAATTTGAATAGGATTCTTGATTTCTTGCCATCTCCTTTCATTTCCAGAAAAATTGGGAAATGATCAAATATACCCCCCTCCCTGACCCAATGTTTGTATACCAACAATTTCTTCGCCCAAGCTTCACACAGAAGAAAAAGATCCAGCTTTTTGGCCACCCAATCAGCCCCTACTCGTCGGTTTCTCCAAGTAGGCCGGAGTTTGAGAAGGGGGACATCCACCAGATGAGATATCGCCAATTTGTTCCAGAAAAAATCAGAGAGGGGATCCGGTCTGGCGGATGCCCCCCATGATTCAGATTCCCCCAAATAGAAATTCAGGTCTCCACCAATTATTAGATTTGTGTGGGAGAGGCAAGAAGACCTGAAAAAAGAGGTCCAAAAACGTTCCCTATCTGCGCAAGGTCCATAAATGTTCAAAGAGAGGAAAGAGAGGCTTATTTCATTCGAGAAGAGTTCTAAAGCCAAACAATTTTCTGAACCCTAGGAGGAGATTTCTCTTAGCTTCTTTGAATTAAATCCTCAGACCACACCCCCAGATCTACCTGTCACATCAAGAGCATGAAAAACCCAACCAGGCATCATTTTAGAGAGAACATTGATCACTTCATCTCCTTTCCCCAAGGTTTCCTGTAGCATAATGACATCCGGATTTTGGAAGCAAATAATTTCTCTAAGAGCTAGCTTTTTTGGTTGGCTAGCTAAGCCCCTGCAGTTGAAAGAGAGAAAGATCATTGTATACCTTGGGGGGGTGGCCGCTCTGCTCTAAGCACCCCAGGGATTGACAACTGCCTCCCATCAGCTATATCAACGACAGCCTTCAGTTGGGCCTTGGACAGGTTGTATTTTCTTCCCCTCAACTTCCTTGGCCCACATGCCACAGGGTCCGAAGCAAGCCCTCCTATAGCCATCCCTTTCCCTTTTCTATTGGCCAAAGGTTTAAGGTTATAGGGAGGGTTTTCAGGAGCAGGAATCTAGGATCTAGGGGGGGTGGGTCATCCTCAGAGGGGGAAAGGACAGGCTTAGGGGGATTTGGGACAGAAAGTATGACACTGTCTAAAGAAAAATTAGATAGGTTTAAGACAGAGAGATCATTAAGGATCTGCCTGGAAGGACCAGGCCCAACGAGATCAGAAAAAGAGTAGAAAGCAGGGGAGCATAATGAGAAAGGAGGGAAAAGAGACGTACCCACCTAAGATGCCCCAACAAGTCCCAGAAATTGGGCGGGGAACCAGGGAGGTCGCCGGAATATCTGGTGAAGGGGAGGAAGAGATAGCCCCCACTGCTTGAGCCTGTAACAAGGTCTCCTCACTTTTTGGAATCTTTGCCTGCTCAGTAGAGTGTATGAAAACATCCTGCTCTTGAACCTCCTCTTCAATCAAAGAGACACCCTCCTACTTGCATGGTTTCTTCTGTCTATGGTGTCGTCAATGGCCCAGAGGGCACTCCTTTGCCAAGTACCCATACTTATTGCAATGATTACAGCGGAAAGGGAGGTTCTCATAGTCCAGCGTCTACAGAAATTCTAAGTCCCTGTACTTCAGTGTCATTGCATCTGCCAAACCCTCTCTGGGATTAAGGCTAACTAGGATCCGAGCCACACTCCAGTCCCTTGACTGAATATAGGATTTGTCCACCTCCAAGAATTTACCCAGGGTGTTTCCAATGGATATGAAAACTAAATCTGTCCAAAATTGCATTAGGAGGCCAGGGAGTTTGACCCATACCGATGACTTAGCCATCTTTTTTTTCTGTGCATCAAATAAAGGGGTCCATCGACGGAAGAGAATTGGTCTCTTTCCAAAGAACCAATTCCTGCCCAGAACCCAATCCACGTGGTCTTTACTATCAAATTTGATACTAAACCACCCCCTAGCCAATATTTTGATCTCTGTGGGCTAACCCGAGGCTTCTTTCCATTCGTTAAGGACCCAGTAAGAGATATAATCCGCCGAATACTTCCGGCCTCTCACTCTTCCAACCAAAATAGTTTCTGAAGCTTCCATGGCTTGTTCTACACTGATGTCCACACCCAATAGACAACTTGGCCTATTGTCTTTATTCTTCATGGGTTTTTATTTTTTCCTCTTACCCCCCACGACTTCCTTGTTTCCCTCCCCCTCTTCAGAAGGTGTAGCAACAGGAGCATTCATCCCAGCGGGCACAGGCGACCCTGGTCGCCTTGCTTCAGAATCCTTTGGACCCTCTTCTTCCTCCTGCCCTTCCTGCTGCACCCTAGACACAGGGCCAACCCCCTTGTGCAGATCTGTCCCTTGATTTCCAGATGACGAGGCCCGAGGGGGTCTGTCTACTGCTTCATTCGAGGAAACCTGAGACTGGCTGCGTAGCGGAGTCACCCCCAAAGGTGCACTTAAAACTGGCCCACCCCTACCCTATGAAAACGCTAATGCAAGAGGCACAAAAGGCACAGACACACCAGTGGAAAGGGGACCTTGACCGAGTACATACTTACGAAGACCTATCGGAAAACCCTTAGAGAGACCTCCCTAAGGTCTCTTCCAGAGGGTCTCTCTTCTCCTAAGGCTTTGAAGCCTGCAAGCCCTTGAAATCTGTAGCTACTAACAATATCCTCAAGCTCACCAGTGCGAACAGGGAAAAAAGGGTTACCTTGAGCCGCCACAGGAGAAAACAGCTGTGAAGTTTGCAGAGCCATTCTATCCCTGCCTTCAGACTCAGGGATATGCTCTCGAACCAGTTTAGGGAGTAGTCCCGCCCTCCAACACGCACTCCAAGTACTCTAAAGGGTTTCTTCTAACAAACTTGCCCCAGATGAAAGCCCTCCAACAGCCTCTTCCTCACTAAGAACTTGCATGTCCGCATGGTTGGGAAAGAAGAGTTTGAGGTTTTTTCAGAAACATCGTGACCCCAACACGTAAGGAGATCTTTCAGCACTGGCTCAAGCTCAACAGATTCGCTGTCAAAACCCATCTCTACGGCCAGCTACTCTTCTTAAACCGACACGGTGAAAACGCCAAACCCGCTCCAGAGCAGAAACCCTAACCACAAAACACCGTCGCAGGGAACAGGAAACGCCGATTTTGGTAAACCCCATTGTTTTAGTGGGTTAATCAACCTCGTACTACCGGCCACAAAGCAGGTGCCTTGAGGGGAGTGTCGTTTGTCCCAGGAGGTGATTCAAAACCTGAAATGGGCGTACTCCTATCACATCAAGCAGAACCTTGCCAGAGCCAGATGGCCTACTGCCGAGGCCTGAAGACTGTAGGGTTTCCATCTCCTTCAATCATCCTCCCAGCCCCAGTAAACTCGGTCCCACTATGTATGTATTATATAAAGTAATTTAAAAATTAAATTATTATTGTTATTCCGTTTCAAATATTATAGTTTTACATCTTGGTCCTCATTTAAGGGTTAATTTTGAATCTAACAAATATTTGTTGGAGTTGCATGTTTAAGCTATGTTGTTTACACAATACAAGTATCAAAGGGGTTTTCAAGAAGTTGAATCCATTTATGCATTCAAAAATGTAGTTTAAAAATGATAAGATATATGTATACAAAAGATTCATGTTAACCATTATCTATCAAGTTGTGAAAGGGATCAAATCTTTGGAGATGCAAACCTTTTAAGTTTTGCATTGTAAAAAAGTTGTGCACCTTAAGATATTTGATCCTTCTTGGAGTTTACTAGATCTTTGGTTAAGATGGATCTATACTAGTGTAAATATCATTGATTGTGTCTACACTTAGCCTATTAGCAGAAATTGTCTATTCATCATTATGCACTAATGATTGAGGTCCCTAAATTTAATAAAAAGCTTAATTTTTAGAAATAATTTGTTAACATAAATTAAATGGAGTGAGAAAGATATTAGGAAAACTCATAAAAAAATATTAAAAGGAAGTTAGTAAGTTTTTCCTAACATCTTTGAGATCTTGTATGTTTCTCTAATATTTCCTCCACCCTCGCCATGTTTCTCCACTACAAAAATAACTAAAATAAAATAAACCAAAATGCATTTCAAATACACATTACTGCTAACCACCATACAATATACTTAATTTAAATTTTATTAAATAAAAGTATGATGGATACTTAAAAGTGATGATCATTAAAACATAATTTGTTATTCAATGCTTTCTCACCAAGGCATATAGTTTCACTTTATTGGGACCATCACCCACTTCTTCTTTCTTTAGAAATTCACACAAGCAAAGCCTTCATTTTTGCTTTATTGGCACCATGACCCACTTCTTATTCTCCTTCATCTCTTGTTTTGGCACCATGACCCAAGCCTTCACTTTTTCTCTATTTATCATGATACACGAATGACTAATGTTCTGAAAATAAAAGCTTAATTTTTAAAATTAATTTGTTGATATGAATAGGGTGGGGGTACTTTTGCTTTATTGGGACTATCATTAGTTATGTACCCAAATAGCTTATTGGTAGAAATTGTCTATTCATCATGATACACTAATCAATGATGTCCTTACAAATAAAAATCTTAAATTTTAAAATTAATTTGTTAATAGGAATAAAATGGGATTAGAAATATATTAAGAAAACCATAAAAAAGATATTAGATAATAATTTAATAAATATTTTTTTTTAAAGTAATATCTCCCACTTCCCCCTCATCATCTCCTCCACTATTTCTTCTAATATGAGAGATGATAAAAACAAATACATTTCATATCCACACTACTCCTAACCGCCTTTGCTTAATTTCAATTTCTAACAAATTGATCTTGTGCAACTGAAACATAATTTGTTATTCATTACTTTATCATGAGTGAAACATAACGTGTTATTCATTACTTTCTCTTGAAGGAGAAGGCATACACTTTGGCTTGCTTGGAATCATCACCCACTTCTTATGCTCCTCGGGTCTTCTTTCCATCGAAAATCACACCAGCAAAGCCTTCACTTTCGCTTTATTGGGACAACCCACTTCCTATTCTCCTTGCTCTCTTCTTTCTGCAAAATTAACACCATCCAAGCCTTCACTTTTGTTTTATTAAGACCATTACCCGCTTTTTATTCTCCTTCGGCTCTTCTTTACTTAGAAATTCACACACGCCTTTCCTTCTCTCTTCCTTTTTTTTTCTCAAAGAAACAGCATATTAGCATTAGTGTTCGTTACCATGCTCCTCCTGCACGCCATTAAATGATTCGCATAACCTTCACCATTTATATTGTGAACATTGCCGAATGCTCCTCCTGCGATGCGTAATGCTCTTTCACTGATTGCTCATCACATTTCATACACCCAGTCCACCTCCCTTCCTTTCAAAACGCTGCTTTTCTGCTTTCTGTTTTGCACTGCTCTGCTGTGAGGCCACAAAAACGTTAAGAAAGCCATGCATATCGTCCCTGCTGTCTCCAAAGTGATGCAACTGATGAAGGAAGTTCATGATGAGGAAAACTGTGAAGTTTTGCAGACTGATTTCACGCCTATATTGGACGATCTTCTGTTCGATATTACTCTCGTTTTCCAAAGTCAAGAGAAAGAGAGCCAGGAGGTCATTAAGATTTGGTTGCAACTGCTGCATAATTGCCTTACAGACGCGAAGAGTATACTCCATCGCTATAGTCCATCACAACGACAGTGGTGTGTGGAATCTCTCCTGTGCAAGCCCGGGAGAGTCTTCAAAGAAATCAAAGAATGGAAGCAACTTTTTGATTACCTCTTACCTTCAAAGAGACCTTGTAGTAGTCCCTAGTGTTCGCGAGGCTGTAATCGCTCCACCCATCGCTACAGTTATTTCATTGTTCAAGGATGTTCTGCAAAATGAATTGAGGCCTCTGTACAATCTTCTGCTCGATGTAAGCGCCGTCTTCCAAGATCAACACAAAGCGTCCACAGAGGCGCTCAAAATTCCCTGACAGAGACCAATACCATACTCCATTGCCGCAACGATCCAAACACGGGGCGACACTACGAACAACTCAAAGAATGGAAGGTAATTTTTAATTACCTCTTTGGAGGCCTTCAAAGACAATTTTCACTGTTTGTTATTGCTGACGTGATTGTCAACAGAGATCCAATTCCTGCTGTGACCACAGAAGAGCTAGAACAACCGCTCTCTAAAGATGTAGCGTGGGAGTTGTTCAGAGGAATAGCTTTCAAAGAGGAATAGAGGAGTATGCTCGGTATATTGCGGACGAGTGTAAAGGTTTTCATTTGGCCATAACCTTAGTCGCCGCAGCAATGAGCGGAAAAGGTACAGTACATGAATGGGAGACCTCCTTATCTTCCATGAAAACTTGTGCAGGTTCTTCTCCCGGGCCAGATACTCTGCATCCGGAACTCTACGGACTTTTAAAATGGAGTTATGATGCATTGGCCAATTCAGACGTCAAGAACTGCTTCCTCTATTGTGCCATGTATCCCCAAGGTAGAGGTATTCAAGTGCGGGAATTAGTGCAGATGTGGGTTGCAGAGGGCCTAGTGAGAAGCAAACAGAAGAACCATTTAATGGACATGGCCATTGGGCAAAGCTACGTAAACGTTCTTGTAGATCGTTGCTTCTTCCAAAATACTACCACGGACCAGGATCACCTGCGTTTCACCATGCTGTTCGTGAGATGGCAGTATATATTGGCGAGGAGGAGGAGAATTGTTTATTGAAGGCACATCAAGGGCTGCAAAACTTCCCAACAATATTCCACAATGAGGATTGCAAAAGGATCTCAGTTTTCCGAAATGATATTCAAAGTCTCCCTGCCGAGTTCACATGTCCAAAACTGGTGAGTCTCATGTTATCTCTTGATGATTCAATTGAAGAGGTTCCACCAGGATTTCTATTCAGTCTGACGTCTCTGAAGGTTCTCCATCTGCAGTCGAGCAGTATAAGATCAATCCCATCGTCAGTGGGGCAACTGAAACATCTTGAGTTTCTCAGTTTACGAAGAGTCAATAATATCAGTGATTTGCCGGAAGAGATAGGTAATCTTTCTTCCCTTCAATTTTTGGATCTGGAAGATTGTTCCAGCCTACAATCATTGTCGGCTAAGATCGGTGAGCTTACAAATCTCAAGCATCTTAGTTTAAACGGCTGTGGGCAGTTAAAGGTGATTCCACATGAAATCTCCGAACTGACTTCATTAACCACACTGGACGCATGGAGAGTTGAATTAAGTGTGAAAGCAGAATCAGAAGCAAGTATTTGGAGATTGAAGGGTTTGAGCAATCTGGCGATGCTGAGAATAAGGGCAGGATCATCAGGAATAGAAGAGGGCAGAATAAGGATAGGATCATCAGGAATAGAAGAGGGCATAAGGGGGACATGGCTGGACATGAGGCACTTACACTTGTGGTCTCCTTATCTTCCGCTTCCGCAGACATGAAGAAGATGAGTAAGCTTCAGCTTTTTGCAATGGAAAGGTACAGATGGTCAAGTCTGCCACATTACATTTGCAAGTTCCGACATCTACAAGCCATGCAATTGGAGATCTGCTTGGAGCTATGGGAG
This sequence comes from Pinus albicaulis, assembly GCA_034641835.2. Taxonomy (NCBI): domain Eukaryota; kingdom Viridiplantae; phylum Streptophyta; class Pinopsida; order Pinales; family Pinaceae; genus Pinus; species Pinus albicaulis. The sequence goes on from MU968491.1 coordinate 817,452, forward strand.
CTCTCACCGTTGGAACGGGTGCCAAGCCTGAAGGCTCTATGGTTGGGTTGAAGGCTCTATGGTTGGGTTGTTGCATTGGTCTGTAAAATACCTTATAAGAAAAATTAATAATAAGGCTGCTACCGTAATAAACTTCTGAAAATCATGTCAAACTTCTCAATTGAAAATGAATCATAAATACCATGGCAATACACTCCATTCAAAATAAACCCTCACAATAACTTTTAAACATAACCCAGTTATTAATTATTTTATTGACCGGGCTCACAGTGATTACAGCTGCATAATGGAGAGGTCAAATAACAAGATATTCAATTGAAGCGTGTTGGCAAAAACTCCTTCTACATGATGCGTAGCTGCCATATGAGAGGCCCACTATCAATGTCCAGTTTAGAAACAAATCATTGACATTAGCAATTGTGAATAACTAGCACGGCGCACTGATGTTTCCAAAGGATCAAAACTGTAGTTCTGCGTAGACAGAGATTACTTAGGAGCTGTAGATTACGCGCAGGGTGCCACGGCTCTGTAATGCTACCTGGTAGCGTAGCTTGGGCGGATCGTTGGGCAAATTCCAGCGCTCGTGTGGCTAGACAGAGATCGCTTGTGACCGGTTGACAGTGTGCGGAAGTGATGCCTGAGGCATTGCTTGGGCAGATCAGCGTACTCCAGCACTCAACGCAGACAAAGATCACCTGGTCGTTGTATGGCTGTGCTGCACTGTGCCCTCACTCAATCGACGCAGTGGATTCCTATGTTCATGCAAGAGCTCCTTCAGACAGATAATTGGCTTTTTTTGCAGACAGAACACTGAGACCACCACTTAGCACCCTAGACTGATAGCCGTTGGATCTATTCTTCCGTGGACGCGCTCCAATAATCTGTATGAAAACACCTCATAATCAGACACTCGATCCAGCAGATATAATGTGCGTAAGCCCTTCCAAGAGAAGAAATGAAACAAGATGTTCCAACTAGGGTAATCAGAAAGATGACCGAAGCTGTGTTTGCCCACTAGGGTGAAATCGAGTCCCACCGAAGACTGGCTGAGGGTCTCACCTGAAACCCGCACAACTTGAAAACTCGCTTGAGCTCTCAAAATATCGAAGAAGAAAAGATCAAATTCCATGTGTTGCTCTCGTTCCTCCTTCTCTTTTTATAGATGGCTACTTGGGAAAACCATGGGCAAATACCTGGGGTCAAAACAATCAAAAGGAAAAACCAGGGGCAAATACCTGGGGTCAAAACAAATTAAAAGGACAAACCATGGGCTAGTGCCGCTTATTTACTATTTTATTTATTAGTCTTCTACCATTAAGACTTGGTCCAACCGGTTAAACGGTTGGGGATATTACAGTTCCCCCTGCCCAAAATTGCTTGCCCTCAAGCAATTTCAATGTTGGATGTTGCAATATGTGCTCTCCTTCCCAAGTGGCATCTTCAACGGGCAGATCTTTCCATCGTACCAAATATTCGCGGATGATTCTGCTTCGAAGCTTCCTTTCCTGCACCTCCAACACCTCCTCAGGAACCAATTGAAGATGGCCCTCCTCATCTAGTGGCGGTAATTCTGGTGATGATTTTATGTTTGATCCTAATGCTTTCTTCAAACAAGAGACATGAAAGATATTATGAATTCTGCTCTCTGCGGGAAGCTCTAGCTCATATGCCACTTCTCCTATTTTCCGGACAACTCGATAAGGCCCATAAAATCGTGGCTTTAATTTTTTTGCCCCCTTCTGCTTCGAAGTAGACTGCCTGTACGGCTGAAGCCAGAGATAAACCACATCCCCCACTTCGAAATTCCTCTCTATCCTTTGACGATCTGCATATAACTTTTGTCGATTCTGTGCCGTTTGCAAATTGTCTTTGAGGGCTCTCAGAATATCCTGGCACCCCTGGATCCAATCCTTTGCCAAAGGTGCTCTACTATCTCCAAACATTGTATCTGCAAAAGATAGTGCCTCGTACCCATATAAGGCTCGGAAAGGTGACATCCCTATGGACATGTGATAAGTGGTGTTATAGCAGTGTTCTCCTAAGTACAACCACTTGGTCCATGCTCGTTGATGTCTTGTGACATAATCTCGTAAGTAACCTTCCACCCATTTATTCACTGCTTCTGTCTGTCCATCTGTCTGCGGGTGATAACTGGTACTAGGAGTGAGTTTTGTTCCAGCCAACTTGAATAATTCTTGCCAAAATGCTCCTATAAATCTACCGTCACGGTCACTCACAATGGTTTTGGGCAAACCATGTAGACGAAATACCCCTTGGAAAAATATTTCAGCTATTTGAGATGCAGAACTTTTGGAGGGGATTGCAAAGAAGTGAGCGTACTTGGTGAGACGATCCACCACCACAAAGATACAGTCTTTACCTTGTGAAAAAGGTAGCCCTGTAATAAAATCCATGGATATACTCTCCCATTTTTGTTCCGGAATAGGTAGTGGTTGTAATAAACCTGCCGGGTGTGTATGTTCAACTTTATTACTTTGACAAGTACCACATTCTTGAACATATTTGATAATGTCCTTCTTGAGTCCCTTCCATGTGAACCTTTCCCTGATGGTCCTATAAGTCTTCAGGAAGCCTGGATGCCCAGCTAAAGGGGAGTCATGGGCTACTTGTAAGATTTTCATCTTAATTTGAGACTCAGGTACTAAATAGATTCGATCCTTATAATAGATAATATCATTGACAACTCTATAACGGATCTCTGATGGCTGTCCATCAAGGATCTCGCAAGCTGAATGATTTTTTGAGTATTCCACCAAAAGATGGGACTTCCAGTCATCTACAATGTCTATGAGAGAGAAGGTAGCTGGCCTCCTTGACAAGGCATCTGCAACTGCATTGTTTTTACCTTTGACATATTCAATCTCAAAATCATAGGCTTGGATCTTACTAACCCATTTTTGCTGCCTCTCATTTAATCCCTTCTGATCAAGGAAGTACCTGAGACTATTGTGATCAGTTTTGACTTTGAACCGATTCCCCACTAGATATGGACGAAACTTGGCCAATGCATGCATAATAGCCAACATTTCTTTATCATAAATGGAGTAAGAGCGTTCATAATTATGCAACTTTCTACTCTCAAAAGCAATGGGATGATGGTTCTGTGTTAGAACAGCCCCAATTCCTTCTCCGGAAGCATCACACTCCAATACAAAGGGCTGAGAGAAATCTGGCAAGGCTAAAACTAGACACGAACTCATGACTTCCTTCATCTGCTCAAAAGTCTCCTGGGTTGTTTCTGTCCATAAAAAGTCTCCTCTTTTTGTCAAGTCAGTAAGAGGAGCTGCTAGTTGTGAATATCCCTTTACAAATCTTCTGTAATAAGTGCAAATACCCAAGAAGCTCCTTAACTCTGTTACATTTTTGGGAGTTGGCCAATTGAGAATGGCCTCAATCTTCTCTTGGTGGACCTTAACACCTTGGCTCCCGATGATGTGACCAAGATATAGCATTTCTGCCATTCCAAACTCACATTTAGAGATTTTGGCATAAAATTGTTGTTCCTCCAATATTCCCAGGACCTCGTCCAGGTGCTGCAGATGCTCTTCTCGTGTCTTACTGAAGATCAGGATGTCGTCGAAGAAGACCAAAACAAATTTACGCAGTTGCTTGTTGAATATATGGTTCATGCATGACTGAAATGTTGCAGGGGCGTTGGTCAACCCGAAAGGCATCACTAGGAACTCATAATGTCCATAGTGGCATCTAAAAGCTATTTTTGGAATGTCTTGACCATGAACCCTGATCTGGTGGTACCCTGAGCGAAGGTCAATTTTTTAGAAGTATTTGGCTCCCTTTAACTCATCCATCAATTCGTCGATCCTGGGGATAGGATATCGATTTTTTATGGTCTTTTTATTCAATGCTCGATAATCTATACACATCCTCAGGGACCCATCCTTTTTCTTAACCAAAACTACTGAGGAAGCAAAGGGGCTCGAACTCGGCCGAATGTGTCCTAATGCCAACAATTCTTTTATTGCCTTTTCTATCTCATCCTTGTACATTTTGGGGTGCCAATAAGGGGTAGTGATGACAGCTTGGACCCCTTCTTCTAGTTCGATGATGTGCTCAAATCCCCTATCAGGTGGACGTCCTGGGGGAATATCTCCAAAGACCTTCTGGTATTTTTACAATAGTGCCATAATATCAGGTGAGTACTCCTTGTATTGCTCTACTGGTTTCTTCTCCATAATTTGGCACTCTATTGCCCATACAATATCCCCATGTCGGAGATCTGCCTCCATCCGATTGGATGTCACCACCTTGGGAGGATATGCATGCATTCCTCTCAACTTCACATTTTTACCATCTGGTCCCGTGAATGCGAGTTCCAAGTCTTGGTAGTTTGCTGTATGAGTTCCGATGGAATATAACCATTGTACCCCCAATACTACATGAGAGTCTGGGCAGTCTACGACAAAGAAGTTATCTGTAACTTTGTAGTTTCCCATTGCTAGGCTTATGTTAGGAACTATCTTAGTGCAGGACATGCGGTTATGCTCTTTCTTTCCAGGAATCAAAACTGTGAAGCCTTCAAATTCTTCAATGGCTAGTCCCCTTCTGGCTACGAATTCTGCATCAATGAAGTTGTGGGAGGCCCCACCATCAATTAGCACAGTGACCTTTTGTCCTTGTATGGTGCCCCTAACCCGGAGGGTGTGATATCTTGGGACCCCTATGAGAGAGGCAATGACTCCTTCCTGGACTTCTTCCTGTATTGCTCCCATGCCTTGTGATTCCACTTGATCAAACTCTGGATTCTCTTCCTCATCTTCGCTTTCAGAAAATACTTCAATATAGTGTGCCTTCCCTTTAGTACACCGATGCCCCGGTGCCCAAGGTTCTTGACAAGAGAAGCATAGCCTTCTCCTTCTGAGATCTTTTCTAGTCTCATCATCCAGCTTCCCCTTACCAAATGGTTCTTGTTGTTGTTGCTGGATTTCCTTCCCTTTTTGAGGAATAGAAAATTTAAGTAGGAATCTATTTTTGGGTACTGCATCCTACATATCCCTTGCACGGTTAATTGCATCTTGTAAGGTGGCGGGTTGGTAGGCCCTAACCCAACCTCGTAGTGGTTCTGACAACCCTTCTACAAATAACATGACCAACCGAGTCATGGAGAGGTCGTTGACCATTACTGCAAGCCTCTGGAATTCTGCAACATAAGATTCAAGGTTCCCTGTCTGTCGGAGCTGGGTTAGCTCACGGAAGTATATCTCAGGATCCTTCCTATCAAATCTTTTTATTAACCTCTGTGTGAATTCTGTATAAGAGATGATGCTGGCATGTCCCAGAGTGGTCATACCATGTTGCCACCATTCGTGTGCTTCTCCATCCAGATGAAGTGTGGCGTACTTGATGGCATCCTTTTCCCGCATGGGATTGAGTTGGAAATATGTATCCAGTTTTTGTACCCATGAACGTGCTAAACACTTCGACAATCCATCAAAATAAGGAAGAGTTACCTTCCCCACAACTTTCTGCAAATCTACATTTGACTGATGGCCCCCATATTTGGTTACCTTCCTTTGTTGTTTGCTCCTTATATAGTAAAATTCATTAAGGTTCAGGGTTGCTTTCACGTTGGGAGGCAACGTATCATATTCTTTCATCCAGGCGGTAACTATCTCTGCAATAGGTGAAGGGCAGTGTTGCTCCCTGGAGGAGTCATCCAAAAATGGAGGCATGGTTGGCCGACTAAAAGGGCTGCTTCGAGTATTGACGTGTTCGTGTAATGGATCATTGCTACGAACATTGATATACTCCTGCGGTGGACCATCCCCACCTGAATGGGAACCTCCTTCCCCATTATTGCTTTGCACATTAGGTTGCCCATTCTGTGCTCTAAGGAGTCCTATGATGGTGTCTTGAGCATCAGCGATCTTTTGTAAAACATCTTCAAGTTTGGTATTCTCGTGATCACCCATGGGTCTTTCTTCCCCTTCGTTTTTTCCTTGACTCCTAGCCCTTTTTCCTTCCCAATTAACAGTAATACCCTTTTGTTTATCATTCCTTGGCATCCCACAGCTGGCCAAGATAAGGCTCTGATACCACTGTAAAATACCTTATAAGAAAAATTAATAATAAGGCTGCTACCGTAATAAACTTCTGAAAATCATGCCAAACTTTTCAATTGAAAATGAATCATAAATACCATGGCAATACACTCCATTCAAAATAAACCCTCACAATAACTTTTAAACATAACCCAGTTATTAATTATTTTATTGACCAGGCTCACAGTCATTACAGCTGCATAATGGAGAGGTCAAATAACAAGATATTCAATTGAAGCGTGTTGGCAAAAACTCCTTCTACATGATGCGTCGCTGCCATATGAGAGGCCCATTATCAATGTCCAGTTTAGAAACAAATCATTGACATTAGCAACTGTGAATAACTAGCACGACGCACTGATGTTTCCAAAGGATCAAAACTGTAGTTCTACACAGACAGAGATTACTTAGGAGCTGTAGATTACGCGCAGGGTGCCACGGCTCTGTAATGCTACCTGGTAGCGTAGCTTGGGCGGATCGTTGGGCAGATTCCAGCGCTCATGTGGCTAGACAGAGATCGCTTGTGACCGGTTGACAGTGTGCGGAAGTGATGCCTGAGGCATTGCTTGGGCAGATCAGCCTACTCCAGCACTCAGCGCAGATAGAGATCACCTGGTTGCTGTATGGTTGTGCTGCACTGCGCCCTCACTCAATCGACGCAGTGGATTCCTATGTTCACGCAAGAGCTCCTTCAGACAGATAATTGGCCTTTTTTGCAGACAGAACACTGAGACCACCACTTAGTGCCCTAGACTGATAACCGCTGGATCTATTCTTCCGTGGACGCGCTCCAATAATCTGTATGAAAACACCTCATAATCAGACACTCGATCCAGCAGATATAATGTGCGTAAGCCCTTCCAAGAGAAGAAATGAAACAAGATGTTCCAACTAGGGTAATCAGAAAGATGATCGAAGCTGTGTTCACCCACTAGGGTGAAATCGAGTCCCACCGAAGACTGGCTGAGGGTCTCACCTGAAACCCCCACAACTTGAAAACTCGCTTGAGCTCTCAAAATATCGAAGGAGAAAAGATCAAATTCCATGTGTTGCTCTCATTCCTCCTTCTCTTTTTATAGATGGCTACTTGGGAAAACCATGGGCAAATACCTGGGGTCAAAACAACCAAAAGGAAAAACCAGGGGCAAATACCTGGGGTCAAAACAAATTAAAAGGACAAACCATGGGCTAGTGCCACTTATTTACTATTTTATTTATTAGTCTTCTACCATTAAGACTTGGTCCAACCGGTTAAACGGTTGGGGATATTACAGACATCTACAAGCCATACAATTGCAGATCTGCTTGGAGCTATGGGAGCTCTCACCGTTGGAACGGGTGCCAAGCCTGAAGGCTCTACGACTGGGTTGTTGCATTGGTTTGGAAGAGTTGGGAATAGGGAATTCTAGCGGATTCTTAATGTTAGAGATATTGATTCTCGACTACTTACTGAATTTAGAAAGCATTGGGGGAGCATCAAATAATGGTGTATGGAATGAAAGTACACTACCCAAACTGAGTATGTTGGGTATAAAAAGATGTCCAATGTTGAAGAGATTTCCCAGGGAGAGGACAAGTTACCCAATTTAACTACAATATTTGCAGAGGAAGAGTGGTGGCATCAAATAATTTGGGAAGATGGTGACACGGAAATACGCCTTCAAAAATTATATAAAAAAAGGGAACTGTGATTTTCCCGCAACGAAGGGCGGGCCTCCGACATGGGAAGACAAGCATCCGATAGAATAGAATGAGGTTTGGAGGCATTGATGGGCGCCGGTCATCCATACATAAACTCTATAATGAGGTCTGCAGGCATTATGAAAAAGTTCTTTAATTTTGAATTAAATACCCTCGCAAATGTAATACACACCTTTAATTGTATCAAAGATATATCATTTTTGAAAAGGCTCTGTCTTTCTTATTTCTTTGATACCAGCTGTACTCTTTATTATTTGTTTCTATATGAGCACCTTGTACTTTTTATTATTTACAATTGTAATTCAGCTAATTTATATAATTTTATGTAAAATATCTTTAGTTTTATATAATTTTATGTAAAATATTTTTAGTTTTGAAGATATATCATTTTTAAGAGGTTTTCTCTTTCTTAGTTTTTTTTATACGAGCTATATGCACTCTATATTATTTTTTTCTATTGTCTCTTTTATTCTTAGTTTTTTCTATACAAAGTCTCTGTACTCTTTATTATTGGTTTCTATGCGAGCTCTTTGTACATTTTATTATTTGTCATTGTAATATATAATTTTATGTAAAATAGATTTTTTATAATTATTTTATATTAAAATTATTTAACGAAAGATATTTAATTTAAAAAATAATAATAATAAAATTTATAATTTCTTTAATTAAATTTTAATTTTTTATTTAAAAACAAAAATATTTTAAGATAAAAATAAAAATGATTGTGTTTTTTTTCAATCTATCACACTTCATTTTTCAAATTAGCTCAGAGCTCAACAATCAAACTAGTAATGCAAAATGCATTTTCATATTTAAACACATTTACATTAAAGTTACTATTATTTTTTTCATAAGTTATTTGTCATACTCAATGTTATATAATTTTCTAATCAAAAAATTTTAAACATCTTTAATGTAAATTTGATTGTTTAAAGACAAATTCAAGAGATTATGTAAACTTATCAATTTAATGGCCTAATCCAATACTTTTTTTGGTGGAATTGGTATAATAAAGGTAACTAAATAGAGCTTTTCATGATTCTCATTTTCAAACTTACTTAGATAATTGCCTCGAGAGGTGCATTCTACTACCAAGTATACCTTAAACTTAGGGTTGGTAGATGTCCATTTTAAAATAAAAATAAAATATTGTTTAAATAAAAAACATTAGGATGTAATATTGAAGCCACATGAGGAGATGGCGTCGCTAGGGTTTGCAAAGGTCGAAGGGGCGCCAAAAAAGAGGATCTTGGTGGTTGCAGCTGAGAGGTGCCAGGTGTTGGCAGGATGGGGCTTCCTTGTTGGACAGAGACAACTGTAGAACCACAAAGAGAAGTTAAATGAGTTAAAACCCTTAAACCTGTTCAGAAATGGGAAGAGGCCAGTGGAAAACCTAGAATGCCAAGATAGCAGCCTTTTGTATCAAATAGTGGGGTTCATTTTTTACCCGTGAATCGAGGCTTCCGAATTTGAGTTGTTCAATGGTCTGACCACTGGTTATGCGGGCGTTCTCTGGTTCCTGAAGATGAGGTTACTCGATACTTGCTTTAGGATCCTCATTTTCAGTCAGTGCGGCTGTTGGTGATTGGGGTCGACCTGCTGGACCATTATTCACTCAGGAACTAATGGTTTTCTCCTTCATCGGTGCAACTTTTCTACCGTCGCCTCTCTTGGTGCAGTGGTGGTCAGGTGTTTAGTGTAAAAGCTCAAAAATGAAAGTGCTCGAAATTGAATGGAAATTGAATGAAAATGAAGTGTGTGTTTCCAGGAATCCAGCGCAATTCGTTTTGTTGAAAACGGATTCCGGATGAAGAAGATGGAGCCTGTTGTTCATTTTTCAAAAGAGCTAAAAATTTTGCAGAACAAAATAGAATGGTGACATGGCAGCCCAATCAACAGAATATGAATATTCTAGGAATAATCTTCAGTTTCATCCAATGACACTGTGAAAAGTGTCACTACAGGATTTGACAGCTAGTTTTGAAGGTGAAATTATTTTATATTTGCTCCTAAGGTCGAATTTGATTTTTTTTTTTTTTATATGGGGACAGTCCAACCACAGGATGACACGTGGTGCAACCAGATGCCCCCACGTGCCCCCTCTAGTGGACCCAGGTTTCGAAGATTGTTCAAATTTCATTATAGTTATATGGTCGAATTACATTTTATATGCCAAGGTCCACATTATATTACAATGGAAGCTGGGAAACCATACATTATGGTTCAAATTCCATACAAATCAAACTCCAAATTTTTATTAATCCTAAGGTTGGATTGGGGTCGGATATGGTATATTATATATTGTGAAAAATCATATTATAACCAAATTTTGAATGTGTATCAAAGGTCAAATTTTATGCATATATATATATATATATATATATATATATATATATATATATATATATATATATATATATATATATATATATATATATATATATATCGGTGGAAAAAATTTATCTACAGATTGGGAGGAGGTCAGGACTCGACCCCACGACCTCCCCCACAACAACGCACCGACTTACAACTAGCCCACACCATTAGTCCTTGTTATGTATAGGCCGCGAGTGATATTTGAAGTCAATGGTTCACATAGGCGAGGGTATGGAGGGGGCCAACCCCCGCCCCACAAGACTTTGTGATATAACCAGAGCAATGGAGTTTCATAAGCGAGCAAATTAGATATTAGTATGGGTTTATTAACCCATAATCCATGATCTAAGCCCTAATACATATGCTAATCCAGATTATTGTAAAACTATGCTTATAGCACTAATCCATGCTTATTGGAAGTTAATCTAGTTTATAAATTAATTAAAATGCAGTTAAGTTGGCTGAATTTTTGGCGGAGCTGCCCCCAACTTTAGTTGCCTTAACTGGAGTCTTCTCTAGTTTGGGAGGCAGTTTGCTAGGAAATTTGGTTTTGGCCATATCTTTGGCAAAATTCGACCAAATTGAGAGCAATAAGAGTCATTTCTGAATTATTTGGACATTCTGGACACATTGAAGTAGGTTTCAGGAGTAGTAGGTGAATGTATAATACATTTTTTTCACATTTGAGCTAATATAGAGGCCCAAGCCATGGAAGCTAGACCAAGGAGATGTAGCCCAGGAGGGGTGAATTCCTTCATCAAAACATTGTGTTAATGGATCAATAGTGATGGTTTGTTGTACTTGTTAATGTTTTTGTTCAGCATTTATTTTTCATGCTTTATGCTCTTTAATTTAACTTAAAACTCAGCTCATTTACCTGTTTGACACTCATAAACACCAAGGAAACCTATGCACATAAAGCATAAGATCAAAAAAATAATTATAAATCTGAAGATGAAATTAGAACAACAAAACTAACATTCAAATTCAATTCAAGTTAGTATCAGAGCAAGGGTTGCAAAAGTTGTTTTCTTGATTTGGTTGAGTTATGTGCAAGTATGGTTTTAATGGTTGCAAATTTGTGATGCTTACAAGGTTAAAGTTGCAGAGAGGAGAAGGGAAACTATTGGGTGCAAGTCCTAAGATTAGGACCAGAAGAAGGAGAGCCACAAGAGCACCATCTCCACCCAAAGTTTCACTCACAACTGCACTTGAAGCACCTCAAGTTTTAGCTCAAGAAGCTGAGATTGAGGAGATACAAGTTGCACAAGAAGTTGAGATTGAAGAGGTACAAGTTGCACAAGAAGTTGAGCTTGAATCCATATCCATCATGTCATATTTTTGAGAGACTGATGGTCTTTCAGAAGAGGAAGCATACAAGAAGGCTTTCTATGAATTGATTGAAAGAGTTAGGATCCTCTTTGAAGAGAGGGACATCAGGATGGTTGAAGAGAATTTTAAGTCTCCACATGGAGAGGGAACCTCAAAAGGAAAGAAGGATGAAAAGAAGGATTCAAAGGGCAATGGAGGAAATCCTCCTCCATCTCCACCATATTCATCATCATCCTCATCTTCTCCATCAGTATCATCTTCCACTTCCACCACAAAAACCACCGATGCTCACTCACAAGCCACAAAAGGAAAAACACCCTTACTCAAAATTGATGTCAAATTTGAGCTTCCAATGTATAATGGCAAGGTAAATGCAGAGAGGCTTGATCATTTGATTCATCAATTGGATATGTATTGTAGAATTCAGATCCTTCATGAAGATGGCATAAAGATTCAATTGGCTTCTTTGAGGATGGAAGGATCAACACTTGTATGGTGGGAAGCAAGGACTCAATAATAGATTAAAAACTACGGTAAGATATTTATGTCTTGGTCAAGTTTTATTGATGCCATTAAAAGTCAATTCTATCCATTAACTTACACGCAAAAGGCCATTATGGACTTGCAAAATTTTAGACAATTTAAAAGGAAAAGTGTGCAAGATTATACTCGTGAATTTAGGAGAAGAGCTCTTATTTTGGGTATTAATTTGTATTCTTAAGAAACTTTTTTAAAGTACATTGGGAGTTTGCAGAGTTACCTTAGGCATACTATTCTCATTTTCAATCCCAAAAACATAGATGAGGTTTGTGTTCAAGCCACACATTTAGAAGCAAGAGGGAAACATAACATAGATGAGAAAAGTGATAGTGAGGGTAAAGGAAAGGGCAAGTTTTATGGAAGAGGAACGATAAATAGCTCTCTCAAAAGAGAGAAAGAGAAACTCACATGTAAACATTGTTTGAAGAATGGCCATGATGAAGACCACTATTGGAAACTTCATCTAGAGTTGAAGCCAAACAAACTGAAAGCCAAAGAAAAGGGGAAAATTGTTGCTATAATTGAAAATGACTTAGGTTCAAATTTAGGAGATGAAACAAAGATTACAACCATGGGTTTGAAAGGTAATCATATAGGAAGAACTAGTTCTTCAAATCGATCCAATGTCACTCAAGACGAAGATACAAAAATTGAACTTTTCCATATTAGAGTCATCTCTAAACATACCAAGATAGATACACTTTTTTATAGTGGGTCACAAGATAATATGATTTCCAAAGACTTGGTTAAGAAGCTAAACCTTGAAACTATTAGACATCTAAGACCTTATCCTTTAGGGTGGAGATGCAAGAATGAAAACGTGCAGGTTACAAGGAAGTGCATACTAATATTTGCCATTAATTCAAACTTTCTTAATGAATTTGAACTTGATGTGGTGTCGCTTGAGATATCAGGTATTGTTTAGGGAAGTCGTTATCTTTATGATAGGAAAGAAATATTTCATCGCCATGAGAATAAGTATCACTTGTTTAAATATGGAATTAAGTACATAATTAGAGCGCATAAGAAGAAGACAATTTTGTCTCTTATACATGCAGGAGAAATAAAGAGGATAGTGAATGCAAATCAGAATTTGACGTTGTTAATGATCAAACATAGAGATGTTTTGAATCAAACCTTTCAAAAAGATGCATCGAATGAAAATTTTGATTTCATTAAGGCTTATTATGCTTGTAATGAGATGTTTCAGGACTCTAACAGCTTTCCTTTGAAAGGAAGTGAACAACATATAAAACATTTGTAGCAGTCAACATCAATGTTGAGCAGTGTTGGAAACAAGATGCCGGTGCAAGAGAGTGCAAAGGTCAAAGAGAAAGCGATAAAAAAGTTTAACAAGGAAGGCATGGGTTCCAAAAATTCTTGTTTTTGGTTTCCAAAGGGTACATGGAAATGACATAGATACTTGGTCAAGAGTCAACACAAGTATAAAGAAAGATCAGTTAAGAATCGCCATGATGATAGTGTGCATGGTTAGACAGTTTTTAAGTTTCCTTTGATTGATGACCAAGGTAGAAATAAGTGTGTTTTTGCAAGAATAGCTTGCTGCTCTGCAAATTCATGGAAATTTCAGCATGAAGGTGTCAAAAACAACAAGAGAGGCTCGCAAGAGTCAAGGAAAAAGTTAAGTTTTTGTGAAAAGCTAAATTTGATGAAAATGGGAAAATTTTAGTGGATTGAGACTGGAAGGTTGAGCAAACTATACCCTCATCCACATGATCAGTAATAAAAAATCTTTTGGGGTCGAAAAGGATTCTAGTGGGGAGGAATGATCAGGTGCTTAGTGTAAAATTTCAAAAATGAAAGTTCTTGAAATTGAATGGAAACTGAATGACAATGAAGAGCTCCTCGCCATGAATCCGGCGTAATTTGTTTCGTCGAAAACGAAGTCTGGATGAAGAAGATAGAGCCTTTTGTTAATTTTCCTAAATAACTAAAAAATTTACAGAATAGGACAGAATGGTGACATGGCAACCCATTTAGCAAAACAGGAATATTCTGGGAATATTCTTCAGTTTTTCCCAATGACATTGTGACAAGTGTCACTACAGGATTCACTAGCTAGTTTTGAAGGTGAATTTTTTTATATTTTCTCCTAAGGTTGAATTTGAATTTTTAATTTATATATGGGGATAGTCCAACCAGAGGCTAGCACTTGGTGTAGCCAAGGGCTGCCACGTGCCCCCTCTGGTGGATCCAGGTTTGGAAGATTGGTTGAATTTCATTATAGTTATATGGTCGATTTGCATTTTATATGCCAAGGTCCGCATTGTATTACAAAGGAAGGTGGGCAACCATACATTATGGTTCGAATTCCATACAAATCAAACTCCAAATTTTTATTAATCCTAAGGTTGGATTAGAATGGTATATGGTATATTATATGGTGAAAATCATACTATAACCAAAGTCAAATTATGTATCAAAGGTCAAATTTTTTACATATATATATATATATCAGTGGAAAACATTTATGTGCAGATTGGGCTGAGGTCAAGGCTTGACCCCATGACCTCCTCCACAATAACACACTAGATTACCACTAGCCCAACCCATTTATGAAAATGTATGTTAAAGAATAAATTTTCTCGTACTTTAGCATAAAAAATGTAACATTTTTATAAACGTGTAAATTTTAATGCTTTAAAATTTTTATGAAACCGGGTCCCAACACTCAGTTAAACAATGATCAAGTTTATGAGTGGGATCTAACGATTCGTTTGGCAAGAAGTAAAACTGACAACCCACGGGCACTTTCAGCGCATTGGTTAACAAGGAGGGTGCCTCCATAGTTGACCTAGTTGACTGTGGGGCTGATCAAGATCTACGACCACGATTAACTACGGGGGCATGAGTCTCATAAGCTCTCCATACCTTCGAGGCTCTTGCAATGACGTAAGTAGCCGGTGACAGCTAGTAGCCACGTCATAGTACCATTTAACGGTCTTTTGGCTCGTCAATTCAACATTTAATTCGTAAACTTGCGCCACCTATTTAAAACCAATCCTCATTTCACAAGGTTATTGTTATTCTTCTGTATTTGACAATTTGTCTACCATGTGTCTTTCCTTGTTGTCTTCCACCTTGTCGTTTTTTGTCACCTCAAGCCGAATTATGGCCAAGCGTCTATCCCTTTTAGGTTCCTCCAGTCACATTCCTCTCATGGACACTGAGAGGGATATTCAAGACACTGTTCGTTCCTTAGACCACCTTCAATTCTATCAACAGGTCTGTCTGAATGACAAAGTTTCTCCCATTTTCACCGCCATGGTCAACACAAGTGTATTTTCTGCATGCATTCCAAGAACACACCTTTTTCCCGAGTTTGTGTATTGGCCAGTGTTTTTCATGTACCCTGACAAGTGTTTCGTGATGAATTTTCAAGGAGAAAATGTCTTGCAGGTCTCAGCTCTATTAATTTGTCAAGCTCTGTGTTACCCTGAGTTAGAGTCTTATGTCCAGTTCACTGATGATTCATTAATAGCACATTATGATAGCCTTGCAGGTCAAGAATTCAATCAATTCATCTTTTTCCTGAAGCCAGATATGAAGCAGATTGTACCTGACAATAAAGAATTCTCCATGGAGGTTTTCGATGAAGAAGTCCAACCGGTGCTGAGGTGCATTTCGAAGATATTGGGGAAAGAAGATGACAACAATAGACAAATCAGTTATGGGAATGTTTTCTTTGATGATGAAGCTTGGGGTAGTGTTGGATATTCCTTCTTATTGGCAAGAAGCTGTCAATTCTCAGCTCATGAGCCTATCACTGACGGGTTCATTCAGGTTCCCCTCGCTTATTATTTATCTATTTTTATATCAAAATGTAGAAGAATTCATGCATCTGGGGTTAAATATTATGGATATGAATAAAAAGAGGCAGTCAGTAGTATTTTGGATGGACAAAGTAAGGAAAGAACATAATGAGGAGGGTGTATTTGATTTTGCAAATCATTTTATGTCTACTGCATATAGAATTTTGAATGGATTTCTCCCCCATGCTTCCTGCCAAAGGCTCAAGAGTTCTTATAGCTAGGAAAATGCTTCTTGCCAAAGGCTCAAGAGTTCTTACAGCTGGGAAAAAATTGCGAGTTTGGTGATTGATATGTTTTTGAAGAACATTCAGAAATTAAACTGTATGGGGCAGGGTAGAACCATATAGACTTCCTGTGTTTGTACCAATGAGATTATTTGCTTTGGAGTTCATTAGGCAAAGTCTAAATTTTGACCAAATACATTTTGTGCCTATGAAAAAGGGTCATTTGTTTAAGCTACCAATGTCTGTGGGCCCATTTATAGTTAATATGAGACAGGCATCTGACGAAGTTACTAGGATGTTAGATGGGATGCATCTGCTGTTAGGAGAAAAGTGGGCTTATGACTCCCACAAAGTGATTCCAAAAAGGAGAATTGAAAATGGATATTCAACATTTATTCATGAAAGAAGACCTGACAAAGAAAAGATGGAAAATAGGGGTTTTGCAGGTTCTGTGGGCTCAAATATATAAACTCCTGTCATATCTAAGAAATCAAATAAAAGAGGTAAAGAAGCAGTGATTGAGTCATAAGATGAAGAACAGAGAACTGAAAAGAGAACAAATCTCATTGAAGACTTAGCATGTGCTCAACCTGGTTTCTCACTACAATTGGGAGATGAGCGAAATTCCCTAGCCTCAGCAAGAAGACACGAAGAGGCTCAAGATCAAGTGCCCTTGATTAAACAATTTTTTTCCCAAATTGCGGAGAGGAATCAAAAGTTGAAGGCAAGCATGGAGGTACAGGTTGAGTATCAAATAACTCCAGATCAAACAAGATTGTTGACGGCAATGGATCTTGAAAAGGATTAGTTCAGGATTGCTCTTTCACATCCCTCTGATATGACTATAGGGTCATCCAATAATTTTAATATTGTAAATATAAGTGTAGATGTAAAGAAAATTCCATTGCTTGACAAAGTAAATTTACATATGCAAACAGGTCAACTGATTGTGAATGATTTGACCAAAACTAATGCAATGGCATTTAAAGCTGAGAACATGTTAGGGAAGGTCATCAAGCAGCTGAAGCAAGAAAAAGACAACTCCAAGGCTTTGAATACACAGAATGAAGAGCTTAAGAAGATAATTGCAAAAATTGGAGTGGATCCAAATGACAGATCTGTTGTGTAGAAACTATTACAGAGTGCAGAATTAGAAATTTCTATATTGAAGAAAAAATTGAAGTTGCCCACAGGAAAGAATTCAATGGCAGCAGAGGTAGAAAAAGTAGAAAATGAGAAAGAGAACCTTCTTCAGCAGCTCCTGCAGAAAGAAGAAGAAATTGCTAAGTTGAAGCAAATTGCACTGTCATTACAGAGTCACATTGATTCTCATTCTTGTACCTTCGTTTTACCATCTGGCAATGAAGATCCAGTAGCGCAGATATCCAAATTGAACACTGAATTGAAAATGGCAGAAAAATATCTCAAAAGGGCACAAGCTGATTTGGAGACAAAAACAAAGTTCATACAAGCCAAAGAGGGAGAAGTCAGTAAATACGGAGCAGATTGCCAAATTGTTGATGTTGAAATTAAAAATATAAAGGAAAAATTGAAGGGAAATATATCCCTGATACAGGCTAAAGACATCATCTAGAATGATATTATTGAAGAGATGAAATCAATTTGGGGTTTTCTGACTATTGTGTCAAAATAAAGAAGTATAATCAGAGATCTCAAGGAACAAGTCATGGAAGACAAGCATAAAACAATTAACAGAGCTATTTGGGCAAGAAAATTTATTGATTTCATTGACTCAAATACTGACGAAGAGTTAGAGGAGAATGAAATTAAAGACATAATTTTATATGGTTTAGAAATTAACAAAATGATTGTCAAAAATGATTGCAGGAAGACTACAAAGAAAAAGTTGACAGAGATTAAGGAAGCAGTCAGTAAGCTTGATAATTTATTTGACAAAAGAGCTAGGGCAGGTTTGCCATCGTGCTAGGGCCTTGGAGGCAGCCTTTTATTGTGGGATTCTTATGAACCACTTCTGGTGTTGGCAAAGAGAAAGGTGGACAACACTCATGAAAATACTCAAATTCTAAAAGGAGCCATAGTGGTTAATTTTCTTCAAAGGCACTTTCGACTTTTATGGTTGGTGAAGACCCTGTTTATAGAGAGACCATCATTCAATAGAATTACTACTTTTAGATTGGAATATCATGAGATAATTAATTCACCTAAAACAAACATTGAGTTATGGAAGAAATGTAGATCTTGGATGACATGTTTACCAAAGGATCCTTCAACTACAAAGAAGAATAAATCAACTAATCAAGAGAAAGCAGTAGCAATAGGACCAATGCATATTCAACAAATAGATTAGGAAGTTAAGTTTTATTTTATCTCTTTAAATATAATTGTAATTGTAATAAGAAATTTTGATAATATGTAATAGGTATTTTATGAAGTCTCAAGTAGTTTGAGCAATTAGGAGTAGTTTCAGCAGTTACAAACTGCTTTACTTTGTATTTAAGGAAAAAGACTTGAGAGAAAAGGGTTCTGAGTTTTGGACCTTCAGACTGCAAATTTTGTACTGAATTTTCAAATGATTAATGAATGAAGAACAAGATTCTTGCATCTGTTTGATATCGATATGTTTTCCAGTGTACATTCTATACTTTCTTTTAATGAATAAAATGAAGCAATGAAGTTGCAGGTCCCTTTTTACTTATGTGAATAAGAGTTAAAATCCTTAATGGGGGCTCCTTCATTTTAACTATTCCTTATCTTAAAATTCTTTTGAAGTTTGAGGTGATAGATTCTATATATCAACATATCAGTTTGGGCTTCTTTTCTTCATGTTCTTCTTATCATTCCATTCTATATCAATAAATAATGGCATTGTGAGGCACTCATTGCATTTGATTTTTGAGGGTTTAATAATAATTATTTGAAGGTGATTAAAAAAACACCATTGGATTTAATATTTCTGTGACATACTTATATAAAATTCTTGAGCACAGATTCCTTACCACAACCCAGGGATTGTTTCTTGAGATACAACATTTTTTGGCGTCATTGCCAGGGATGAAGAAGCGATGTTATTTCCCTGGGTTTTTATTTATATTTCCTCAGGTTGTTCAGAGAGGAGGAAATATCAGTCTGTATTTTTATTTCATAATTCTAGCGTATAAAAGGCCACACACGAGGTCAGATACCTCTCAGCAGAAATCTCTTATTCTATCAGATCCTGAAAATTTGGTTTCTAAGAAGGGCTAGAAACCAAGAATGCTTTCTACACCTGATGCTACACTACCTGCTCCAAGTAGCAGTTCCCATAACCCTTCATCCAAGGATATTTCCCAGAAACTTATTTTCTTGAAACAAGAATCCTTTTCCCTAACAATTCATTTCCAAGAACCAAAGTTAGAAGAACAATCTTTTGAGTATGTTTCATTCACATTTACAGAAGCTCAACCAAATACAGTTTCCAGTTCTTCTGCTATTGTTCATCAACCCCTTCCTATATCAGTTGTTTCACCCCATCCATCCACATTTAAAACTGGTATACAAACCCCACCTACTCAAGGAGCAGTTAACCAAGCATAAACATGGCAGCCCCTATCCTTGCTTTCTTGATGAATAGATATGCACCGTTAAATCTTCCACAACCTATGAACGCCATGCCCTAAGAATAGCTCAAGTTACTTCCTCATTTTACTAGTGAAGATGAAGTAACTGCAGAACAACACTTTTCATTGTTTTGCACTTTTGTTGAGAATATAAATGTTGAACATCTTGATGTAGTGATGAGACTTTTTGTACAATCTCTAAATGGAGAGGCAAGAAAATGGTTTAAAGGTTTTCCTAATGCCTCAATTCAGAATTTGGACGAATTAGAAACACAATTCATCCGAAGATGGGGAGATCTGGGTATTCATTGATAGAGTTTAATGCTATCAAGAAAAATTCATATGAAAACATGACTAATTTTATTAAAAGATTCAACAAATTGTATAATAGTTTGCCCGCAGAAATGAAGCCTCCTCCTGTTGGAGAAAGAGTAGTTTTTGCTAGAGATTTTGTATCAGATTTTAGTTTCACTTTGAGAGAGAGAAGATTTTCTCCTCTTGAACAAATACAAACTGATTCTTTGGAGATTGAGGCAAAGATGATTGCTACTGGAAAAACACAAGAAAGGAAATCAGTTCAAGAGAAAGGCAAGGCCAAAGAAGAATCACCACGGAATCAGAGGATTGATGACATGACAAAGGTAATCAAGAATTTTTCAAATAAATTAGTGAAGATGGAACTAGATAGTAAAAACTCCCAAAATCCAGCACAACAAAACAGAGGAGTTTTTAATCCTCAATTCAGAAAATAGCCCCTGCAAATTTTGTAGAGGGAAAAAAGAGATCAAGACCAAGTCCAAGCACCATTGTATATAAAAGCAGCATCTTCACAGTCTACTGAAGATAATCAGAGGGAAGCTGAAGATCATATATTTGTTTTTTATATGAATGATGATCAGGAGGAAGGAGAATGTGAAGAAGAAGAATGCACCGAAGCTAAGGTGTCATTTGATCAAGAAGAGATGGATGAGTATTGTAGGCAATTCATAGATTTTATGCAAGCAAAGCTACATAAGAAGTATGATTTAAGATCAATAAAGAGACCAAGGACACAAGATGATGAAGAGAAAGAAAAATAATAAGTCCCTTCTCCAATGACGACTCCACAAGCAAAGAACTCAATAAAACAATAGATAAGGGGAAACAACTTGTGAATCCAGCAAGTGGAACAGAAATGCAACAGGCTGAGACTTCCCAAAACAAGTTTATTCATACTAATAATTTGGAGAAGGTTGTCACTATGTCTAAATAGATTCCTAATTCTAATAGAAATCAAGAAGAACCTAAGAAATTGTCAAACAAAGTCAAGCTTTCAGTTTATCAAAGGAATTAGAAAAAATAAAAATCCAAGTACCCCTTCTTGAACTAGCTAAGACTCCAGGTTATAAGAAGGAGATTGAAAAATTCCATAATCTTTCTTAAACTGATGACATTGCTGATACTGTGAATTTGCAAGAGGAAAAACCAATTGTCACTTTTGGACCACATGTGGAAGAGGTAGATCCTTCTGTTCCCCCATTTTATATATCATTTCTTCTTCATGGTTTCATTCTTCATAATTGCATGTTAGACTCTGGTGCTTCACATAATCTCATGCCATTATCTATAATGAAAGAGCTAATTTTACAAATTACCAAACCCTATAGAGACCTATACTCATTTGATTCTAAAAGGGTGAAGTGTGCTGGGCTTATTAAAGACATGGTGGTATCATTGGCTCAAATTCCAACCAAAATCATCATGATGGATGTAGTGGTTGCAGATATACCTGCTAGGTTTGGTATGCTTTTATCTAGATATTGGGGAGCGAAACTTGGAGGTGTTTTAAAACTAGACTTCACATATGCTATTATTCCTGTGTTCAATGGGGAAGAAAGAAGGTTATACAGAGAAACAAGATTTGTTAAAACTACCACAAAGAAAGATGCAGGAAATTCCCCTGTTTATGGCCAAGAGAAGGAAGATCTTTCAAGTTTTATGTTGCATGAAGAATTTGCTAAAGACTCAGATAAGAAGCTCTCTTCAGCAATTATACATAATGATCTAGTTTCAAACAAAATTTGAAAGTGTTATTTTGATGGTGCCTATTCAAAATATGGCACAGGAGTTGGATTTTTACTCATATCTCCAGAAGGTAATCTCTTGCCTTTTTATTTTAAGCTTGAATTTGAATCAACCAATAATGTAGTTGAGTATGAGGCATTAATCTCGAGTCTTCAAACTGCTAAAAAAATGGGAATTCAATGTATTTCCATTTTTGGTGATTCTGAGTTGATTATAAGATAGATTAAAAATTTGTGTCAAACCAAACATCCAAGATTGAGATCATACAAGAATAAAGTATGGGACCTGATTGAGAATTATTTTGAAGCTTTGAATCATCAATTCATTCCAAGAGAAGAAAACAGAATGGCAGATTCACTAGCGGTTGCAGCCAGTACTTTCAAGCCACCTATTAATCAAAAACTGAGGTATGAGATTGAGTTGAGGCATAGACCCTCAATCCCTGACAATGTTAAACACTGGCAGGTCTTCGAAGATGATGAGAATATCAATCATTTCCTAACAATGATTGGAAACTTTGAAGATAGTGAAATAGATCAAGAAAGTGAACAGACTGATCAGAATGAAGACTTGAAAAATCTTAAGCAATCTATAGGTGATCAAAAGATAATCCAGTTGAAAGACAATATATTACCCAGAGGATTAGTTACTCTTGAAATACTGTTTGATGCAAATTATGTAGCACTGGATCAAAAGAAGGTATCTCAATAAGGTGATATGGAGGACTGACGCAAGCCTGGAGCTTGCCATACCCAGGATCATCAAATAACCATGCTTCAAAGAATGCATACTCAGCAAACTCCCAAATTAAAACATCAATCATTGGCAAATTCATCTTTCTCCCATTTCGACATGCAGAAGCTTTCTTTCATGTTTATGGTTATAAAACCCTTCCACAAAAATCATTTCTCAAACATCAAATTATTTATCAATCAGATTTTAGATGCTTCAAACAACAATGGTTATGAAACCATTATTAATACACATCTATACACCTCATCCAAATTTTCTATCATAACTTCCATTCAAACTCTCAATTTTTCATTCATAAACATCACATATGAATTTTAAAATTGGACTTCTCTTTACAACCAAAAGTCAACAAAATGTATCCATGCTTTAAAAGCGCATTCTACCAAATTCACAATACTGCATTCTGATAGAACTCCATACTGCTACCATCATAACAATCGATCCACATTAACTTTGAACCAAGTATTTGGATTCCAATATAAAACTCTGACCAAATCATACCATAGCAAATATTTTTTATATCTGCACTTTCTAACATATCACAACAGCGCAAGGAATCAATAAATCTGGATATGCTACAAAAGTGATTACCTCAACAACGCCTATGCAATTCACCCATCGAATCTACCTGCTCTTAAGTCGAAGTTTAACTGTTTCTGCGCCTTCGATTTCTGTGGGTTATCTCTTTTCAACACTGTGTATAATCTTTGACAAACTGCTTTACAACAGAACGTTCCAATGACACGTTCTCCTCCTTGAAGGGTCTGCCGGCAACCAAACTACGCTACTGCAACAAATTGCCAGCGCTTCAATTTTTTACTGCGCCTTCTTATTCAACGTTCTGTCCATCAGAACATCCTTCATACATCATTTTCTTGCTGTCATACATCATTCATATATTTCTTACTCAAATAAACTCGAATTCCAATAGCGCCAATGACCCTGTCTATCACGATTTTTCAAATCCTATTAAAATACTTCCACAGCAATCGAACTAGTCAATTCATAAGAGTTTTCTTAATTCAAAGGACCGTTGATATCCCATCAAGATAAACCATACCTGTGATGTCCATTAAAACGCTATCCCTTTCATACCTGTGTTAACAAAAACGCTTGCAAATAAATCGATTTATAAATCTGCATCCTTTGAAATGATTTGTTTCACCTCTACGCTGCTCAAATTCAACCCCTTTATGATTACTGTTATTCTTTTGCAACTGATGCACTTCAGCGAATTTGCCAGACGGATTCTCTTCTGCACACCTTCTATCATTTTTTAATCTCACCGATTTTGTCAAATTCGTTGATTTACATTTCCAAACCATACGTTTTCATTTCATTTAAACACGTTCCTATATTAAAATCGACTCACCATTTCGGTCTTGATTCTGATTACTCGCCTCCATAGATCGATCCTTCATTTCATTTGCAGAACATCCGGTAAATAAAAACCCTGTTTCAATTGACATGATTAAAACAGAACTCAGCGTTAATATTCAAACAGAACTCTGTCTCATGCTTCCCACGATGTATATTTAACTCTGCATTGATTTTCAATGTAATTTCTTGTGGCTTTATGACTACTGTGCGCCCTCACTACCGATCAAAACAGAAAAAAAATCGATTTATTCAACACACACACAGTTTTCTCCTGCAGTTAATAACATCGATTCTTCAGTTCATGTGTAGAGTCACAATACACATTAATTCACCCGGATTTGTTATTCCAACTAACCACTGCAATTTCAATATTATATAATATCGATTTCTGCAACCATGTACATAACCATATCTCAAAATTTATTAAACGCAAACATGTTCATACAGAATCGAATTCAACATACTCATGTGTATATAGAAACAAACATTCACAAAGAGCTTTCTATTCATGGCCAGATATGCAAATTTATGGCCCTTTTACAAACTGCCAGAGGCTTACAGCCTTGGCTGTCACTTTCTCCAACTATCTCAATCTCAATGTTCTTTTCTCTCAAAACCCATTCCTATTTATACAATTTTAAAAATCACTTTAATTAAATGCTCAATCCCTTAAAATCCTCAACAAACCCCTAAATCTCTCAACATCCCTAAAGGATAGGTTTTTATCCCTAAAATCCTTCAATTTATTAAATTTCCTCATATCGTTTTATTAATAAAAAGATATTTACATAAATCCTCACCTTCTCCTATTTAATTCAAATTAATTAATAAAATATTAAAAATCATCACACCCCATATTTACAAATTAATATTATCACACCCCATATTTACAAATGGAGAAAAAGGTCTTGATGCTCCTGCATCAGACTCCCCATGTATGAAAATTCATGACCACCTGGTCATAAGTCTGGATATCTCCTCCTGGATCCCAAATTTTATTTTGTATTCCTTCCGTGCTTGTCGATTGCTTCACTGTTGTTGTCATCTGCTGGTGTCTTCCAGGTTTCCATATTTTGTGTTGTAGTGCTCCACCTGCTCTGCTCTTGCAATCCTTCACTGTCATTCTATTTTTGTCGTTCCTTTTCTTTCTTTCGGCTGTCTTTCTCTGGGATGTTTTTACCATTAACCTCCTTATCAACTCAATTTCTCTGTCCAGTATGTCCTCTGTCTGCTGATTGTTTCCAACATCTTCAATAAACCATGTTGCTCTTGCTGTCACTATGGATGTTGTGGCCTCCCAATCTTCCTTTCCCTCTGCAACATTCCTTTGCTCACCATCTGCAATTTTTTTCTGATTATCATTTATGACAACTTCTTTGTCATCCTTCTTCAGCAATCTCTCCTTAACATCCTTCAGTAGATGTTCTTCCTCTTCTTCTTTCATTTGACTATCCACCTGTGCCAAATATGTTCCAGCGTCTGCAACAACATCTTCAATCATAAGACAATCATTATAATAATAAAAATAAGGCCTCTGTACCTCTTTTCCCTTTAGCAACACTTCAGTATGTTGTGTTGATTTCTCTTCTTCTGTCAGCATATCAGTATGCTGATCCAAACTCAAAGAACTCTTGAGACTGTCAGCTAGTCTCCCTTTCTCATCAACTATTTCAATGATGTCTTCCAGCATTTTTCCACTGTAGTGAACTGATTCTTTCCCAGCCTCTGCTTCAAAACTTTCATCTTCTGGAAGGTACTCTTTCACATCTTTGTCAGCTTTAAAAGACTGTCTATCTTCTTCCAAACCTGCAATCACACACAAATCATTAGTTTTAAAATCACAAGACCTTACGGTCTTATTTGATGCTTCAGTCATCAAGTCTTCGGGCTGCTTTGAATCATTCATATGATTCAACTCTTCTAGCTCTTCATCACTTTCAAAAAGTAATGGTCCACTCTCTGGGTAACATATCGAAACTTCAACATCTTCTTCAGCATCTTCCTTTTGATGTAGCTCAACTGTTTCGAGCTTCTCTATCCTCTGTCTGGCATCAATAACCTGTTCAAGTTCCCTTAGTTCCTTTATCAACTGCATATTCATCTGATGATTCCACTTCTCTTGTAGCCTCTGCCACCTCAACTTCTTTCTCATGACATAACCACGCTTCTGGTCTTCCTCATTTTTTTGCAACATCTCCATTAACACCTCAAGTTGAACTGCTATCTCAGCCTTCTCCCTTTCATATTCCTCTTTGCTTAACTGTCTCTGTATGCCAACTACCTTGGCATCCTTTCCCTTTTGTCTTCTGTTGTGGTTTATTTCAGAACCTCTGTGACGACTGTCACTAGTCATCATCATTTCCATCTCTATGAGTCCCTCACTCACTTTTCTATGAGTTACACTACAGCCTCTTCAGCAGCAAGTCCTGTCCTGCCGCCACTTACCTCACTAAGCTCTCCTCACTCAGTCTTTTGGCAAGCAATTGGTTCTCTTCCTCTGGAACCTCCTTTGAGCACTTCCCTTTGCTCTTCCTGGGCTTCAACTCATCTGCCTGTTCACAACTGTCTTCCTTATCCAATCTCTATTGGATTTCCTCAAGGTTCTGCCACACCTATGCTTTCACCAGTTTTCTGTTAGCAATTTTAAACATGTCTTCTATGGATTTTCCTTTTGGGAGTTGCAAAATACTTCTGCTTTAATGCAAAGACTACAATATTCAAATTCAAATAAACCCAGATCACCTTACCTTCAAGATCTCAGTCTGATCTTGTCTTTTCGTTTACCTGTACTTTTAAATGGACCATCCTTCCCACTAGCTGTCAGCTGTGTCTTCAAACTCTTCAACTACATTCAGAATCTCACCACTCCTGCAATTTTGTTTCAACAAATATTCATTGCTTCCTCTGCTCAATTCTTCAGCTGTACTCTGGTTTTCTTTGACTGTCAGATTAGAATCTGACCTCCTTTGCCTGCATGCACATCTGCTACTTCATCATTCATCACACATTCAGAAATGTATTCCAGTTCAACAAACCTTCTGTCTTCATTCAGAAAAACAAACATTCTTCATTTCAACAGAGCCAAGCTCTGATACCAAAAATGACGCAAGCCTGGAGCTTTCCATACCCAGGATCATCAAATAACCATGCTTCAAAGAATGCATACTCAGCAAACTCCCAAATTAAAACATCAATCATTGGCAAATTCATCTTTCTCCCATTTCGACATGCAGAAGCTTTCTTTCATGTTTATGGTTATAAAACCCTTCCACAAAAATCATTTCTCAAACATCAAATTATTTATCAATCAGATTTTAGATGCTTCAAACAACAATGGTTATGAAACCATTATTAATACACATCTATACACCTCATCCAAATTTTCTATCATAACTCCCATTCAAACTCTCAATTTTTCATTCATAAACATCACATATGACTTTTAAAATTGGACTTCTCTTTACAACCAAAAGTCAACAAAATGTATCCATGCTTTAAAAGCGCATTCTACCAAATTCACAATACTGCATTCTGATAGAACTCCATACTGCTACCATCATAACAATCGATCCACATTAACTTTGAACCAAGTATTTGGATTCCAATATAAACCTCTGACCAAATAATACCATAACAAATATTTGTTATATCTGCACTTTCTAACATATCACAACAGCGCAAGGAATCAATAAATCTGGATATGCTACAAAAGTGATTACCTCAACAACGCCTTTGCAATTCACCCATCGACTCTACCTGCTTTTAAGTCGAAGTTTAACTGTTTCTGCGCCTTCGATTTCTGTGGGTTATCTCTTTTCAACACTGTGTATAATCTTTGACAAACTGCTTTACAACAGAACATTCCAATGACACGTTCTCCTCCTTGAAGGGTCCGCCGGCAACCAAACTATGCTTCTGCAACAAATTGCCAGCGCTTCAATTTTTACTGCGCCTTCTTATTCAACGTTCTGTCCATCAGAACATCCTTCATACAACATTTTCTTGCTGTCATACATCATTCATATATTTCTTACTCAAATAAACTCGAATTCCAATAGCGCCAATGACCCTGTCTATCACGATTTTTCAAATCCTATTAAAATACTTCCACAGCAATCGAACTAGTCAATTCATAAGAGTTTTCTTAATTCAAAGGACCGTTGATATCCCATCAAGATAAACCATACCTGTGATGTCCATTAAAACGCTATCCCTTTCATACCTGTGTTAACAAAAACGCTTGTAAATAAATCGATTTATATATAAATCTGCATCCTTTGAAATGATTTGTTTCACCTCTACGCTGCACAAATTCAACCCCTTTATGATTACTGTTATTCTTTTGCAACTGATGCACTTCAGCGAATTTGCCAGATTTGACTTTCCACAATTCTTCAGCGCCTTTTAATCTCAACGATTTTGTCGAATTCGTTGATTTACATTTCAAACCATACGTTTTGATTTCATTTAAACATTTCTCATTCCATTATTAAAATCGACTCACCATTTCGGTCTTGATTCTGATTACTCGCCTCCATAGATCGATCCTTCATTTCATTTGCAGAACGTCCGGTAAATAAAAACCCTGTTTCAATTGACATGATTAAAACATAACTCAGCGTTAATATTCAAACAGAACTCTGTCTCATGCTTCCCACGATGTATATTTAACTCTGCATTGATTTTCAATGTAATTTCTTGTGGCTTTATGACTACTGTACGCCCTCACTACCGATCAAAACAGAAAAGCAATTGATTTATTCAACACACACACAGTTTTCTCCTGCAGTTAATAACATTGATTCTTCAGTTCATGTGTAGAGTCACAATACACATTAATTCACCCGGATTTGTTATTCCAACTAACCACTGCAATTTCAATATTATATAATATCGATTTCTGCAACCATGTACAGAACCATATCCCAAAATTTATTAAACGCAAACATGTTCACACAGAATCGAATTCAACATACTCATATGTATATAAAAACAAACATTCACAAAGAGCTTTCTATTCATGGCCAAATATGCAAATTTATGGCCCTTTTACAAACTCGTAGCTGATAAACCTCAAGTCACTTTCCTCCAATCAAATCTGAATCTCAATGTTCTTTACTCTCAAAACCCATTCCTATTTACACAATTTTAAAAATCACTTTAATTAAATGTTCAATCCCTTAAAATCCTCAACAAACTCTAAATTCTGAACATCCCTAAAGGATAGGTTTTTATCCCTAAAATCTTTCAATTTATTAAATTTCCTCATATCCTTTTATTAATAAAAAGATATTTACATAAATCCTCACCTTCTCCTATTTAATTCAAATTAATTAAGAAAATATTAAAAATCATCACACCCCATATTTACAAATTAATATTATCACACCCCATATTTACAAATGGAAAAAAAGGTCTTGATGCTCCTGCATCAGACTCCCCATGTAAGAAAATTCATGACCACCTGGTCATAAGTCTGGATATCTCCTCCTGGATCCCAAATCTTATTTTGTAATCTTTCCGTGCTTGTCGATTGCTTCACTGCTGTTGTCATCTGCTGTTGTCTTCCAGGTTTCCATATTTTGTGTTGTAGTGCTCCACTTTCTCTGCTCTTGCAATCTTCCGCTGTCACTCTCTTGTTGTCGCTCCTTTTCTTTCTTTCGGCTGTCTTTCTCTGGGATGTTTTTATCATTAACCTCCTTATCAACTCAATTTCTCTGTCCAGTATGTCCTCTGTCTGCTGATTGTTTCCATCCCTTGATTGCTGAACTTTCATTCTTGCTTGCTCTTCACTTGTTTTTATCACCTTTTCTGCTGCTGCTATTATAAATGTTGCGGCCTCCCAATCTTCCTTTCCCTCTGCAACATTCCTTTGCTTGTCATCTGCAACTTCTTCCTGATTATCATTTATGACAACTGCTTTGTCATCCTTCTTCAGCAATCTCTCCTTAACATCCTTCAGTAGATGTTCTTCCTCTTCTTCTTTCATTTGACTATCCACCTGTGCCAAATATGTTCTAGCGTCTGCAACAACATCTTCAATCATAAGACAATCATTATAATTAAAAAAATAAGGCCTCTGTACCTCTTTTCTCTTTAGCAACACTTCAGTATGTTGCGTTGATTTCTCTTCTTCTGTTAGCATATCAGTATGCTGATCCAAACTCAAAGAACTCTTGAGACTGTCAGCTAGTCTCCACTTCTCATCAGCTATTTCAATGATGTCTTCCAGCATTTGTCCACTGTAGTGAACTGATTCTTTTCCAGCCTCTGCTTCAAAACTTTCATCTTCTGGAAGGTATTCTTTCACATCTTTGACAGCTTTAAAAGACTGTCTATCGCCTTCCAAACCTGCAATCACACACAAATCATTAGTTTTAAAATCACAAGACCTTACGGTCTTATTTGATGCTTCAGTCATCAAGTCCTCGGGCTGCTTCGAATCATTCATATGATTCAACTCCTCTAGCTCTTCATCACTTTCAAAAAGTAATGGTCCACTCTCTGGGTAACATATCGAAACTTCAACATCTTCTTCAGCATCTTCCTTTTGATGTAGCTCAACTGTTTCGAGCTTCTCTATCCTCTGTCTGGCATCAATAACCTGTTCAAGTTCCCTTAGTTCCTTTATCAACTGCATATTCATCTGATGATTCCACTTCTCTTGTAGCCTCTGCCACCTCAACTTCTTTCTCATGACATAACCACGCTTCTGGTCTTCCTCATTTTTTTGCAACATCTCCATTAACACCTCAAGTTGAACTGCTATCTCAGCCTTCTCCCTTTCATATTCCTCTTTGCTTAACTGTCTCTGTATGCCAACTACCTTGGCATCCTTTCCCTTTTGTCTTCTGTTGTGGTTTATTTCAGAACCTCTGTGACGACTGTCACTAGTCATCATCATTTCCATCTCTATGAGTCCCTCACTCACTTTTCTATGAGTTACACTACAACCTCTTCAGCAGCAAGTCCTGTCCTGCCGCCACTTACCTCACTAAGCTCTCCTCACTCAGTCTTTTGGCAAGCAATTGGTTTGGGTTTCCAATAAAGATTGTAACTGACAATGCCCGGGTATTCAATTCAGTCAGATTCGTTAATTTTTGTCAAACATATAATGTCATTTTTTCTCATTCTACAACATATCATCCATAAGGGAATGGACTAGCGGAATATTCCCACAATAAATTGGTTAAGATTTTGAAGAAGATAATTAATGAAAATCAGAAAAAATGGGATTCAAAATTAACATTTGCACTTTGGGCAGTAAGGATGACTACTAGAAGATCTACAGGTAAATCTCCTTATGAGTTGGTTTATGGTACTCAAGATTTATTTCCTACTTAGTTAGCTAGACCAGTCATTTCTTTTCTACAAGAAACACAAGAAGAGCCTAATGCATTGGTGAGAAGATTGAATAAGGTTATAGAATCAAGTTAGAGAAGGAACAAAGTCAGAGAAAACTTGATCACTTATCAAGAAAAGATGAAGTCCATTTTTTATAGAAAAGAAAAGGAGATTCTTTTTCAAATTGGAGATATGGTGTTAAGATGGGATACCAGAAGAGAAGAGAAAGGAAAGCATGGCAAGTTTGATCTACTCTGGTATGGTCCATACAAAATTACTGAGGCTACATCAAATAACACATTTATGTTGGAGAATCTTGATGGAGAAACAACGGAGCTGCCTGTAAATGGGCAGTATTTGAAACATTATTTCCATAATTAAGAGTTCATGGTTCACCATTGTACATATCCTATTTGTTCATTGTTCATATTTCATCAAACAACATTTGACTCCACTCCCTAAGTGAAGGCACTAATCTGCAGTTCTTAGTGTTTCGTGGCAAAAAACACTATCCCTAGGTGGAGCCAGATGTTGTGGCTTATTTGCAATATCCTTTATTTTAAATTTTTCAAAAATACAAAAAAATAGAAAAGTATGAAAATGTATGTTAAAGTATAAAGTTTCTCGTACTTTAGAATAAAAAATGTAATATTTTTATAAAAGTGTAAAGTTTAATGCTTTAAATTTTTTATGAAAGTGGGTCCCAACACTCAGTTAAACAACGATCAGGTTTATGAGTGGGATCTGACAATTCGTTTGGCAAGAAGTAAAACTGACAACCCGCGGGCACTTTCAGCGCGTTGGTTAACAAGGAGGGTGACTTTGTAGTTGACCCAGTTGACTGTGGGGCTGATCAAGATCTGCGACCATAATTAACTGTGGGGGCATGAGTCTCATAAGCTCTATGTACCTTCGATGCTCCTGCAATGACCTAAGCACCCGGTGATAGCTAGTAGCCACGTCATAGTATCGTTTAACGGTCTTTTGGTGTGTCAATTCAGCATTTAATTCATAAACCCACACCACCTGTTTAAAACTGGTCCTCATTTCACAAGGTTATTGTTATTCTTCTGTATTTGACAATTTGTCTGCCCTGTGTCTTTCCTTGTTGTCTACCACCTTGTCGTTGTTTGTCACCTCAAGCCGAATTATGGCCAAGCATTCGTCCCTTTTAGGTTCCTCCAGTCACATTCCTCTCATGGACACTAAGAGGATATTTAAGACATTGTCGGTTCCTTAGTCCACCTTCAGTTCTATCAACAGGTCTATCTGAATGAAAAAAGCTTCTCCCATTTTCACCGCCATGGTCAAAACAGGTGTATTGCCTGCATGCATTCCAAGAACGCACCTTTTTCCTGAGTTTGTGTATTGGCTAGTGTCTGTCATGTACCCTGGCAAGTTTTTCGTGATGAATTGTCAAGAAGAAAATGTCTTGCAAGTCTCAACTTTATTAATTTGTCAAGCTCTGTGTTACCCTGAGTGAGAATCCTATTTCCAATTCACTGATGATTCATTAATGGCACATTATGATAGCCTTACAGGTCAAGAATTCAATCAATTCATCTTTTTCCTGAAGCCAGATACGAAGTAGTTTGCACCTGACAGTAAAGAATTGTCCATGGAGGTTTTCGATGAAGAAGTCCGACCGGTGCTGAGGTGCATTTCAAAGATATTGGGGAAATAAGATGATAGCATAATAGACAAATCAGATCTGGGAATGTTTGTTTTGATGATGAAGCCAGGGGTAGTGCTAGATATTCCTTCTTATTGGCAAGGTGCCAATTCTCAGCTTATGAGCCTATCACTGACGAGTTTATTCAGGTTCCCCTCTCTTATTATTTATCTTTTTTTATATAAAAAAGTAGAAGAATTCATGCATCTGGGGTTAAATAATATGGATATGAATAAAAAGAGGTAGTCAGTAGTATTTTGGATGGACATAGTAAGGAAAGAACAGAAATATGAGGGTGTATTTGATTTTGCAAATAATTTTATGTCTACTGCATATAGAATTTTGAATTGGATTTCTCCCCCATGCTTCCCCCAAAAGGCTCAAGAGTTCTTACAGATGGGAACAAATTGCATGTTTGGTGATTGGTATGTTTTTGAAGAATATTCAGAAATTAGACTGTATGGGGCTACGGAAGAACCATATAGACTTCCTGTGTTTGTACAAATGAGATTATTTTCTTTGGAGTTCATCAGGCAAAGTCTAAATGTTGACCAAATACATTTTGTACCTATGAAAAAGGGTCATTTGTTTAAGCTACCAATGTCTGTGGGCCCATTTATAGTTAATATGAGACAGGCATCTGACGAAGTTACTAGGATGTTAGATGGGATACATCTGTTGTTAGGAGAAAAGTGGGCTTATGACCCCCATAAAGTGATTTGAAAAAGGATAATTGAAAATGGATATTCAACATTTATTTATGAAAGCATACCTGACATAGAAAAGCTGGAAAATAGGGTTTTGCAGGTTCTATGGGCTCAAATATACAAACTCCTGTCATATCTGAGAAATCAAATAAGAGAGGTAAAGAAGCAATGATTGATTTAGAAGATGAAGAATAGATAACTAAAAAGAGAACAAATCTCAGTGAAGACTCAACAGGTGCTCAACCTGGTTTCACACTACAAATGGGAGATGAGAAAAATGACCCAGCCTCACCAGGAAGACATGAAGAGGCTCAAGATCAAGTGCCCTTGATTAAACAAAAGTTTTCCCAGATTACGGAGAGAAATCAAAAGTTGAAGGCAAACATGGAGGTACAGGCCGAGTATCAAATAACTCCACATCAAACAAGATTGATGACTACAATGGATCTTGAAAAGGATCAGTTCAGGATTGCTCTTTCACATCCCTCTGATATGACTATAGGGTCATCCAATAATTTTAATATTGTAAATCTAACTGTAGATGTAAAGAAAATTCCATTGCTTGTCAAAGTAAATATACATATGCAAACAGGTCAACTGATTGTGAATTATTTGACCAAAACTAATGCAATGGCACTTAAAGCTGAGAACATGTTAGGGAAGGTCATCAAGTAGCTGAAGCTGGAAAAAATAAACTCTAGGACTTTGAATACACAAAATGAAGAGCTTAAGAAGATAATTGTAAAAATGGGAGTGGATCCAAATGACAGATCTGTTGTGCAGAAACTGTTACAGAGTGTAGAATCATAAATTTATATATTGAAGAAAAAATTGAAGTTGCCCATAGGAGAGCATTCAATGGCAGCAAAGGTAGAAAAAGTAGAAAATGAGAAAGAGAACCTTCTTCAGTAGCTCCTGTAGAAAGAAGAAGAAACTACTAAGTTGAATCAAACTACACTGTCATTACAACATCACATTGATTCTCATTCCTGTACCTTCATTTTACCATTTGGAAATGAAGATCTAGTAGCAAAGATATCCCAATTGAATACTGAATTGAAAATGGCAGAAAAAAATCTCAAAAAGGCACAAGTTGATTTGGAGACAACAACAAAGGTCATACAAGCCAAAGAGGGAGAAGTCAGTAAATACAAAGCAGATTGCCAAATTTTTGATGCTAAGATTAAAAATCTAAAGGAAAAATTTAAGGGAAATATATCCCTGATACAGGCTAAAGACATCATCTGGAATGATATTATTGAAGAGATGAAAGCAATTTGGGGTTTTCTGACTATTGTATCAAAAGAAAGAAGTATAATCATAGATCTCGAGGAACAAATCATGGCAGACAAGCAGAAAACAATTAATAGAGCTATTTGGGCAAGAAAATTTATTGATTTCATTGACTCAAACACTGACCAAGAGTTAGAGGAGAATGAAATTAAAGACATAATTTTATATGTTGTAGAAATTAACAAAATGATTGTAAAAAATGATTGCAGGAAGACTACAGAGAAAAAGTTGACATAGATTAAGGAAGTAGTCAGTAAGTTTGATAATTTATTAGACAAAAGAGCTAGGGCAGGTTTTCCATCATGCTAGGGCCTTGGAGGCAACCTTTTATCATGGGATTCTTATAAACCACTTCTGGTGTTGGCAAAGAGCAAGGTGGACAACACTCATGAAAAGACTCAAATTCTAAAAGGAGCCACAATGGTTAATTTTCTTCAAAGGCACTTTCACTTTTATGGTTGGTGAAGACCCTTGTAGTGCTCAACTTAGTGTTCCTAAATTGAGGTCATAAATTGTCAACCAGGATTAGTAAACTGCTGAAGTGAGGTGCACTATATGTGCCTAGGTATCTGTTTCTCACTACGTTGTGTTTAGTTTTTTTCTGATGTTTTTGGTTTTATGATTTTATGTTAAAAGGGAAAAGAACTAAGTGTTAGTAAAGAGAAGTGGATGGTTACACTAAAAACAGAGCAAAACCTATTCTAAACTGTGTATGGTGCTAAAGAGCAGAAGATGCAAAGCTTGATAATGACTCATAGCAAAGAAATAAATCACAACATGAACTCAAAAACTCATAACATGAACTCATCCGATTCATTCATTAGAAATATGTTGGAATAGCTTGAGAAAAGGACAAGTTTAATGCAAATGAGGTTCTCCTAAGTAAAAAATCATCTTACAATATTACAAAGAATCTCATCCATGGCTATAAGTTTATTGGAACACAATTGGAAAAGACTATTTGTAGCAAAATAAGCTTTCTACTCTGAATTAACTTGTAATGCTAAGATTAATTCATTATACAGCTCAACTTGTCACTACTAAGCCTCTTTCAAAAGTTAGAGAAATTCTAGAATAGTTTTTGAGAAAAGGCTTACTTGTGAAATTGCAAAAGATTGCAGAACAACCAGGGCCTTAAACTGATATCACTAATTCCT
Organism: Pinus albicaulis; assembly: GCA_034641835.2. Taxonomy (NCBI): domain Eukaryota; kingdom Viridiplantae; phylum Streptophyta; class Pinopsida; order Pinales; family Pinaceae; genus Pinus; species Pinus albicaulis. The sequence goes on from MU968491.1 coordinate 853,489, forward strand.
ATCCTTTTGAAGATGCATTAATAGAAAGTCAGAACAAGAGCAGTTTGTAAATAATGAAGGCCGTGAAGTCTAATTTTGACAGCTAATACAACTTAAAGAACAATGGATAACACTGAACTAGAATGCAATTGATCAAACTTGAAACACAGTGACCACAACTAAACTAGAATGCCATTATTCTAACTTGAAATACAGTGAACTAAAATTGAACTAGAATGTCACTATTCTAACTTTAAATACAGTGAACTGAAACTGAACTGGAGTGCCATTATCAAACTTGAAATATAGTGACAGAATTAAACTAGAATGACATCTACCTCCGGAGTACTACAACCAGACTAAAGATGCAACTAATCACTGAAATGTGTCAGCTCTGTCTCATTCGGAGTGAGTGGTATTTTGGAATAGTTTATAGAAAATCACTGGCTGCAACATGTTATGTAAATGAGCATGAAAGCATAAAATTCAACAAAACACAACAAAACTCTAAAACACCACAGCTATGTCTCATTCGAAGTTAGTGATATTTTGGAAGAGTTCATAAGATCACGACTAGCTGTAACAACTGATGTGATTGAGCACAAAATCATAAAGTTAAGAGAAATGCAACTAACTCATAAATACTACAGTTATTCTGCATTCAATATTAGTGATGTTTTGGAATAATTCATAAGAACAGGACTAAACTGTAGCATCCAATGCAAGTAAGTACAAAAACACAAAGTGCAGAAAATTAATTAAGCTAGGAATAAAACAAGGCTAAGTTACTTATCTAAACCATATGAACAAAGCTTCTCAGGTAGCGGGGGCCCTCTACCACTGGATTAGCACGCAAATCTACTCAATATTGACTCAACTCATGCAATAAAGTGATGCTTATTCAATTAAAGGAGAAATTCTTCAAAACAGAGTATTTACGGTCTTCTGAGATCTAGCAATAAAACATAAATCTAGCTAGTTGTTTCTCGGTTTCCCGAGCCATACTTATAACAAAATTACATAACTGTCTTTGAGATAAAACAAGAATAATTTTATTTCCCAATTAAAATCAAACTAGGACTCTGGTGGTGGCCTCGTACTATGATTAAGGACATCTGTACAATCCTTTTCTTATTAGAAGTTTGTCTCCTAGTTTTGGTTTCCCACGTGCATAACCACCTGTAGACTCGAGCTCAAACTTCGTGGAGAACAAGAAATGATGGGGAGTGATGTGGAATACGACCATATGTGTTTTTCCTTACAGTGACACCTGGAACCTACGTAAACATGAAGATAGTTGCAGAACAGACAACTGGATACAGAATGCCGACGTTCTGTAGCCGAGTCCAGTCAAAAATTACTACAACAACAAAATCATGAAATCATAGCAAGTTAGTCATTATATACATTCTTAAAGTAATCCTAATCAATCCTATTGATCATTTAAGCCTGTAATTGATTAGGGACAAAGGAAATGAAGTGAAATGTGGTGGAAAAGGACATCTTTGGGGCTCAACAACCCTGTTTATAGAGAGACCATCATTCAACAGAATTACTGATTTTAGATTGGAATATCACAAGCTAATTAATTCACATAAAAAACATTGAGGTATGGAAGAAGTGTGGAGCTTGGATGACAGATTTATCAAAGGATCCTTCAACTACAAAGAAGAATAAATCCGTTAATCAAGAGAAAGCAACAGCAGTAGGACCAATGCATATTCAACAAATAGTCTAGGAAGTTAAGTTTTATTTTATCTCTTTAAAGATAATTGTAATTGTAATAAGACATTTTGATGATATGTAATAGGTAATTTACAAAGTCTCAATTAGTTTAAGCAGTTAGGAGTAGTTTTAGCAGTTACAAACTACTTTACTTTGTATTTAAGGAAAAATACTTGAGAGAAAAGGGTTTCGAGTTTTGGACCTTCAGATTTCAAATTTTGTACTGAATTTTCAAATTATCAATGAATGAAGAACAAGATTCTTGCATTTTTTTTATATTGATATGTTTTCCAGTTTACATTCTGTACTTTCTTTCAATGAATAAAATGAAGTAATGAAGATGCAAGTCTCTTTTTACTTATGTGAATAAGAGTTAAAATCCTTAATGGGTGCTCCTTCATTTTAACTATTCCTTGTCTTAAAATTCTTCTAAAGTTTGAGGCGATAGATTCTGTATATCAGCATATCAGTTTGTGACTTCTTTTCTTCATGTTCTTCTTATCATTCCATTCTATTTCAACAGATAATGGCAATGTGAGGCACTCATTGCATTTTATTTTTGAGGATTTAGTAATAAATATCTGAAGGTGATTAAACAAAGACCATTGGATTTAATATTTTTGTGACATACTTATATAAATGTCTTGAGCACGGATTCCTTACCACAGCCAAGGGATTTTTTCTTGAGATACAACATTATGTATAGTTCACGAGTGATACTTGAAGTCAATGGTTTGCATAGGTGGGGCTATGGAGCGGGTCCGCCCAGCGGGCTAGCCCCCTCCCCACAGGACTTTGCGATATAACTAGGAGCGACGAAGTTTCATAAGCGAGTGGATTAAATTTTAATATGGGTTTATTAACCCATAATCCATTATCTAAGTGTTAATACATATGCTAATCCAGATTATTGTAAAACCGTGCTTATAGTGCTAATCCATGCTTATTCGCAATTAATCCAATTTATAAATTAACTAAAATGAATTTAAGTTGGCAGAATTTTTGGCGGAGCCACCAAATTCAGAGCTGACCACAAATTTGGTGGCCTTAACTGGATTCTTCTCATGTTTTGGAGGGAGTTTACTAGGAAAAACTATTTTGGCCATATTTTGGCAAAATTCGACCAAATTGAGAGCAAGAAGAGTCATTTCTAAATGATTTGGACATTCTGGACACATTAAAGCGAGTTTCGTGAGAAGTAGGTGAATGTAAACAATTTTTTTTCCACATTTGAGTTAATAAGGAGGCCTAAGCCATGGAAGCTGGAACAAGGAGATGTAGCCCAACGGGGTGAACTCCTTCACCAAAACACTATGTTAATGGATCAATTATGATGTTTTGTTGTACTTGTTATTGTCGATGTTCAACATTTTATTTTCATGCTTTATGCTCTTGAATTTAACTTAAAACTAAGCTCATTTACCTGTTTGACACTCATAAACACCAAGGAAACCTATGCACATAAAGCATAAGATCAAAAAAATAATTATAAATTTGAAGATGAAATTAGCACAGAAAAACTAAAATTCAGATTCAGATCAAGCGAGTCTATGTTTGCTCGCTTCCGTTGTTGTGCCCCTTAGCAGATGGGTCCTCGCCTTTCCCATGAATTTTCTCATGAGACACCAACAAAGGCCACTCTCTCGGTCGATTTTCCCTGTTCTAGGTATGGGCGGGGAGTTGTCGGAGGCCCCCATTGCTTGGGCTTTGGATGGGGGCTCAGATTTGTCTCTATTCTGGTTTTAATATATGTATTTTGGGGCGTGCGTGGGCTATGGTTTCCAGCACTACCCATGGAGGCTATGTTTCATTATACTCTTGGTACCTACTCTGCCACCAAACCAAATTGATTCCACCCTCATACGGGTCTCCAGAAGCGGAGAAAAATGAAGACAACATTGTGGAATCAGACACTCTAAAACAATTATCCCCATCCTGCTTTCAAATTTTTATTAGGCCCCCTGTGGGGAGAAATATTTTACTATGGGTACTCGCTACAAAAAGTGTCCTTCACCTGAAACAAAACATTATGGCACATATGGGATACCCTGTTCAGGTGCAATCCTTGTTCTGTGGAGGTAGGTCGCTACAAGAATGTTGGTCAATGAAGGACCATTCCATTGATTCAGGTTCGACCATTACTCTTAATCTGCGTCTGAAGGGGGGGGCATGGTACAGGGTAAAACAAGAGCACTAGGGGGGTGAAATGGGAAAAATATCCTCAAAACAAGAACATATTAATGGTGGTCCCTCTTACAAGAACATTCTTCAGGGGAAAAACTCAGCAACAGTACCACCATAACGAGTCAGAAATGCCCCGAGGTCATATATTATAGAAAAATTGGGAAAAACACCATCTTTAAATATAGATAGCCTATAAATAGATGAGCACTACACTACATATGAGGCACAAGCGATAATATTTCATTTTAACTGTTTTTGGCCCAAACCAATGAAGCTCTTCCATTGGATTTACACAAATTGGACCACAAACTATGAAATACATCTCTGTTCCAAAGGGTTATTTATTGTTAAATTTCAATCCTCGGAGGCCAGAGGTATTTTTATCCAATAAGGACCATGGTTCTGGGGATCTACGGGCCTTTTCATCAACCCCATGGTTCTCGGATTTGGATGCAAACACTATGGCAATTACTAGAATGTTGGTATGGGTCATGCTGTACAATCTCCCCCTACACTTCTGGAATGTCCACGTCCTTGAAGGTATTGGGCACATCATTGGGTGATACATCAAAATAGATATCTAACAATTATAGGAGAGAATCTACACTTTTGTGTGCATCTGTGTGGAAGTAGATCTTAGCAATGGTTTACCGAAAATCATATTAATGATTCACAAACATAAAAATTGGATGCAACCCCTAGATTATGAAAACATTGCATTCAGATGCATAATTTGTAGGCATACGGGACACCTACAAAACACTTGTCCTGATGCCAAGAGAGAAAACAAAAAAAAAACGGCTGGGAAATAGACCAAAGGATGGAAATAGCCCCCTGGGCCCTAGGAGGAAACTAAAGAAGAAGAGGACGAGACCATTTCCATGGAAAAAAATCAGACAACAAATGAAACTGAGGTACAAGGAAAATTTCCACAAGATCCTTTGGATCTAGAATCTCCCCCGAAACAGAGTGGTATGAATCCAGAGGAAACATAAAAATGTGGGATTAAATGACATCATACATCAGATAGTTTAGATTCAGACAAGGACATTGGCACACATGCAACAGAAAATCAGATTGGCCTTGTCTCCTCCACACCATCACAAGGTGAATGGCGTAAAGTTCATAAGAAAAAAGGGAGGAAATCGTGATCACTTATATGTGGGGCTTTCTTTTGTTATGGTGGCCTGGTTATTTTGTGGTGTTTGGTTGTCATTTTTCTTTCTCAGTTGTTTTGTTGTGATGCATTTTTTTTTCTTGCGTCTGGGTTTGTCTTGGACTGCTTTTGTTCAATGTGACCTGTTTCCCTTTAATTTTCGGTGTTGAAAACATATGGAATTATGCAGCATCTACGATGTAAACTTTTACTATTTATAAAAAGTTCGATTTTTTTCTTGGAAAAAAAGATGGAAGCCACATTAGTAGGAAGAAGACTAAAAAAAATCATTTTAATGTGAACAATGTAATTTGTAAATAAAATATTTTAATGCCTATGTTAAATGATATATATATATATATATATATATATATATATATATATATATATATATATATATAGCGAGAGAGAGAGAGAGAGAGAGAGAGAGAGAGAGATATTTCAAGTAGTTTCACTATTTTACATTCTCATCATTTTCTAGTATATTTTTTGGGTCAATTTTGTTTGAAATCTAGTAAAGATTCGATGGAATTGTAACTTTAATCTCTAGAGTGTATATATATATATATATATATATATATATATATATATATATATATATATATATATCAAGTAGTTTAAAGAATTGGTGAAATTGTGAATTTAAGTTGTCCAACTTACCCAATCCAAGTGTTAGAGAAAATTTTCAAGAAGTTGAGTCCATTTATAAATTAAAAAATGCAATATAAGTAATGAAAAACTACACATTGTGTGTGTGTGTGCGTCTTAACAACATATCTATCAAGTGCCCGGAAGGACTAAATATTTCAAGGTGCAAAATTTTGTTCCTAAGTTTTACACTCTAAAAGAGGTTTGCACCTGATCAATAGAGATTTTATGCCTCTTGGAACTTGCTAGATCTATAGTTAATATGGATCTATACTTGTTTGTAGCACAATTTATAGTAATATCCAATGTGCAAGTTAAATACAAATGATACATGATCTATCTAATAGAGTAATAAAACTCAATGAAATGCAAAATAATGCATGAAAGAGTACCTTTGGAAAAATGTATCATATTTGTTAAAAAAATGATTAATAATCATTGAAAATGAATATAAATAAAGGCGAAAACAAAGTAGATGTCAAAACAAGTGTCATCACAAAATGTTAGCATGACCGAGAGTAAAAGTTTGTTTGTACTGAGATGTTAGAATAAGAGGAGAAGCTATAGAACAATTAGACTTGTCAATAATTGTTGATTTTCCATAGATTAAACATTATATATGAATATGAGTGACTAGAGAAACCCCAAGTATAATTGCCTTCCCCATCATTTAAAAATACTTTTCCATTGTTTATAATGGTGAAGGTAAAAAATTATTTCAACTACATTCTTTGATTCTTTAGCCATGAGTTATGTCACCATCATATATAATATTGGATGGATTAGGTCATAGGTACTTATCATTTACATGAGTTATGATTCTACATATTCCACCAATGCTTTACCATTTATTATCCATAGTTGATGCCTCTTGTAAAACATATTTAACCAATACTTTTCTATTTTCCATCAAAATTGACATTCAAGAAAATTGTAATATCCACATAAACCATATACAAATTGGCATTTAAAATGGAAATATAATTATTTATTTACCATGGTTAGCATGCCTAAAGACGATTGATTTCAAGAACTCGTTTGTAAATTAGTTGGTAACTAATTCAATTCATTTCTCACCCTACTGGTTCTCTATGGTTAATACTGAGATGGATGACTTTTGAAGGGGAGACAAGATGTCACTTAAGCCCAAATTTCCAACTCTTTTATATCACATGTAATGGCGATATATATGGTCATTGCAGAGCCACAACAAGGGAGAGTGTCATTATTATTAATTGGAGAAAAACTTCAAAAAATCGTAGTCGCTTATCAACAAGAATGTGGATATCATTGCCATTAATGTAGGGCGTTGATTTCTTGTCAAGTTCTTCAATCATGACCCTCGTGAGAAAATAGTGTCAGCACCATGACATATTTGTTGCACTCCTGTAATATTCACTAATATATTTCATTTATAAAAGTGTTATAATGCATGAAAAATGCTTCATATTTGACCAACGCCTAAAATTTGACACTGAGGAGATTTGGGAATGAGTGGGAGGAGGGCCTAAGATCGTAAATTTGGCCTTGATTATTGAACTCATTAAGATGCTAGAAGATTTCACTGTGTCTGACAGGCGACGAAGGAAAGGATCCAGTCATTGAAAAGATAAGTAGCTCTGTTAATCTTGGGGAAAGGATATGTGTTTTTTGAAAATAGAAAATAACTATCTTTCTTGAAAAAAAGAACATATTCATATGCACAAAAAATAGTTGTTGCATTAGTTAGCACTAGCTTTCTTAGAAAAGAGAAAATGCTTACATATACAAAAAGAAATAGCTATTGAATTAGATTTTTTTTAAAGAGAAATTTGTATTGCATGCACAAAATAATGTTCATTACGATACATTTCTTGAAAAAGAAATACGCATTTTCAAGAAAAAAAAATTTAATGTGATATATTTATTGAAAAAGAAATATGTGTTTGCATGCACAAAAATAATAGCTAATTGTAATAGATTTTCTTGAAAAATAAATATGCATTTGCATGCACAAAAGGAAATAACTATGGTGTTAGGTTTCATGAAAGATTACATATGAATTCCTATGCATGAAATTATAAGATTTAAAGTTATTTCTTGAAAGTTTGCATACGAATTGCGTGTATGAAGTGGTGAGAATCAATGTTGTTTTCTTGAAAAGTTGCATGTGAATCTGGTGTGCATACCAGGATAAGAACTCATGCTCATTTTCTTGAAAATATTATGTGTAGGTATACAGAGAAGTAATGGCTATTGAGTTAGATATCCTTGAGAATGAATGGGTGATCATATGTAGAAGAATAATAGCTATGATGTTAGGTTCCTTTTGAAAAGAATATGTGTTTACATGTATCAAAAATTTTAGTTGTTAGATTATTTATTTTGGGAAAAAAATAGGAATTTATATTCACAAAGAACATAGATAATATGCTAGTTGTTGAATTCCAACAAAAAATTTCAGCACCTACACTAGTGTGGGACCAATAGGTCCAAGCAGCACCTACACTAGTGTGGGCTAAATTTGGTGCAGTGTCTATTTTAATTTTCCCTTAATTAAAATTAACAATAAAATGTAATCTTATCTCATGATCACTTGTAAAAGTTAACTAAATGGGATAAAATCAGTTAGCTCATGAATTTTGAGTTGAGGGTGGTTGGTGAGGCATGCAGAGTAATTCTATTAGTTATGGAGTTCGAATTGCAGTTGGTGCATTAGTTTAATGCATGTGTAATCAGTTAACTCAGTTTATTGAATTAGAGTCAGCTGACCTAGTTGTACTTGTTTGTTGCACTAGTGATAGATCAAGTGAATTAAATATGATTTAGTTCACAATAAATGATCTACCATGCAACTGATGATTTACTATTATTAGCTGCATGCATGTCAGCTCCAGTGGAGACCCAGTTGAGACTAAGGTGAAAGAGAGGTTAACTATCAGTTATGTGATTAGTAGGTTTCCTGCATGCAACCAAACATCCATTGGAGTGCCCATGATCCTTGCACAATTTAGGAAAGCCAAAATTCCTAAACAATAAGGATTTCATTCAGTAGGGATTGCGCAAGGCAGGCAGGTTGTTCAAAGGCTGAGAATTGGCTAAGTGTTGGTCTTTTTTGCCCAAGACAGCGTGAGACATTTAGCAGAGTGCATGAGAATCTTGTGAGAAGAGTTCATTGTAATTGTTTCATGATTCCATGGTTAATATACAATAGAATATAGAGGGGTTTTGAGTAGCATGCTTTCCCTAGGAAATTATTTGTGTTTTGGTTTGATTTGATTATTTCTTTGCTTCATGTGATTTGAAATTGTGTTTAATTTCCGCAATTGATTTGTAGGAGCAATTCAGTGTCTAGTTATAGTACATTGTTTGATTGATTGAATCCATGATATAAATATTGTTTGTATAATTTTTACATGGTATCAGAGCATGGGAAATCACTATAGTAGAGGAGAAGTTGAGTTTGTGACTGAATAGAATTTGAATTTGCAGAAGACATTCTTGGTGCGATGGGCGATTCAGGATTGAAATGGATTTCAATGGATTGATATTGGAGTATGCACTTGAGGGAAGATTTAACTATATTGCATGGAAATACATTATGGAGGCAATACTAGAGGACAATGGGTTGAAATAATTCATCGACAACAACATTCCAAAACTCGTTGTAGCAAATGTTGCAAATCTGGATGGCTGGCAAAAGAAGGTTTCAAAGGTGAGGAGGATCTTATTGGAGGGATAAGAGAGCACATTGTTTCAAGTCTCCATGCCAAAGCAAAAAAATATGCAATGTGGAAAGCTTTGACAGATCTATTTCCGAGCAATAGTGATCATATAAATTTGGCACTGAAGGATAAACTCGGGAAGATAAAAATGGAGAAAGGCGACACCATGCTGAAATATTTAACAAAGTTTGTCCAATGTCAAGATGAGCTTGGGAGCGTCAGCGTTACTATCGTAGATGATGACTTTGTGAGCATAGCTCTTCTAGGACTTCCCAAGAGTTGGCATAGTTATCAAGATTCTGTCAATGGAAGGTAAAAGCTGCCAGATTCAGAACGACTTTGGTTGGATTTGGTGCAAAAACAATTCAGGTGGAATACCAGAGATGTATCTTCATCTAAGAATGAAGATGAAGAAGATTTTGCTTTAGCTGCCAAGGCGAATAAAGGGAAAGGAAAGAAATTTCATTCCAAATCTTTGTCCGGTAAAGATGGCAAGAAGCATGGCATGTCCAGAGTGAAGTGTTTTTATTGTCACGAGCATGGACATTATGCCACTAATTGTCCACAAAAGAAGAAGAACACGAAGGCTTTAGGATCTACAACTGGTGAGGATTTAGCCTCGCAATTTGAGCTTGACTTCTCATTGATCGCATGCATGGTGTCAAGTGCAATGATATTAGTGTCGTACTTGGATAGTGGTGCATCCTTTCACATGATAGGAGACAAAGAAATTTTCATTAGCTTGAAGGAGAAGGACCTTTAGATGCATAACAAAATGGGTGATGATGGGCAATACAATGCTACCAGGATTGGTACTATTACCTTCCAGAGATAGTCAGGTAAACCCTTTAAATTAAAAGATGTAATGCATGTACCAGGCTTGAAGAAAAATTTGGTCTTAGTCGCAATGTTGGAGGATAGAGGCTATGATGTTGTTTTCAATGAGTGAAAATATATCATGTGATACAAAAAAACAAGACAAGCCAAGAAAATTGGGATTCGAGTTAAGAATCTCAATAAACTTGATGTATATGGCTGCGCAACATTGATGGGTAATGAGGACAAAGTGGTGAGTCAGGATGAGGGTGAGTTATGGCACAAGAGATTGGGTCATCTTCACCACGGAGCCTTGAAGGTCATGCATCATATTTCTACGGGTCTTCCCAAGGGTACAGTTGCGCAGTTAGACATATGCAAGGGATGTACTATGTGGAAGTATGCAAAGGCCACTTTAATTATTATAATAAATAATATTTATAATTATTTATATTTTTGTTGATGGGCATATTTATTTTGGAATGGGGTTTTCACAATTTTAATTTTATATGAATAATTATTAGATGGATGGTAAGGATTTAATCTTTATACATATTTTAGAATATCTTAGTTATGCAAAAATTAAAGGCCTAGATTTTTTTTCAAAATAAATATTTATTTTTCTTCCTTTAAATTAAATTCATTAATTAAAAAACAATCATATAACAAGTGCCATATGAAATGAGTTATAGTTTTTTTAGACATGTGGTATTGATAAGCCATGGTAATGTCTATAATAAAGTAGGGTTGAATGTAAAGACTAAAAATCTTGTTACATGTTTTTTTTAATATAAATGATAACTTATATATTAATTCTTTTTATCAATAATAATAATTATTATCATCTTAAATAAATTTATAATTAGGCCGATAGGCCTTCTGTTTTGAATTAATACAGGTGCTTTTTCGTCAACCAATTCATTTTGATAATGACACATGTCACTAGTAAGACGTGTGCAAAAAAATCATAAAATCATAAAAAAATTAAAATCATAAAAAGATCATAAGATCATAAAATCATAAATTACTAAATAAATTTTGTTGAAATTCAGAAACGAATTTGCTAAATAGTAATTTCTATTTAATAGTAAATAGTAATTTCTATTTCGAGGGCTATACATGATAGAGTTTTATCCAATTACCTTCTACAGGTCATCCTAGAATAATTCACAGGGATATCAAGGGACCGAACATTCTGTTGGATGACAGATTTGAAGCACAGGTATGGTTTCTTCAAGAATTATCATCACAACCAGATGGATACTTGTGTGTCCAAATTTTATATGCCATTATGTTGAGTAGAGTCTTGTTTCTGATGGTTTTTTCTTATTTGCAGGTGTCAGATTTTGGACTTGCAAAACTAGCATCAGATACACGCATGTGACAACCCGTGTCATGGGTTTCTTCAAGAATTATCATCACAACCATATGGATACTTGTGTGTCCAAATTTTATATGCCGTTATGTTGAGTAGAGTATTGTTTCTGAAGGTTTTTTCTTATTTGCAGGTGTCAGATTTTGGACTTGCAAAACTAGCATCAGATACCAATACGCATGTGACAACCCGTGTCATGGGAACCTTTGGGTAAGTTGTAGATGTTCTCATTTTGCAGGTTTCCCAAGTATTGATTTTTGTGGTTGACTGGTTTCCTAAGAAGGTATAGATGTTGCCTTATGAAGTGTAAATTTGCTTGACATTGATTTGATATTTCAGGTATATGGCACCGGAATATGCATCAAGTGGAAAGCACACTGTCAGGTCTGATGTATTCTCATTTGGGGTTGTGTTATTGGAGCTTGTGACTGGGCAGAAGCCTGTTGATGTATCACAGCCTCTTGGTGATGAGAGCTTTGTTGAATGGGCATGTATATACTCTAAAACTATCATTAATCTGATTCTTACATTGTAAATGAAAGAAAAATGCATCGTTTATAAGGAGTTTTGCAAGATTATTGTTCTGTGCTGCACTCTATCTTTCCAAAAAGTTTTTATTTTTATATGGTACTTGATACATGTGCATGTCAAATTGTCATCAGAAGAATGTTTCGTGAGTCATGAATTGTCATATCATGCTTTCATATCAAATTTTGGGTTTTTGATTAGAGGCATTCATCTTATATCAATGAAATAATTAACTGTCTAGGTTTCATGATTTCACGGATCAGACTTTACTGCTCACAATTCAATCATCATAAATCCATAGTGTCTTCCTTCTAGGTTTTGTAATCTTTGCTGGTGCTAATTTCCGAGTTACCATTTCTAAATGTAGTGGTTGACAGTGCGATTCCATAGAGAGGTTGTGATCAAATTAAGAAAAGAAAAATTGAAGTTTTTATGTTGTGTTAACATGCCCCTGATCAAGAACAAATCCTTGAGCCTTATAAATGACATGTCGCTTTAGTTTTTTGAGATTCATTACATGCATTTTTTTGGAAAGAATAATAATTTGCTTAAAAATATTTGTGTGATTAAAATTATTTTACCATAATGGAATAAGAAAGTTTACCATTTTCTTAAAATAGAGAAATAAAAATAACTTATGTGAACTAAAAATAATAGAAAGTTAGTTTAAAAATAGAAAGTTCACATATTTTCTTAAATTTTTAGGAATTTTCCCTTGTAACTTATTTTTTTTAATAGAATTAGAGATCTTTCCAAAAAGATTATTTTTCTTTATAGAAAGTAACCATAAACTTCTAAGTTGCCCAATTTGAACTCACATGTCACTAGTAAGACTTGTGTAAAAAAAAATAGTAAGTTCACATATTTAATTAATATTTAATATATAAAGTAATATTTAAACTATAAAGTAATGAATAAATCTTTAATTCACATATTTATTTTAACTAGATTTACTTCACATTTTTCTATTATATTGTAATTGAATTTCCACGAATCTTTCTCCAAGTTGGGTTTTTTACCATTACACTCTAACTAAATTTCAATTCGTCTTTTGCAAGTTGGGATAATTATATTAGTTGAATCCCACATGTTGTTGCTATATAGCTATGATAAAGCTTATTTTTTATTGCAATGTATGATTTATGAAGGAAGCTATACTTAAATATGAATTCGATGTCTTTGCCTAGTGATTTGATTCCTAGATGTCTATTTTCTACCTTTTTTAATTTGAACTTTTAACCTTTTACAAGAAGGCATGCATTCTTAACTATTAGAGGTTTAGAACCACTCTATGTATAAATGGATCCTTGAGACATTCAATTTTTGTAAATTAAAATATCATCTCATCTATTAGTTAGATTACTTTAAAATATAATGTAATCAAATTAGTATTTAATATTCCACCATGCGGTTTTAATGACATTGGAGAATGTTTTTGTTAAACAATTCTAATATAGTTACATATTATAAACTTAAGAAAAAATACAAAAAAATTAACTTAAATTTAACGTATCAATTGCTATTTTCTTGTACAACTTTTTTTATTTTAAAATCCTATCGGCCTCTCTTTGTACCTTTTGGGGCAACTGCTAGTTTAATTAATTTTTATGATTTATTTAATTTTAACAACTTCATATGTGTAATAAAATAAGTGTTTTTAAATTTATTATTAATTAATATTTATCAAAATTTATTAGTTATTTTATCTATATAATTATATTAATAAATATTATAAAATAAAATAAAATTAAAACCCAAAAAACACGAAACATATGACAAATATACTAGTAACTCAATGCAATACTACATGCCCCTACTAATAAGTCAATGTCAATGGTAACAATCTCTCAAGTAAAAAAGACTAATAAAAAATCATATTAAAAAAGATGTATAGAGGTATATTTATTATAATAGTATATTAGAGTAATAAAAAGTCATATTAAAAATGTGTATAGAAGTATATTTATTATAATAGTACATTGATTATTTAAAAAAAAAAATAAGAAAGGAAAACATGAGTAATTAGAGAAGGGATAGATTTTTATTTATTTATTTAATATATTTTAATTTTTATCATGAGATTTGGATATTTTGAAAATTGAAATAAAAAGTTAAAATTTAACATATAATTAACATAGTTTTTAAAGTGAATTTAGGTTTTTGTAACTTTTTAAATTTCATGTAAAAATAAATAGGATTAAATTTTTTTTACACAATTACTAGTATGTAATATTTTTAACCACTTAATACATGTTTTTTAATTGACTATTAGATATAATCATCATTATTACATAAAGTAATTTTAGGAATGTAATAGTAAGTTATGTAACCGTTGTTGCACTATACTAACATAAAGCTCCCTATTGTAATTTTATATCACTATTGTCATTCATTTATTGAGGTTACCTAATCACATATTTGATGATGTAAGTGTCTATGTCATGTAAGAAAGAAACATCATTAGAATGTCATAAAAGGAAAACACATCATAGAGATCAATATACCTTGGAAACCCTAAAGGTAAAAACCAACAAACATTTATTTTATTAAACGTATCATGAGGTATTCACCCCTCACTCAATGGTTGTAAGAGAGTCTATCCATTGACCATTATTAAAAACTTTATAAAGAAATGTCATTTTAAATTCGACAACATTGTTCCTCGAACATTGTGTCTTTGTGACCTAGTTGTTCCCTACAATAAATTATCCTGCATCCAACAATCCATCAATCTATATGGGCTATTAGTTCATTTCCTACCATAATGTTAAACATAACCATTATTCGGATAAGCCACAATCCTTTCCCGCAATTACTACCATCAACAAATTCTCACATCATAACTATAAAATATTTATCAAACCCAAATAATAAATCTTTGCTAGTTATGCTTCAAACATATTTTTATGTGCATAAATAAAATGTGTACACAGTATTGAGACATGAATCTTTTATGCATTAACTAAAAGCACAAAAATACAAAAATATGTTCGTTTATCTTTACATGATGCATAAGGTAAAATACATAAAAATTACCAAGGCATGCTCACTTATCCCTACATCACATATATCATGAGAAAGATAAATAATTACATTATACTTCTACCCTCAAGAACATAGTAATACAATAATTTCCATGGTTATCACCATCACTTCACACAAGAAGAGGGAAATATTTTAAAGATAAACACCACATTAATTATTATTTCCTTCACAAAATAAACATTGGTTTTTCCAACAAAACAAACGCCACAACTACTTGTCTTTTAAAGGAACTAGTGTAGAAATTATACAAACAATATGTATATCATGGATTCAATCCGATCTAAAAATGTATTAAAGCTAGATACTGAATCACTCCCACAAATTGATTGCAGAAATTAAACACAATCACCAATCACATGAAGCAAAGAGAGAATCAAATCAAACCACAACACAGATAATTTCATTGGGAAAGCTTGTTGCTCAAAACCCCTATATATTCTATTATATATTAACCATGGAATCATGAAACAATTACAATGCACTCTTCTCACAGGAGTCTCCTGCACTTTGCTAACTGTCTCATGTTGCCCTAGGCAAAACTGACTAACACTTAGCCAAATCTCAGCCTCTAAAAAGCCTGGCTTGCTTGCACAATCCCTACTGAATGCAATCCCTATTGTTTAGGAATTATGGCCTTCCTAAACTGCACAAGGATCATGGGCACTCCAATGGATTTATGGTTTCATGCAGGAAACCTACTAGTCACACAACTGATAGTTAACCTCCTTTTCACCTTAGTCTCAACTGGGTCTCCACTAGAACTAACATGCATGCAACTAATAATAGTAAATCATTAGTTGCATGGTAGATCACTGATTGTGAATTAAATAATATTTAATTCACTTGATCTCTCACTAGTGCAACAAACAATTACAACTAGTTCAACTGACTCTAACTCAACAAACTAAGTTAACTGATTACACATGTATTAAACTAATGCACCAACTGCAATTCGAACTCCGTAACTAATAGAATTACTCGGAATGCCTCACCAACCACCCTCAACTCGAAATTCATGAGCTAGCTGAGTTTATCACACTCAGTTAACTTTTACAAGTGATCGTGAGATAAGATTACATTTTATTGTCCATTTTAATTAAGGGAAAATTAAAATAGACACAACACCAAATTTAGCCCACACTAGTGTAGGTGCTTCTTGGACCTATTGGTCCCACAGTAGTGTAGGTGCTACAATTTATTGTTGGACTTAAACACTCCCTTTCAACAAGAAATGGATTATCTACCACCTCGATCCTGCCTCTATCGTATTCGAATTTTCTCCTGGTGAGCGCCTTCGTAAGAATATTTTTATCTTGATCTTCTGTGGGAATGTACTGAAGTAACATTATGTGCCTCTGAACATAATCTCTGAGATGGTGGTACCAGATGTCTATGTTCTTGGACCTATCATGAAACACCATATTAACCGATATTTTAATACAACTCTGGTTATCACAATGTATCACTATTGGATCCATATGAGAACTAAACAAACCAACCAGGATGTTTCTCATCCAAATGGCCTCACATGCAACTTGACTTGATGCCATGTACTCTTCCTCGTCTGAACTGAGTGCCATAGTTCGCTGCTTCCTGTTGTACCAAGAAACTGTCGTCGATCCTAGGTTGAATATCCCTCCTGATGAGCTCTTTCTCTCTGATGGACTACCTGCCCAATCTGCATCTTTGAAGCCTTGAATATTCACTCTCTTTGTTCGTATGTACCATAATCCATACTCTATAGTGCCCCTGAGATATCTCAAGACATGCTTCCCCGCCTTCCAAAAGAGTTTGGTAGGCTTAGCCATAGCTTGGCTCAGCTGGTTAATTGTGTAGAAAATGTCTGGTCTAGTGTTCACCAAGTACATTAGTGAACCCACTAACTGCCTGTAAACATTAGCGTCCACTACTTCTCCAGAAGTATCATCTTCTTTCCTCCAATTTCCTGGAAGAGGAGTGTCCATGGGTTTATAGCTCTCCATGTGAAACTTACCCAGTATCTCTTTGGCATACTTTCCATGAGAAACAAAAATTTTGCCATCCTGCTACCATATTTCCAAACCAAGGAAATAGTGGAGTCCCATGTCCTTCATTTCAAGCTCCCTTGCAAGATCCTCCTTGCATGAGTTTATCAGCTACTCATCACCTGTCAAAATTAGATCATCAACATAAATTACGATAATCAAGAGCTTACCATCAACCACAATCTGGTATAGGTTTGCATCAGCTTCACTTTTGGTGAAGTCCAACCTGGTGAAATAGTTGTCAATCCAAGTGTACCAAGCATGAGGTGCTTGATTCAGCCCATACAATGCTCTCTTGAGTCGACACACATGCGACTCACTGTCAAAGATCTAGAAACCTTTTGGCTTCTCTATGTACACTTATTCCTCAATAACTCCATTGAGAAACACAGTTTTCACATCCAACTGATGAATGCAGCACCCCATCTGCGTTGAGAGTGCAAGGATAAATCTAATGGAAGAGTACCTTGTGATTGGTGCTAAAGTCTCATCATAGTCGATCCCCTCAACTTGTGAGAATCCCCGGGCCAAAAATCTAGCCTTGTACTTATCCAAGCTTATTTTACCTTGTAGATCCATCTAGATTGAACCACTGATTTTCCGACCAGTCTTGGGACAATTTCCCATGCATTATTCTTGACGATGGAGTCATACTCCTCTTCCATAGCATCAACCCAAATTGGTTAATAATAAACATATAAAACCTATACAAATTGGTATTTAAAATGAAAATATAATTATTTATTTACCATGGTTAGCATGCCTAAAGACGATTGATATCAAGAACTCGTTTGTAAATTAGTTGGTAACTAATTCAATTCATTTCTCACCCTACTGGTTCTCTATGGTTAATACTGAGATGGATGAATTTTTAAGGGGAGAAAAGATGTGACTTGAGCCCAACTTTCCAACTCTTGCATATCACATGTAATGGCGATATAGTTGGTCATTGCAAAGCCAAAACAAGGGAGAGTGCGGTTATTATAAATTGGAGAAAAACCTTAAAAAAATCGCAGTCGCTTATCAAAAATAATGTGAATATCGTGGCCATTAATTTAGGGCATTTATTGCTTGTCAAGTTCTTCAATCATGGCACTCACAAGCAAATAACGTCAGCGCCATGACATATTTGTTGCACTCCTGTAATATTCACTCATATATTTCATTTATAAAAGTGTTAGAATGCATGAAAAATGCTTCATATTTGACCAACGCCTAAAATTTGACACTGGGGAGATTTCGGAATGAGTGGGAGGAGGGCCTAAGATCATAAATTTGGCCTTGGTTATTGAACTCATTAAGACGCTAGAATATTTCGCTCTGTCTGACAGGTGACGAAGGAAAGGATTCAGTCATTGAAAAGATAAGTAACTTTGTTAATCTTGGGAAAAGGATATGTTTTTATTTTTCACATAGAAAATAACTATCTTGTGTGAAAAAAAGAACATATTCATATGCACAAAAAAATAGTTGTTGCATTAGTTAGCATTAGTTTTCTTAGAAAAGAGAAAATGTTTACATATACAAAAAGAAATATCTATTGAATTAGATTTTTTAAAAAGATAAATATGTATTGCATGCACAAAATAATGTTCATTATGATACATTTCTTGAAAAAGAAATATGCATTTGCAAGAAAAAAAAACTAAATGTAATATATTTATTGAAAAAGAAATATATGTTTGCATGCACAAAAATAATAGCTAATTGTAATAGATTTTCTTGAAAAAGAAATATGCATTTTCATGCACAAAAGGAAATAACTATGGTGTTAGATTTCATGAAAGATTACATATTAATTCCTATGCATGAAATTATAATATTTAAAGTATTTCTTGAAAGTTTTCATATGAATTGTGTGCATGAAGTGGTGAGAATCAATGTTGTTTTCTTAAAAATTTGCATGTGAATCT
The DNA here is from genome assembly GCA_034641835.2 of Pinus albicaulis. Lineage (NCBI taxonomy): Eukaryota > Viridiplantae > Streptophyta > Pinopsida > Pinales > Pinaceae > Pinus > Pinus albicaulis. The sequence goes on from MU968491.1 coordinate 872,586, forward strand.
GGTGTGCATACCATGATAAGAACTCATGCTCATTTTCTTGAAAATATTATGTGTAGGTATACAAAGAAGTAATGGCTATTGTGTTAGAAATCCTTGAGAATGAATGGGTGTTCATATGTAGAAGAATAATAGCTATGGTGTTAGCTTCCTTTTGAAAAGAATATGTGTTTACATTTATCAAAAAATTTAGTTGTTAGGTTATTTATTTTGGGAAATAAATATGAATTTATATTCACAAAGAACATAGCTAATATGTTGAATATTGCAACAAGAAATAGTGAAGGAGGCATCTTGAAACATCTTTCCTGATCCTAGTTGGAAAGTGATCACCTAAACTAGGTGGGTGGGCCACACAGGTGATTTTTGTCGCAAAGTCTATTTTTAGACTATGTCTATTTTTAGACATATGGATCATGGTCTATGAGTTGCAGGATGCTATTTATGGATGGTTGGTCAAGTTGGTAAAAATAGATGTACCTCTATTTTTAGACATATTGGGCGGAGTTTATTTTTAGACTGCCAGTCTAAAAATAGATCAGTCGAATATTATTAGCTCTTAATAATATTTGGACTATAAACATTATCTTATCCTCTTGCAGCACTTCAGTTCGAGCTACGGATGTGGCACATGCAGCTAACAGAAGGAATTACACTATTCCTAGGGTTTAGTTGAGCTATTGCATGGTTGACTCAGTTAGAACTCATGTGGCAGAGTTTGGTGGAGTTGATGAGACAGTTGATGGAGTTGTGTTCGGTTTAACTTAGTTGAACTAGTTGTATTTAGTCTAACTGATAAATACACTAGTGATGAGTGGTGTGAATTAATTATTAATTAATTAAATAATTATTAACTCATAAATCAACTAAAGAATACATCAGTTAACTGCAGTGCATGGACAGTTCAGTGGAGACCAGTGTTAGAGGTGGGTGAAAGGGTGAGTCTACTATCAGTTGTGACTATAGCTATGCATGAGATTTGCACACACATTGATTGAGATTTCCTATGAGGATTGCGCAGTACAAGCCAAGGGGATTCGAACTTGGATCTCACAATTAACCATCTTGGATTGCGCAGTAGAGGCAGGCTAACAGGTGGAGGAGATTTGAACTTGTGACTTGTTCATATCTGAGCTAGTTAGTGTGTAACAATTGGAGATAGTGCTAAGAGCTTGTGAGGAGTTTGTGCTATGTATTGTTACATGTTCTCTATCATTATAATATATAGATAGTTGGGGGTTTTCAGCTATAAGCTTTCACCATTACATACTATGTTGATATGTGTTCTTTATTATGTTTTAATGTGCGCATGCGACTGCTTCTAATTCCGCAAATTGATGATCAATGGTAGAAGAGATTATGTATTATGCATGAAGCTCAAATAGTGTGTAATCAGGATAATCTCGGTGAATAACTCATCTATTATTCAAATTTCTACATGGTATCAGAGGCAAGTTGATCATCGGATCTATTATAGTGATTACATTTTATTTCGGTAGACAGAGTCTGTAAGAGGGCCAGGTAGCCTCTGGATTCATCCTATCTTTGAAAGGTGAAAAATCTAGTAAATGCCCCTACAGTCGATCTCTGTGCTAGAAATACTTTGTTCTCACAGATCAGAAGCGGTTGAGTTTTGAGCTGGTGTAATTCGAATTTGCAGCAGTGTTTTCTTGGTGTCGAAGTCAAAATGTCTTTCAACGGATTGCGATTGGAGTATGCCCTTGAGGGCAGCTCAAATTATATTGCATGGAAGGATAGGATGGAGGTGGTGTTAGATGACAACAGGTTGAAGGAGTTCATAGATGATGAAGTCCCAAAGCCTACTAATGCTGCTCAAGTTGAGGCTTGGCAAAAGAAGACAGCAAAATGTCGAAGGATTCTGTTGGAGGGCGTGAAGGATCACATAGTGTCCAGCCTGCATGGAAAAGCTTCTCCATACTTGATGTGGAAAGCATTGACAAATTTATTCCAAAGAAAGAGCGACCAGAGGAAGTTGGCACTCAAGGATAAACTCAGAAACATAAATATGGAGAAAGGCGACAGTATGCCCAAGTACCTCACGAAGTTCAACCAATGCAAGGATGAGTTGGGAAGTGTGGGGGTGACTGTAGATGATGAGGACTTGGTGAGCTTGGCTCTCCTTGGTCTTCCGAAGAGTTGGCATTCCTATCAGGACTCTGTCAATGGTCGGGAGAAATTGCCAGGATGGGAGCGACTTTGGTCAGATCTTGTGCAAGAGGAGATAAGGCGGAGTACCAGGGATGGATCTTCATCAAAGGCATCTGATGAAGAGGGTTGCGCTTTGGCTGCCAAAGCAACGAAGGGGAAGGGCAAGAAGAATGCTTCTCAATCCAGTGCGGATGGTAAAGAGCGTGACATGTCCAAAGTGAAGTGTTTTCACTGTCACGAGCATGGGCATTACACCACGAATTGTCCACAGAAGAAGAAGAAAAAGAAGGCTACTGGAGCTGCAGCTGGTGAGGCTCTTGCCTCGCAATTTGAGCAGGACTTCTCATTGATTGCATGCATGGTGTCTAGTGCATCGGGATCGGGGTGGTATTTTGATAGTGGCGCTTCCTTTCACATGACGGGAGATGTGAATCTTTTCAGTGACTTGGTGGAGAAAGATCTCCAGTTTCATGTTGAGTTGGGCGACAATGGACGATACAATGCGACCGAGATTGGTACCATAACCTTTCAGAGGGAGTTAGGTAAACTCATTCTTTTACAAGATGTAGTGCATGTTCCAGGTTTAAATAAGAATTTGATCTCAGTCGCAATGTTAGAGGATAAAGGGTATGAAGTTGCCTTTAGTGAAGGAAAAGTTTTCCTTCAGCACAAGGCAACAGAACAATTCAAGAAGGTTGGGATTCGAGCAAAGAATCTCTATAGACTTGAAGTAGATGGGATGTCTACGGAACTTCCTATTGTTGGGAAGTGCAAGAAAGACATGCAATTGATGCTTGAGAGGGAGCAAGTTTTGCATGCAGGTAATAGTGAACCTCGGGATGTGGAGCAGCCACAAGATGAGGATCATGGAGTGGGAGAAACCACTCATGCAAAGAAATTTTGTGCCAGATGGGCAGAGAGAGTGCATGCAACTATACCACCAGGTGAGAGGTGGGGCGACATGCATGAATAATCCCAAGAGGAGATTTCTGGGCAGGATTCATGAGATGGTGTGGATCTCATGAATTGAACCTGGCTACGAGATTCCCATAGTGTAGTAGTAGCATGATCAGTTGGATTGATGTAGGTAGATCAAAGTGACAGTGTCGGATACTGGAGCGCGAATTAGAGTTGACAGCAAGTGCAGAGTGAATGGGTGCAAGAGTTCAACAGCACAGTGGTTCCTGATGACATGTGAAGTTGGGCCCAGCAGAAGTCGAAGACTTTGATGATAGATGCATCAGACTGATTGAGTTGTTTGGAGCCTGTTCAGTTTCAAAGGAGTTGCAGAGCAGATGCATGGAGTTGCATGGCACTTGTGAAGATTGCAGGGCGAATGCATGGAGTTGCATGTCGCATGCAAAGACAGTCCTTTCTTGTTGAGAGGGAGTGTTGAAGATTGCAACAAGAAACAGTGAAGGAGGCATCCTAAAACATCTTTCCTGATCCTAGTTGGAAAGTGATCACCTAAACTAGGTGGGGGGGCCACACAGGTGATTTTTGTCGCAAAGTCTATTTTTAGACATATGGATCATGGTCTATGAGTTGCAGGATGCTATTTATGGATGGTTTGTCAAGTTGATAAAAATAGATGGACCTCTATTTTTAGACATACTGGGCGGAGTCTATTTTTAGATTGCCATTCTAAAAATAGATCAATCGAATATTATTAGCTCTTAATAATATTTGGACTATAAACATTATCTCATCCTCTTGCAGCACTTCAGTTCGAGCTACGGATGTGGCACATGCAGCTGACAGAAGGAATTACGCTATTCCTAGGGTTTAGTTGGGCTATTGCATGGTTGAATTTAGTTAGAACTCATGTGGCAGAGTTTGGTGGAGTTGATGAGACAGTTGATGGAGTTGTGTTCGGTTTAACTTAGTTGAGCTAGTTGTATTTAGTCTAACTGATAAATACACTAGTGATGAGTGGTGTGAATTAATTATTAATTAATTCACTAATTATTAACTCATAAATCAAATAAATAATACATCAGTTAACTGCAGCGCATGGACAGTTCAGTGGAGACCAGTGTTAGAGTTGGGTGAAAGGGTGAGTCTGCTATCAGTTGTGACTATAGTTGTGCATGAGATTTTCACACACATTGATTGAGATTGCCAATGAGAATTGCGCAGTACAAGCCAGTGGGATTTGAACTTGGATCTCACAATTAACCATCTTGGATTGCGCAGTAGAGGCAGGCTAACAGGTGGAGGAGATTTGAACTTGTGACTTGTTCATATCTGAGCTAGTTAGTGAGTAACAATTGGAGATAGTGCTGAGAGCTTGTGAGGAGTTTGTACTATGATTGTTACATGTTCTCTATCATTATAATATACAGATAGTTGGGGGTTTTCAGTTGTAAGCTTTCCCCATTACATATTATGTTATATGTGTGCTTGATTATGTTTTAATGTGCGCATGCGACTGCTTCTAATTCCGAAAATTGATGATCAATGGTAGAAGAGATTATGTATTATGCATGAAGCTCAAATAGTGTGTAATCAGGATATTCTCGGTGAATAACTCATCTATTATTCAAATTTCTACATAATATGCTAGTTTTTGAAGTCAAACAAGAAATTTCAACACCTACACTAGTGTGGGACCAATAGGTCCAAGCAATAGCTACACTAGTGTGGGCTAAATTTGGTGTAGTGTCTATTTTAATTTTCCCTTAATTAAAATGAACAATAAAATGTAATCTTATCTCATGATCACCTGTAAAATTTAAATGAGTGTGATAAACTCATTTACCTCATGAATTTCGAGTTGAGGGTGGTTGGTGAGGCATGCAGAGTAATTCTATTAGTTATGGAGTTCGAATTGCAGTTGGTGCATTAGTTTAATGCATGTGTAAAATGTTAACTTAGTTTATTGAGTTAGAGTCAGTTGAACTAGTTGTAATTGTTTGTTGCACTAGTGATAGATCAAGTGAATTAAATATTGTTTAATTCGCAATCAATGATCTACCATGCAACTGATGATTTACTATTATTAGCTACATGCATGTCAGTTCCAGTGGAGACCCAATTGAGACTAAGGTGAAAGGGAGGTTAACTATCAGTTATGTGATTAGTAGGGTACCTGAATGAAACCAGACATCCATTGGAGTGCCCATGATCCTTCCGCAATTTAGGAAGGCCAAAATTTCTAAAAAATAGGGATTGCATTCAACAGGGATTGCGCAAGGTAGGCAGGCTGTTTAGAGGTTGATAATTGGCTAAGTGTTTGTCAATTTTGCCCAGGACAGCGTGAGACATTTAGCAGAGTGCATGAGACTCTTGTGAGAAGAGTGAATTTTAATTGTCTCATGATTCCATGGTTAATATACAATAGAAAATAGAGGGGTTTTGAGCAACAAGCTTTTTGCAGGAAATTATCTGTGTTTTGGTTTGATTTGATTCTTTCTTTGCTTCATGTGATTGGCGATTGTGTTTAATTTCCGCAATTGATTTGTAGAAGCGATTCGGTATCTAGCTTTAGTACATTGTTAGATCGGATTGAATCCATGATATACATATTTTTTGTATAATTTTTACATGGTATCGGAGCACAGGAAATCACTATAGTAGAGGAGAACCTGAGTTTGTGACTGAATAGAATTCGAATTTGCAGAAGACATTCTTGGTGCGACAAGCGATTCAGGATCGAAATGAATTTCAATGGCTTGAGATTGGAGTATGCACTCGAGAGAATATCTAACTATATTGCGTGGAAATACAGAATGGAGGAAGTATTGGAGGACAATGGATTGAAAGAATTCATCAACAAAGTCATTCTAAATCCTGTTGTAGCAGATGCTGCAAATATTGATGCCTAAATCCTGTTGTAGCAGATGCTGCAAATATTGATTCCTGGAAAAGGAAGGTTGCAAAGGCAAGGAGGATCTTATTGGAGGGATTAAGAGACACCATTGTATCAAATATCCATGCTAAAGCGACACCATATGCAGTGTGGAAAGCTTTGACAGATCTATTTCAGAGCAGCATTGATCATAGAAATTTGGCACTGAAGGATAAACTCGGGAAGATCAAAATGGAGAAAGGTGACACCATGCCGAAATACTTAACAAAGTTTGTCCAATGTCAGGATGAGCTTGGGAGCATTAGCATTATTGTAGCTGATGATGATTTGTTGAGCCTAGCTCTTCTAGGACTTCCCAAGAGTTGGCATAGTTATCAAGACTTTGTCAATGGAAGGTAAACGTTTCTAGATTCGGAACGACTTTGGTTGGATTTGGTGCAAGAATAATTCAGGCGGAATACTAGAGATGGATCTTCATATAAGAATGAAGATGAAGAAGATTTTTCTTTGGCTACCAAGGTGAAGAAATGGAAAGGAAATAAATTTCATTCCAAATATGAGTCCGGTAAAGATAGTGAGAAGCGTGACATGTCTAGAGTGAAGTGTATCCATTGTCATGAGCATGGACATTATGCCACTAATTGTACACAAAAGAAGAAGAACAAGAAGGCTTCAGGATCTGTAGCTAGTGAGGCTTTGGCCTCACAATTTGAGCTTGACATCTCATTGATCGCATGCATGGTGTCAAGTGCAATGGGATCAGTGTTGTTAGTGTCCCGTGATTTGGCAGATTGGTAGATCAAATGCACAGGGTAACATCAGACCAGTCTTTGGAGTCCTAGGACCTAGCCTACCTGGAATCACAGAGGGCTCTCTCTATTATGTGCAAAGGATGTAATCTTGTTTGCTTTTAGGGTTGATTTTAGGCTAGTTGTTAAGTGTAGGGTTTGTTGTCTGTTTTGGTTGGGTAAGATGATCAAGTAGAATGGGTGGAGTGAGAAGTCTTCAAATCATTGGGCTATGGAGTCTATGAAATTCAGGGATATCCCAACAATGAGTCAAAGTGCATCACAGGGCAAATCTAGTATGGTCAATGGATCTTCAAGTTTTGTGTGAAGTGAAATGGACATTAAGTTGGTGAACCAAGTAGGGCAAAGGGTAGTTAAGTATCCTTTTTCAAATACCCATAAACAAGAAGGTCTCAAATACTGATAAGAAAAAGATAATAATCATGAGGTAGGGAAAACCATTAAATCAATGACAATATTTAAACAAATAAGCATTCAAGATGAACAATTCAGTGAACCAAAGAAAGCAAGAAACTTATCTAACTTTAGTGATTTCACATTCAACATTAGAAAACATATAAGATAACATATAACTTTAATCCATGAAGAGGGAAATAATAAGCATCATTGATCAAGCCATGAAGAAATTTGAGGCAAACTTTCAAGAATGGACAAAGGGCCTAATCAAAATATGGCCTCTTTGGCTAAAACCTAACAAGTAATACTTTCAAAGAGAGATTCCAAAAACAGAGTTTAGATAGTATCAAGTAAGAAGGGCTAACCATAAAAAATATTTGAAAACTACCATATGAAACCATCCATGAAATGAACAAGCTTAGGTGGGTCTAAGGAGAAACTAAGAATTCCTTAAACTAACCCAGCAGAGGAAAACATAAAGACAATAGAAAACAAGAAGGACTAAGGTGCCTCAAACAACATTTCTTAGCCTATAATTTTCTGATCTACTGCAACATATAAGGATGAACACAATGATAAACATGAAAAACATGAACAAATTATAGACACATCATCGTTAACCAAGCTCAGGGATCCTGCAAGCAAGCTTCTCCATCATCAATCAAAGCAAGCCATTCACAAGCTCCATAACACCAAATTTCTCTTCAACCTCAAAAAACCATGTATTTCTCTAAAAAATCATCAAATGCCAACATTTACAATGAAACCCTCATGCTCTATTTATCTTAGCAAAGGAGAGAAAAAAACCCTAGATCGGGTTGGAAAATGTCAAAATAACTCATAAATGTCATTTATGCCTAAGAGACCATGCAAGGCCCAAGGCACAAAATATTCCCTGAAATAAATTCCAAAATAATTTCTTACACCTAATTCTAGAGTGATTCGCTTCAAAAAAACAATAAAATATGATTTTGCAATAAATGAGTGTGTTTTTTTGACTTTTGGCCAAAAACACACTACACAGTTTATAAGCGCAGCGCCACCTCAGTCAGAAAATAGGTCCTGTTGCAGCCAAGTTTTGGACCCCTTCCTAATGTCAGATTTTGCTCTGTGATGGCCCGTTGGAAATCCTGATGAGTATAATTTCCAAATATACCATTGGTTTCCTGATCCAACTCTTGTAACCTGTTCAAAAATTCAAAATCCCAACACTATTTTGAGCACAGCGCCAAGCCTAAAATGGAGGCAGAAAGGTGAAAAATGAGGTGCTTTTTTACCTTTTGAGGGGTCAAAAATGCTCCAAATGCTCTGAAATTTGGTGAGAATAATGTAATAGTGATGATAAATCCAAAAATTTAGAACTTTCCCTATGATTATGCCTAAGGGAAAAGCGTAGCGCTAGTGGCATTGCGCTTATAGGCCTCCAAATTCTCAAAAAACCAAAATTTAACAAATTGCCTCATATTTGTTGGATAAGTGCCTCATGTGGTTTGAGAGACTTGTAGAGAAGCTTGTGCCAAAATTCCAAGGTTTTCATGATATTTTTCTTCTTTTAGTGCTTGGATTTTGGTTTGGGCCTCCTTTATTTTAGCACTTGGTTTCTCCGGGCATAATGCTTAGTCATCCTTCTTTAGAGATCAAGATCTTGATTTGTCTTCTTCAACTTGGCCTCTAGGTGTATGTTTTCCCTCTCAAGCCATGACTCCCGATCATGTTCTATTTCCATTGCAAGGAGCTCATTGAGAGGAAGTTGTTCTGCTAAGGTTGATTCTTGCTCTCTTTGTTTTTCCAATGCCTTCTTCAACCCCATGGTTATAGGTCTCCTCCTAGATTGTCCTTCTTCATCCTCACTCTCCTCATAAGTGCCCATATATTCTTCTAGTTTCACCTGTGCCCTTTGAGCTTTCCGGGCTTTGATTTCTCTAGCCTCATAGATGGCCTGTTGGGCACTCATTTGCTTGTTTTCCATCTCATAGAAATGAATGACATTTCTTGCCCTATCCAAATTTGCCTCCAAGTCTTTGATTTGGGCATTTTTGTCTTGGAGGAGAAAGTTTGAAATCCTTGCTTCATTTTCTTCATCACTATCAACTTGGATGATTTCAAAATCCTTTTCAATCTCATGATCTTCCTCTTCTATTTTTACCTGTTGCTTACCTTTGTCAAGTGGCTGAGCTGAGGTGGATGGCATGGTCCCTTTCCTCTTGGAGGCAGCAAACACAGGCCTTGACCCTCTATGATATGTGCATGAAAGAGGTGGGATGGTGGTCTTGTTGGTGTCTTCATTATGGTTGTGATCCTTGTTGCTTTCATCCACTTCTTCATCTTCATTATTGGTATAATCAGTCATTATATCTTATGCTTCATCATTGTCTTCTACATCATCACCACTCTCATCCTCTTCACTGCTCCCTACATTGTCATTTTGTTTTTCATCAAAGATGCTTACCTCCTCACTGCTGTGATCCTGAATTTGATTATTAGCCACTTCATCTCCTTCATTTTTTCATGACTATCTTTTGTGCTGCCCTTGTTTTCCTCATCATCATGGTCACTGTGGGGGTCACTGTCTTTACTATTTTCATGACTGTCATGAATGTTTTCTTTTTCACTCATACTTATCTCATTTCCTTTTTCATTTATGTCACTTGCTCCACTTGTATCCATGCTGTCTTTAGCTTCATCATGAGTGTCGCTGCCTTGACTGCCTACATGGTTATCTGAGCTGTTGCCTTGATTTTCACCTTCACCCATTTCCATGTCCTCTTCTTGTTCTTCATCCTCTGCCTCTTCTTCATCGTCATCACCCTTTGTTTCCATGTCATCTATCTCTTTTGGGCTCAAAACATCATCACCCTCACCCTCTTCTTGGTTTGACATATTTTCTCCCTTACCCTCTTCATTTTGCTCATCATTATCATCCTCCTCCTTATTTGGGCTTGACTCATTGTCATCTTCACCCTTTTTTTCATTTGATTATGCATTTCCACTTCCTTCTTCATTTTATGCATCAAGAGAAGGGGAGGAAGGGAGGTTTGCTTGAGGAGGGGATAGAGGAGTAGAGGGAGGAGGATGTGATGAGGAGGGCAAGTTTGGTTGATGAGGTGGCTGAGGGCTTGTGAAGATCTCATGAGCTATAAATGCTTCCCAAGGTATGCCCTTATGTTCTAGCTGATGTAGAACCACCATCTTGATCAGTGAGTGGTGGAACAAACTCTGCATTTTTTGGGAGTGATTCCTCCTCCGAACAACAGATGACATCTTCTCAATGCTCTTATAGAGGTAATAGGGGAAATTTAGCATCTTGACACTTGTGAAATGCATGATCAACCTAACATGGTAGGAGTAGAGCTTGGATTATCTCCCCTCACAGGTAAAGTAATTCATAATGGTTCTAATTAAGAGTGAAATCCTCTGTTTCAGATGTGAGAAAGGAAAAATGGCCTTACAACCTTCTTTGTACCTAGTTTTGACAAATGGCTCATAATAACTCTTTTTTAACTTTTCCTTCTTAAACCACTTCCCACCAACAGTAGGAATGCCTGTAGCATCAGAGATGGTATCTGATGAAATCTCAAAATCTACCCAAGCAGGGCTTGATTTTTTGTTATGCAAGTTGAGAATGAGAAGCCTTGTAAGCTCTAGGTGGCTTTTCACTTGTTTGACTTTCTCACAAACTTGGAAGAACCCTACATTCTGAAAATATGAGAGGATCCTCGGAGATGAGATGATATCTACTATGCTCTATGGTTCAAATCTGTTCGCTTTCCCTCCTCTATGGTTTGGCCTCATAGGTCCTCAGTCTCTTTCACTGCTGCCACTATCTTCTGCTCCTAACATGGTGATGGGAGTTGTTTGTGGAAAAACTAGGGTTTGGAGGAGAAAAATGAAATTGGTGGTGAGGGAAACTTCTGTGAATGAGTGATGTGGAGGTTAGGTTTTAGGACAGAGTGCCTGAATTTGAAAGAGGCTTTATTTGGAACATGAAGTGTAACTACACTGATTCACTCTCCCTCAAATGACAATTAATTTGTTCATGGAGGCCAATAACAGAGATTTAATTTGCATTTAAGACCTGGGGCTTGCACAACTAGGGTTTGATCATTCCTTAGCCACCAAATGACTAAAATCACATGGGAGGAGGAGAAAATAAGGAACCTACAAGTTTCACTTCTTTGTAAGCCTTTGAATGCAAATTTGATGATGACCTTGAGACTTTGGGAAAATTTTTGCAAGTGTGGAGGACCTCTGCTTTAGTGCAGTGCCCTGCCCGAACAGTTGGGTCAGCCTGTGGGCGCAGCGCCGACAATTTGTGCCTCTGCCTGAGCGTAGCGCTGATGTTTAGAAACAGGTGTCAGTTCCTGGGTGTGTTGGACCCTTCTGTGTGTAGCGCCTTCTCGTGCAGGCCTGCCGACCCTTGGTCGCAGTGCCGGGTGGGTCGCGCCTCTGTGTGCGTAGCACCGGGCCTAGGCGTGTTGGTTCTACCTATGTGTAGCACCACCTGATTCACGTAACGACACCTCTTATTTGCGCAACGTCGAGTAATTTTGAATTGAGGAAAACCTGATTATTGCAGCGCCAGGGTCTATGAGTGCAGTGCCAGCGTATTCGCGTAGCGCTAGGGAAATTTTTCCAGAAACAATAAAAAACCCTGAACTTTCTCTTGAAGGTTTTCTCTCTTTACAAAGTGACAAGTGAGCTAGAAATGATAGATGAGGTGCCTTTATACCCTTTGAAAGATAAATCAATTTTAGAAAACCTACTTTTGCTAAGTTTGTTTTTTTTTCACTTTATGATTTTCATTGATATTCTGTGACCCTTTTGCAAGTGATTTGCAACTTTCCAAAGTGATCTTTCTTCTTTTGGTGAGGGTGTGTTGAAGAGATGAAGAGGTCCCCTTTAACTTTGGTAGTGTCAGCACTGCTAAACCTCTCCTTGTTTGCACTAGGAAACTGAAAAACTTGTTTTTATCCCCTTTTGAAATGTCTGAGTGTTACTGACATAAAAAACTGCTCTTCTTACCCTTTTACTTATTTTGACAATGATATATACATTTTGACAAAGACTCCAAATTATGTCTGCGATGACTTCCCTTCGCCACTTCTGATTTTTGTAGGTGCCTATGACACATTTGTTTTTGGTATCCTTTATCATTCATGGGGTTTGATAGTCTTAGTTACTCAACAACAAAATCATGATCAACTTGATTTTCCATTTTGACACTTAACCTTATGATTTCCTTCTTTTGAACATTTTGAGGGCAATTGACTGCACTAGAAGCCTTAGTCTCCCTCACACTGATACTCTTTTTATTTTCCTCCCTTTGATGCAGTGAAGCATTTTTGCCTTCGCCAACCCTAGAAATCACCTTCAATAGCTTTTGGAAGCTTTCTGTTGTCATGATGGAGGTCCATCATCTTCAATTTGCCTACTTTTCCTATCTTTCCAAAACTTTAGGGCTTAGGGTTTTTTCCTTTCTTCATTTGTAACTTCTAAAAATCTTCAATTATTGCTTGGTTGTGTTGATGTGCCTTTGTCCTTGTGGTCTTTGCATTGGCTTCTTGCTTGGAAATACTGTCTAACCAATTAGTCATGAAAACCTTGATTCTCTTTGAACATAAGCATGTTGTCTCTCCTTTGTTGTGGATGTCCTTAGTGATGACTTGGCCTCTTACCTTACCTAATTTTCTATTGATAGTCACCTTGACATTCCTGCAGAAATGTCAAAATGGGTAGTTGTCCTTTGCAGACTTTGTGCTTGGCCAAGGAGGCCTTCTTGGAAGGGTTTTTTGATACCTTTTGGACAATCATGTGCTGACCCTTTTCTCTTTGATCCACCTTCTTTGTACATGAAAAAAGTTGACTCGAAACACCACAACAATCTTACAACCTATAAAACCCTAAATGACCTAGTGGGAGGCTCTTTGGACTTGGCCTTTGGCTGAAATCTTGACTTGGGATATTTAGGTGTAAAACAGAGCTTTTGACAAAGTGATGTATTGAAGATCCAAAATCCAATGTACTTGATTTATCTAAAGAGCCTACAGAGATAGTTTTGAGACCATCAATGCTTGAGGCATCTGGGAGACACAAAAATGAGAAGGTTGGTGGGCGATCGTAGGTGGCAAGTGGAGGGGGTAAGCAAGTCAAAAAGAGAGTGCTAAGGTCAGAGGTGGCAAAAAATAGTGAAAATGAGTGGCATGAGCCCATGATGGGTATTTTGGGAGTGGTAGGCTAACCATGACATGATAGGATAGTAAAATAGTGAAAAATTTATCCTAAGGATAATGAAGGCAGTGAGATTTCTAAAACTCACAATATTCATGAATTTTGTTTTTAGAAATCTAGGATAAGCATTTAGTCATCTATAAAAAAGCAAAAATTATTGATGACTAATAGTGGCTCTAGTTGGGGAGGGCAGCTCATTTTGAGGAGGTGTCCAGAACTTCATATCTCTTGGTTTATGAAGACCAGTGCCTCATCCATTGGGCAGATTTTCCATCTTTTGATTTGTTGATGTTTCTTTGAAGTTGTGATATCAATAATCTGAAAAACATGATTACTTAAACTTCATCTTTACCTACCCATCTTACTTGCCTAACATTTTTTCTTCCTTGGGTGCACTTGAGCTGGAAAACCCTTGACATTATTTTCTTTTGAAAGGAAAAAAAATTATCTACTTGTACCCTTATTGCTTCCAAGAGTTCAGATTATGCTAGTGAACTCTTTTATTCTCTACCTAGACTATTTGACTGTCAAGATTAAGTTGTTTGATAGACTTCATCCTCTAAGATATTGACATGAAATTGAAAACATGGTTTAAACCAAGATTAGGCAATCTGATTTACCATGGACTGTGGCATTAGGACAAGCTTCACACAAGTATTATTTTTGTACAAACAAAACTAGAAATATAAGGGTTGTGATCTATCATTTGTTAAGCATCCCCATCTTTCTCTTTGGTTCAGATTTGAGCATGTGGAACAAATATCTTTCATTCCTAATCTATTATTTTTGATAATTCAAGCTTGAATGATTTTGACAAGTTTGCTTTCACTACCTTATCAACATAAATTTAAAACATGTTCAGCCATGATTAGGCTAGATAACTGAACAAGATATTCTTTTTGAACAAGTAGTGGCATTTAGGCTTGCACAGTTTTAGTAGTTCTCTTTTTGGGTATGGGTTTGTACCTCTTTTCAAATCTGCCCTATTTTTCTATTTTCCTTTTTTTTCATTTTTTTTTTCTTTCATGTTTTTCATCAAACAATGGTATGCACAATGAATGAGAATTTCAAACTAGGACTCTTGATAGCCATGGTATTTGAGCATCCTGTCATCAACAAGATCTCCAAATAGCCCTTTTTCATTAAGATCTTGTAAACAGAAAACATGGTTATTTCCATTTGAGGGCATGGTGTAAGGCTTTTTCCAAAAAATTTCAAACATGCCATGCTCTCCTTCGTATTTCCTCTTTGAGCCTTGTTTCCAAACCTTGTTTCTGTAAAAGATCCTTCTTAGGTGGAAATGGTAATCTTCATCGGCTTCAAAATAGATGATGATGTCATCAATGTATATCATGGTGAAACAGTTGAAAACAGGGGCCATGACTCTTTGGAAAGTAGATTCCGCACTCCTTAGCCCAGGAGGCATGTGCTCAAACATTTAGGTGCCCCAAGGTACTTTAAAAATGGCTTTATGTTGATTAATTGGGAGCGTTATCATCTGATGGTAACCTGAAACACTACCATGCAATGACATTTTGTTAGAAACTCATACCCTTTGTAGAGTATGATTTATCTTGGGAAAAGGGTATTTGTCCTTCATGGAGGTTTTGTCTAGGTACCTAAAGTCTATACACAGTCTGCATCCTTTTGCTTTCTTTGTTAGTGACATAATTTGCCCAAGGGTTTCATGGTCTTTCTTGAAAGGGGACCTTCTTATAATAATGTCTGTGTCACAAGGTTTTAAGCTTTCATCACCATATACAAAAGCATCCTGAAACTTTTTACACAGTCTTGTGTATTTTTGTTTTGTGCAAAGTGGTAAAGCCTTGGATAATTTAATCATTTTGGGTCTTTATAGGCTGCCTACGTTGTATTCCTCTATATCAGTCTCAGTTGGGATTCAACAACTCTTCCAAAGTAACAGAAAATTTTAATGATGAATCATCTTTGTATGGGTAAACTTTGAGTTTCTTTTGATCCAGTTCCTTAAAAGGTCTTGCTATATGAAGTTTTCCCAACATTTTAATGTAGATAGAAGGAAATGGTTCTATTTTTGATGTTTTTGTCTCACTTGAGCAAACTTGTTCAGATTTTAAGCTTAGCTGTGGTTTTGAAGTTTCACTTTCAATTTGTAGGAAACTAAGTTCAGTTCTGACATCATGTCGTTGTTGGGGGCTGCTAGATTTTTGGTTGTTGAGTTCCTCATGCAGAGATTGGTTTGACTATTGTAGCATGTCTAGATCTGTTTCAACTTTATTTACCTGCTCATCAATGTCCTCTTCATTACATAAGATGAATGAATCAAGATCTGAATGTATGGAATAAAGAGGTGTGTTGTTTGGCCTTTCTTGACTGCTAACCATATACTTCATGTGTGATTCTTGGTATAATCTCCTTGTTTAGTTAAAAATAGGGATGGTAGCATAGGACATGTCTAGTTGAAGGTTCCCCTGAAGTTTGGCTCCCCAAGATCTGGATAAAAGAATGCCATACTTGGGGGGAATATCTGCCACTACTATGTCCATGACAAGGCCCTTAGCTAGGATTTGTGCCAGATTGACACAAAGATCCTTGATTAGGCCCAAACACTTGACTCTACTCGAATCGAATGAGTACAAGTCTTTGTAATTTTTATTTATTTGTAGGCCTAATCTCTCCATCACAACTTTAGGCATGAGGTTGTGTGAGGCACCGGAGTCTAGCATGGCATTATGTAAGATTTTGTCATGTATGTTTAGGCTAACATAGAAAGGGGGAATGGCTCCTTCTTGGTATCTTCCTTCTACTTCAAGTCCAAACAACAACTCAGGTTTGTCATCAGTCAAGTGTAAAGTGTCGGTATCATTTCCCATGTTTAGAACTCTCATAACTTGAGACCTATACACTTCTTGAGTTACTAGTTTAGTGAGAGGTATGGTTACTTTAATTTTGGAAATCTCTCCCTCAAAACTGAAATGAATTTGTGTTTTGGGTATATTTACATCAGTTTTGTCAGCCATAGATTTTTCTGCAATCTTAATTTGTTGATTTTGACTTGGGGCTTTTGACAATAGAGTTTTCTCCAGGCAACTAGTTGATGTACTAGGGCAGCTCAAGACACCACTTTGTTGGCTAGTTTTGTCTTTGTTTGGATCAAATTTCTTAGCCATGGTGTTGATATTGTCTTTTGTCCTCTTAGGATTGTTTTCAGGGGCTTTCCTAACAGCAGTGTCTATTTGGTTTTTCTTGGAATTTTCTTGGTTTCTTTTGCTCCTAAGGTCATATTGCCTATGGACTTTCATTATGGCATTTTCAAATCCCAGTTGGTAGTCTTCAGAATCCTCATAGTTTGTTTCAATTTGATCTGAGGAAAAGAAACCTTGTTCTTCTTTGGTGAGAAAAACATCATCCTCATCATCAAAACCTATCAAGTTTACATGGCTTTCTTCATGTTCTTCAGTCTCTCTTCCCTCTTCATCTACATAATCATCTTGGAAATGAGGCCTGATTTGTTGGTCATTGCCTCTTGGCTTGTTTTGGGGAGGATCTCTTCTGAAGTTTGGATTCCTATTTATGTTTCGGGAATTTTCTTGGTTTTCCCTAGGAGGCATTCTCTCATTTAGGCTTATCCTCTCCATCATTCTCTCCATGGTTCTAACTAGGTTGTCAATCTTGGATTCAGATGAGAAGATTGAGGGCATGGTTTCATCTTTGTAGGTTACTCTTTTTTCTGATCTCATCCTAGCTCTTTTTTCAATGAGGTTGGCCTCTACACTGATATCCCCTTTCAGCATATCTTTAAAAGTTAGGGTTTCTCTCTCTCTTAGTTGATAGGTCATGTATGGATCAAAGCCTTCTAGGAATTTTACTAGTGCTAGGCCTTGTGGGGGTTTCATGTGAGGTGGGAGAGCATTGCACACACTACTGAACCTAGTGCAATAGTCCTGGACACTTTCCCTGGCATTTATTTTAAGATTTTTATATTCTGTGAGGATTTGGAGGGGGTTTTTCTTGATTTCCCACTTGTTTATGAATTTTTGGTATAGAGAAAGGAGATCATGTATGATGTTAGGAGTTAAGCTTTTGAACCATTTTTTGGCTTCTCCTCCTAATATTTGGGCAAAGATCCTCATCTTAATGGTCTCTTATTCTAACTCCATGTAGTCAAAGGCATCATTCATTTTATCTACATGTTATTGGGCAGTGATAGATTTAGCTACGGTAAAGTGGGGAATTCTAGATTGGTAGTCATTTGGCAAAGGCACTAGAGGTTGTGGTAAAACCAGGGGGGCATACCAAGCTACCATGATGGGAGCTAGTGGAATCCAAGGAGGATTTACAAGGGGAGGATTTGTGAGAGGTGGTGGAGGATGAAGTGAAGTGGCTTGGACAATGGAAGTTTGGATGGGTGTGGTGGAAGTACTTGGACCAGCAAACTGATTCTGAGCAGACTTGGGATGAAAAGAGCTAAAGTGGTGGATAAGCTAAAAGTCAAGGGGAGTGGAAGGAGAGGCTTCTCTACTGGAACTATGTTGCAAATCTGTGGGCTCAAAGTCAGTCTGGTCAATCCCACTTTGTGACTTGGTTCTGAAAAAGTTCCTTGTATGGTGCAAGTCAAACTGAGGGTCTTGCAAGGTTGTAAGGTGTTTAGGGACAGAACTTGCTCAATGAATGGTCCTGACAGTAGTTGAATCTTTAGTTTTGGAAGTTTTCCACAAAATATTTTCTGGGTCATCAACTATAGTAGGAGCATTTGGATCCAGATGAGATCTGGTATGGATCCTTTGTGAAGCCAGATTTCACACTCAAAATGTAGAGAGGCTAAAATTGTATCAGGGTTCGAAAGGCTGACCTCTCTTAGTGTTTTCTAAACTCACATAGTGTATAACTAGGCTTTTAAACTTCCTAGGGCTGATTTGACACAATCCCAAGGAGTCTAATGAGAACTATTAGAGTTCATAGACCTACTGGGGCAGGTGGAGTCGCCAGGTGGATTTTTTTTACTATTTTGAAGATATGTGTTTGTGGTCCAACACCAACAATTTACAAAAACCAATCTAAGATGATTTTTTGGGGTTTTCTGAGTTTCTTTATAGAATAGTGAGGTTTCTAATGAGTGTGATCTAGATGAGTCATTATTTTGCTAGGATAGTGTAACCAATAGAGTCTACTGTTGGCTATTAGTTTGAGTTTTCTATGATTTGATAAGGGTTTTTGAAGTTCTAAGGAGTACTTAGATTGTCACTAACTCAGAAAAATTCTCACCATGATTGCCATTAATGTTAGGCGATAAGTTGGTGATTAATCAATAGATATTGTATGACAAGGGTTTTTGAACTTTTTAAGGATGTCTAATCTTGGTACTTACCCAGAAAAGTTCCACCGTGATTGCTATTATGTTAGTGTCACGTGATTTGGCAGATTGGTAGACCAAATGCACAGGGTAACATCAGACCAGTCTTTGGAGTCCTAGGAACTATCCTTCCTGGACTCAGAGAGGGCTCTCTCTATTATGTGCAAAGGATGTAATCTTGTTTGCTTTTAGGGTTGATTTTAGGCTAGTTTCTAAGTGTAGGGTTTGTTGTTTGTTTTGGTTGGGTAAGATGATCAAGTAGAATAGGTGGAGTGAGAGGTCTTCAAATCATTGGGCTATGGATTCTATGAAAGTTAGGGATATCTCAACAATGATTCAAAGTGCATCACAGGGAAAATCTAGTATGGTCAATGGATCTTCAAGGTTTTGTGTGAAGTGAAATGACATTAAGTTGGTGAACCAAGTAGGGCAAAGGGTAGTTAAGTATCCTTTGTCAAATACCCATAAACAAGAAGGTCTCAAATAATGATAAGAAAAAGATAATAATCATGAGGTAGGGCAAACCATTAACTCAATGAAAATCATTAAACAAATAGGCATTCAAGACGAACAATTCAGTGAACCAAAGAAAGCAAGAAACTTATCTAAATTTAGTGATTTCACCTTCAAGGTTAGAAAACATATAAGATAACATATAACTTTAATCCATGAAGGGGGAAATCCTAAGCATCATTGATCAAGCTATGAAGAACTTTGAGGCAAACTTTCAAGCATGGATAAATGGCATGATCAAAACATGGTCTTTGGCTAAAACCTAACAAGTAATACTTTCAAAGAGAGATTCCAACAACAGAGTTTAGATAGTATCAAGTAAGCAGGGCTGACCATAAAACATATTTGAAAACTACCATATGAAACCATACATGAAATGAACAAGCTTAGGTGGGTCTAAGGAGCAACTAAGAATTCCTTAAACTAACCCAGCAGAGGAAAACATAAAGACAATAGAAAACAGGAAGGCCTAAGGTGCCTCAAACAACATTTCTTAGCCTATAATTTTCTGATCTACTACAACATAGAAGGATGAACACAATGAAAAACATGAAAAACATGAACAAATTAGAGACAACTCGCCATTAACCAAGCTCAAGGATCCCGCAAGCAAGCTTCTCCATCATCAATCAAAGCAAGCCATTCAAAAGCTCCACAACACCAAATTTCTCTTCAACCTCAAAAAACCATGTATTTCTATAAAAACTCATCAAATTCCAAAATTTTAAATGAAAACCTCATGCTCTATTTATCTTAGCAACGGAGGGAAAAAACCCTAGAGAGGGTTGGAAAATGTCAAAATCACTCATAAATGTCATTTATGCCTAAGAGACCATGCAAGGCCCAAGGCACAAAATATCCCATGAAATAAATGCCAAAATAACTTCTTACACCTAATTCCAAAGTAATTTGCTTCAAAAAACAATAAAATATGATTTTTCAATAAATGAGTGTGCTTTGTTCACTTTTGGCCAAAAACACACTACATAGTGTATAAGCGTAGCGCCACCTCAGGCAGAAAATAGGTCCTATTGCAGCCAAGTTTTGGACCCCTTTCTGATGTCAGATTTTTCTCCATGATGGCCCATTGGAAAGCATGATGAGTATAATTTCCAAATATACCCTTGGTTTCCTGATCCAGCTCCTGTAACATATTCAAAATGTAAAAATCCCAACACTTCTCTGAGTGTAGCACTAGGCCTGAAATGGAGGCAGGAAGGTGAAAAATGAGGTGTGTTTTGACCTTTTGAGGGGTCAAAATGCTCCAAATTCTCTGAAATGTGGTGAGCATAATGTACTAGTGATGATAAATCCACAAAAGTAGAGCTTTCCCTCTGAGGATGCCTGAGGGAAAAGTGTAGCGCTAGTGGCATTGTGCTTATAGGCCTCCAAATTCTCAAAAACACAAAATTTATCAAAATTGCCTCGAATTTGGTGGATAAGTGCCTCATGGGGTTTGAGAGACCTGTAGAGAAGCTTGTGCCAAGACTCCAAGGTTTTCATTATCTTTTGCTTCTTTTAGTGCTTGGATTTTGGTTTGGGCCTCCTTCAATTTATCCCTTGCAACTTGGTTTCTCCAGGCATAATGCTTAGTCATCCTTCTTTGGAGATCAAGATCTTGATTTTCCTTCTTCAACTTGGCCTCTAGGTTTATGTTTTCCCTCTCAAGCCATGACTCCCGATCATGTTCTATTTCCATTACAAGGAGCTCATTGACAGGAAGTTGTTCTGCTAAGGCTGATTCTTGCTCTCTTTGTTTTGCCAATTCCTTATTCAACCCCATGGTTCTAGGTCTCCTCTTATACCATCCTTCTCCATCCTCAATCTCCTCATAAGTGCCCATGTATTCTTCTAGTTTCACCTATGCCCTTTGAGCCTCTTTCTGGGCTTTGAGTTCTCTAGCCTCATAGATGGCATGTTGGGCACTCATTTGCTTGTTTTCCATCTCATAGAAATCAATGGAATTTCTTGCCCTATCCAAATTTGCCTCCAAGTATTTGATTTGGGCATTTTTGTCTTGGACGAGCAATTTTGAAATCCTTGCTTCATTTTCTTCATCACTATCCACTTGGATGATTTCGAACTCCTTTTCAATCTCATGATCTTCCTCTTATATTTTTACATGTTTCTTACCTTTTTTAAGTGGCTGAGTTGAGGTGGATGGCATGGTCCCTTGCCTCTTGGAGGCATCAAACACAGGCCTTTACCCTCTCTGATATGTGCATGAAAGAGGTGTGATTGTGGTCTTTTTGGTGTCTTCATTATGGCTATGATCCTTACTGCTGTCATCCACTTCTTCATCTTCATTATTGGTATCATCAGTCATTATATTTTATGCTTCATCATTGTCTCCTACATCATCACCATTCTCATCCTCTTCACTACTCTGTGCATTGTCATTTTTTTTTCATCAAAACTGCTTACCTCCTCACTGCTGTGATCCTCAATTTGATTATCGGTGACTTCATCTCCTTCATTGTTTTCATGATTGTCTTTTGTGCTCCCCTCATTTTTCTTATCATCATGGTCACTGTGGGGGTCACTATCCTTACTATTTTCATGACTGTCATGACTGTCATGAATTTTTTCTTCTTCACTCATACTTGCCTCATTTCCTTTTTCATTTATGTCACTTTCTCCACTTGTATCCATGTTGTCTTTAGCTTCATCATGAGTTTCACTACCTTGACTCCCTGCATGGTTATATGAGCTGCTACCCTAATTTTCACCTTCACCCATTTCCATGTCCTCTGATTGTTCTTCATCCTCTTCCTCTTCTTCATCATCATCACCCTATGTTTCCATGTGATCTGTCTCTTGTGGGCTCAAAACATCATCACCCTAACCCTCTTCTTGGTTTGACATATTTTCTCCCTCATCCTCTTCATTTTGCTCATCATTATCATCCTCCTCCTTATTTGGGCTTGACTCATTGTCATCTTCACCCTTATTTTCATTTGATTCTTCATTGCCACTTCCTTCTTCATTTGATGCATCAAGAGAAGGGGATTAAGGGAGGTTTGCTTGAGGAGGGGATAAAGTAGTAGAGGGAGGAGGATGTGATGAGGAGCGCAAGTTTGGTTGATGAGGTGGCTGAGGGCTTGTGAAGATCTCATGAGCTATAAATGCTTCCCAAGGTATGCCCTTCCGTTCTAGCTGATGTAGAACCACCATATTGATCAATGAGTGGTGGAAAAAACTCTTCATTTTTTGGGAGTGATTCCTCCTCTGGACAACAGAGGAAATCTTCTCAATGCTCCTATAGAGGTAATCGGGAAAATTTAGCATCTTGACACCTGTGAAATGCATGATCAACCTAACATGGTAGGAGTAGAGACTGGAGTATCTCCCCTCATAGGTAAAGTACTTCATAATGGTTCTCATTAAGAGTGCAAACCTCTATTTCAGGTGTGAGAAAGGAAAAATGGCCTTACAACCTTCTCTGTACCTAGTTTTGCAAAATGGCTCATAATAACTCTTTTTTAACTTTTCCTTCTTAAACCACTTCTCACCAATAGTAGGAATACATGTAGCATTAGATATGGTATCTGCTGAGATCTCAAAATATACCCCTGCAAGGCTTGATTGTTTGTTGTGCAAGTTGAGAATGAGAAGCCTTGTAAGCTCTGGGTGGCTTTTCACTTGTTTGACTTTCTCACAAAATTGGAAGCACCCTACATTCTGGAAACATGAGAGGATCCTAGGAGATGAGGTGATATCTACTATGCTTTGTGGTTCAAATCTGTTCACTTTCCCTCCCCTGTGTTTTGGCCTCATAGGTCCTCTGTCTCTTTCACTGATGCCACTGTCTTCTGCTCCTAACATGGTGATGGGAGCTATTTGTGGACAAACTAGGGTTTGGATGAGAAAAATGAAAATGGTGGTGAGGGAAAGTTCTATGAATGAGTGATGTGGAGGTTAGGTTTTAGGATTGAGTGCTTGAATTTGAAAGAGGGCTTATTTGGAACATGAAGTGTAACTACCCTAATTCACTCTCCCTCAAATGACAATTAATTTGTTCATGGAGGCTAATAACAGAGGTTTACTTTGCATTTAATACCTTGGGTTTGCACAACTAGGGTTTGATCATTCCTTAGCCACCAAATGACTAAAAACACACTAGAAGAGGAGAAAATAGGGTACCTACCAATTTCACTTACTTGCAGGCCTTTGAATGAAAATTTGATGATGAAATTAGCCTTTGGGAAAATGTTTTTTAAAGTGTGGAGGACCTTTGCATTAGCACAGTGCCTTGCCCGAACAGACGAGTCACCCTGTGGGCGCAGCGCCAGCAAGTCGTGCCTCTACCTAAGCATAGTGTCGGCATTCAGAAACAGGTGTTAGGTCCTGGGCGTTTTGGGCCCATCTGTGTGTAGTGCCTTCTTGTGCAGGCCTGCTGGCCCTTGGGCACAGTGCCAGGTGGGTCGAGCCTCTGTTCGCGCAGTGCCGAGCCTGGGCGTGTTGGTTCTGCGTGTGTGTAGCACCACCTGATTCGCGCAACACCACCTCTTATTCGAGCAGCGCTGAGTAATTTTGAATGGAAGAAAACCCGATTAGCGCAGCACTAGGGTCTGTGAGCGCAGTGCCAGGGTATTAGTGCAACACCGAGGTATTCATGCAATGCCAGGGAAGTTTGCCCACAAACAGTAAAAAACCCTGAATTTTCTCTTGAAGGTTTTCTCTCTTTGCAACATGACAAGTGAGCTAGAAATGATAGTTGAGGTGCCTTTATACCCTTTTAAAGATAAATCAATTTTAGAAAACCCACTTTTGCTAAGTTTTTTTTTTTCACTTTATGATTTTCACTGATATCCTGTGACCCTTTTGCAGGTGATTTGCAACTTTTGAAAGTGATTTTTATTCTTTTGGTGAGGGTGTGTTGAAAAGATGAAGAGGCCCCCTTTAACTTTGTGAGTTTTGGCACTGCTAAACCTCTCCTTGTTTGCACTAGGAAACTAAAAATCATGTTTTTATCCCCTTTTGAAATGTCTAACTGTTAGTGACCTAAAAACATGCTCTTCTTACCCTTTTACTGATTTTGATAGTGATATATCCATTTTGACAAAGACTCCAAATTATGTCTGCTATGACTTCCCTTAGCCACTTCTGATTTTTGCAGGTGCCTATGACACATTTGCTTTTGGTCTCCTTTGTCATTCTTGGGGTTTGACAGTCTTAGTTACTCAACAACAAACTCCTGATTAGCTTGATTTTCTAGTTTGACACTTAACCTTATGTTTTCCTTCTTTTGAACATTTTGAGGGCAATTGAATGCACTTGAAGCCTTAGTCTCCCTCACACTGATACTCTTTGTATTTTCCTCCATTTGATGCAGTGAAGCATTGTTGCCTTGCCCAACCCTAGAAATGACCTTCAATAGCTTTTGGAATCTTTCTGTTGTCATGATGGAGGTCCATCATCTTCAATTTTCCTACTTTGCCTATCTTTCCAAAACTTTAAGGCTTAGGGATTTTTCCTTTCTTCATTTGTAATTTCTAAAAAATTTCAATTATTGCTTGGTTATGTTGTTGTGCCTCTGTCCTTGTGGTCTTTGCATTGGCTTCTTGCTTGGCAATACTGTTTAGCCAATTAATCATGAAAACTCTGATTCTCTTTGAGCATAGGCATGTTGTCTCTCCTTTGCTGTGGATTTCCTTAGTGATTATTTTTCCTTTTACCTTACCTATTTTTTTACTGATAGTCACCTTGACATTCCTGCAGAAATGTCAAAATGGGTAGCTGTCCTTTGCAGAATTTGTGCTTGGCCAAGGAGGCCTTCCTTGAAGGGATTTCTGATACCTTTTGAAAAATCATGTGCTGACTCTTTTCTCATTGATCCACCTTCTTTGTACATGAAAAAAAATGACTCAGAACACCACAACAATCCTACAATCTATGAAACCCTAAATGACCTAGTGGGAGGCTCTTTGGACTTGGCCTTTGGCTGAAAGCTTGACTTGGGGTCTTTAGGTGTAAAACAGAGCTTTTGACAAATTGATGTATTGAAGATAAAAAATCTAATGTACTTGATTTATCTAAAGAGCCTACAGAGATAGTTTGAAGACCATAAATGCTTGAGGCATCTGGGAGACACAAAAATGAAAAGGTTGGTGGGTGGTCCTAGGTGGCAAGTGGAGGGGGTAAGCAAGTCAAAAAGAGAGTGCTAAGGTCAGAGGTGGCAAAACATAGTGAAAATGAGTGGCATGAGCCCATGATGGGTATTTTGGGAGTGGTAGGCTGACCATGACATGATAGGATAGTAAAATAGTGAAAAATTTATCCTAAGGATAATGAAGGCAGTGAGATTTCTAAAACTCACAATATTCATGAATTTTGTTTTTAGAAATCTAGGAGAAGCATTTAGTCATCTATAAAAAAGAAAATGACTGATGACTAATAAGTGTGGTACTTCGATAATGGTGCATCCTTTCACATGACAGGAGACAAAGAACTTTTCATTCGCTTGGACGAGAAGGACCTCTAGATGCATATTGAAATGGGTGATGATGGGAGGTATAGTGTTATAGAGATTGGTACTATTACCTTCCAGAGACAGTGAGGTAAAACCTTTCAATTCAAATATGTAATGTATGTACCAGGCTTGAAGAAAAATTTGGTCTTAGTCACAATGTTGGAGGATAGAGGCTATGGTGTTGTTTTCAGTGAGGGAAAATCTTTCCTACAACACAAAACAATAGGAAAAGCCAAGAAGATTGGGATTCGAATTAATAATCTCTATAAACTTGATGTAGATGGTTTTGTGGCATTGATGGGTAAGGAAGACAAAGTGGTGAGCCGAGATGAGGGCGAGTTATGGCACAAGAGATTGGGCCATCTTCACCATGGAGCCTTGAAGATCATGCATCATATTTCTACGGGTCTTCCCAAGGGTACATTTGCTTTGTTAGACACATGCAAGGGATGTACTATGGGGAAGTATGAAAAGGACAGTTTTCATGAGAAGTAGAACTGAGCTTTAGAAATCCTTGAGAGAGTTCACTCAGATGTGTATGGACCATTCTCTATTGCTTTGACAGCAAAGCATAAGTACTGTGTGATATTTTTTTATTACTTTTCTCGAAAGTGCTCGATCTACTTCATGCAAAAGAAAGATCATATGTTCTCAAAGTTTCTTGAGGCCAACGCACTCGTGGAGAAAGACACAGGGAAGCATGTGAAGGCTCTTAGGAGTGATAATGGTGGTGAGTACATCTCTAATGAATTCAAGAACTTCTACAGCAAAGAATGAATTCAGAGAGAACTGATTGTGCCTCATAACCCACAGTAGAATGGGGTCGTAGAAAGAAATTAAAGAACAATTTTGGGTGCAACATGAGCGATGTTGCATGACCAGGGCCTACCGTTTCATTTGTGGGTGGATGCATGCGACACAATGATATTTGTGTAGAACCATTTTCCTCATTGGATACTTGGCATAAGAACACTAGAAGATTTTTTTACTGGTAAGAAACATGATGTTTCACATTTTAAGATTTTTGGCTCATATGTTTATGTGCATGTGACCAAAGACACCAGGATGAAGCTTAAACCAACAACTGTGATTGGGATATTTGTGGGGTAAACTAAAACTCCCCACAACTATCAAGTGTATTTTCCAAACAACAGAATGATTGTTGTGCGACAGGATATAAATTTGATTAGGAGAAATCCATGCGATTGTCCCTTGAGAGGGAGCTGGATTTGCATCCAGAGGAGGAACTCTTGGTTCCAAAGAATGAACCTCAAGATGTGGATCAACCACTGTAATATTCCCAATTAGCCTTGCTAATTGGAATATTTCATTTTTGCTTTATTTTACCGCTTTAGCTAGAAATAATAAATAAAGTGAGAAATAAGAGGGGTCACCTCACTTTAGTCACCTCACTTTATAATAAAGTGTTCTTTTTCCTAGTAGATTGACGTTGTAACTTAGAGTGGGGGCCTTGGGGGTCCACGTGGATATGATGAGGGGAGGCATCAGGCTAACCCAAGGTAAACTGCGCAGATCCAGGGTGAGTTAAGTTTTGGAGGGAGTTTGATGTTATAAAAGGAGAGGCTCTCACCTCATTTGATCATCCATGGTTTGATATTATTATTGATAGCTGGACTTCTGTCTGCTTCAGCACGCCGGTTGTTTAGTCGGTCTGCAGCACTGTTTAGTGCACGAGTGTCTCCGGTCGGAGATCTCACCCTTAGCCTCGGGGGACTTCGAGTGCCGGCCCTGGTAAGGGTTTCTGGTTTCACCCTTAGCTTCGGGGGACTTCGAGTGCCCGCCCTAGTAAGGTTTTTCTGAGTTCTATCTTGCAGTTCCAGTAGCAGAGCAGCAGCAGTTTCTGAAGCAAATCTGAGGAGGAGAAAGCCCTCTAGTGGCTGCGCAGTTCATTGAGGAGAGGACGCTATCTCATCCAGGGAGAGGACGCAGTTTATTTCAGGAGGGTGAGGACGCTGTCCAAGGAGGGACGCAGTTCAGTTCTGGCCAAGGAGAACGCTGTCCATTTCTGAAGGATAGGGTTGCAGATCTGAAGGTTTATTGTTAGATCTAGCTTCGGGGAGGATAGATCTTGCAGATCTAGTCTTGTATGTTGCAGATCTAGTCTTGCATGTTGCAGATCTGGGGGTTTTGCACTAGATCCAGCTTGGAGAGTTCCAGATCTGATGAAATATTGGCAGATCTAGTCCAGATCTGAAGGGTAAACACCAGATCTAGCCCTAGAGGCTGTAGATCTGAGGAGATAATTCCAGATCTAGCATAGATCTGAGGGTTTGGCAGCAGATCTGATATTGGAGGACGCAGTTCAGGGAGTGAAGGATGCAGATCTGATTGGGGGCTTCAGATCCATCAGGTGGGACGCAGATCTGAGGAGCAGGCTATTGTGAGAAGGGCTCATCAGCGTTTTCCAGCATTTTGTAGCAGGTTTATCTAACTGGAGGGTTGAGGGCTTGTGCTTCACCTGTTTCTGCGCTGTCACTAGCAGAGACAGCGTTTTCCATCTGTGAGGGTTTGCAGCTTGATACCAGCCCAGTATTCAGCGCAGTTCATCTCCAGTCTTCAGAGCAGTCAGGACGCTGTCCTTATTGCAGCCATTTTCTTGTATGGGAGGGTCATCACTTGCCTAGGGCAAGGATAGGTGCACTGATTCTGATTTCTTGTACTCCTCTCTATGTACTTTCTGATTAATAAAATGGCTCAGATTTTGGTATTACATGTGTCATGATTCAGTGATCTGGTTCAGTTTATATTTGTATCGGTGCATTTCTGTTTATTACTAGTTATTTCCCTTTGGGGATATTACAAGCAGTATCGTAGCTTAATTAAATGCACTGTGGTCTATAACACGCAAACAGAGATAATGCGTATAACAGCGCTTGCAATTCCAGCAACGCAGTTGGAAAAAGGGCTAAAATAAAAAAGGTCAAATTTTGGAATTTGGAATTAAGAAAAACGTTTTCTGGGTTTTTCTGGGTTTTGGGTCAGGATCACTTTCCCAAATTCCCTGAATTTTCGAATAGCTGCTGGATAAATCGGAGGTTGAAGTTAAGCCACAGTATGGTTTTGCAGCAGCCGTGCAGTTTCTGAGGAGCCTGTAGACTTATAGCAGAAAGAGCTGATGGCAGGTGATGTGGATAAGAGGAGATTTAGGGAGACAGATCAGCGGAATCCAATGGAGGCCACGTTTGCGAAGTTGACTGAGAAGATGGATACATTCATGCAGGATGTAACCAAGAAGATTGCAGCCGTAGAGGACAGTCAGAGAGAACTCCCTAGGGGTTTTCAGATCGTTCATCATAATGCCACTCGGCATATGGCATCATGTACACCCACACGTCCCACTATGCCCACATTCTTGCCAGAGGATCCAGGAATAGCAGTACAGCGAGAGGTAGAACCAGCTCGGATGGCTGAAATTCTTGCAAAGTATCAGGCTTTAGGACAGGCATTCATGGATGCTCTCCCCTTCGAGAGATATATCCTGATCTGTTATGGCATTAGACTCCATGATCAACACAAGGGACACCGGCATCATCATGGTGGAGACTACCACCGCACAGCTAGTAGAGATTATGTTCAGCTCCAGCGTGATAATAGACCTCACAACTCTCACAGAGGGAACCAGCACTCACATGATAGGGACCTAAGAAATGGACAAGGATAAGTTGGATACCTCTTTCCAGCTTGACCGAGTATCAGAGAGGGAAATCATTAAAATGGTTACCTCACACTTGGAGGAAGAGGACACACAGGATTGCAGGGAGCCTGAGGTTACACCTAGTGTGACACAGGGCTCACCATCCTTAGAGACCTCCTTGACCGTGCCGGTTGATATCGTAGTGGAGGAGCTAGAGCCTACCCCGGTAGAGCCATCCACTGAGGTGATGACTGGAGCCATGTCCAAGTCTTCGGGTGGTAGCAGCACACGACAGATGGGTGAGGTATCAGGAGATATATCCACTATCGATGAGGCATTAGGAAATACAGAGGTATTGGATGATGGTCGCAGACAGCAGTATCATCGGCTTCGGACGGACCTTCGAGCTTTGAGGGAGAAGACCGCGTCAGTACGGGAGACCCTTTTGTTGGCAGACTGTATCGGAGGGTATGAGAGCACGTTGTGCCAAGTCGGCGGCCAAGTTGGTCCACATTGGGGAACAGCTGGATTCCCTGATGGTACAACCAGAGGGCACGTTGGAGCATCAGATCATTCCCCTTCAGGCATGCATGGATGGGACTAGCAGTGATGTTGGGTCATCTCTTCCCATTGGAAAGAGAGAGGCAGAGCCACCTAGTCAGATCTCATATGTTGACTTGGATAGCGGTATGAGACGATCAGAGTTGCACAGGATACAGCATCCATATGTTGAGGCTGGATGGAGAGAGATTTTGAGTTGGTACTTATGGTTTTGCCATGGAACACAATGATTTGGTTCCCTTCTCACGAGAGCAGATAGAAGATGGGGGACATCTTCGGATGCATAACGTCTCTCATGCTTGTGTTGGACATCCCTTGAGCCATACACACCATGATGGGGGGTTTTTCCCTACCACCTATTTGAGTCTTCATAGGGTCTCATTGATCCTTGAGAAGCTTTCATTTCAAAATCCCATGAAGTGCAAAGACAAGAATTTGATTTGGGAGGATGGTAACCCTCATGGGAGGAGTACCAAGATGAGGAGAAGAAGGAGGCATCCACAATGTATTGAGTGGATGTGGTTGATGAGCAAGGAGCTAGGAGGCTATTTGCAGATCTAT
Organism: Pinus albicaulis; assembly: GCA_034641835.2. Classification (NCBI taxonomy): domain Eukaryota; kingdom Viridiplantae; phylum Streptophyta; class Pinopsida; order Pinales; family Pinaceae; genus Pinus; species Pinus albicaulis. The sequence goes on from MU968491.1 coordinate 903,090, forward strand.
GACAGCAGGCAACAGGAGGCTTGGCTGTGCTGGTTACTCTTGAAAGAGTTTGGCCATCACTTGGCAAACACTCTTCCTAAGAGTAGGAGGATGGGGAAAAGATGGATGGATACTTGCATTATGGAGCAGCATAGAGTATGGATGATGTGGTGTTGATGTGTTACTCATATCATTCATTGTGTCTTCATCACATGAGTTGTCGATGGAGGTATGGAGAGGCAACACAATGTCTTGTTGCTTGGGTTGTACCTAGGAGAGCAAGGGCAGATTTGCTCTCACACTTTGTATGATGTTGCAGGAGAAGGAGATGGCACAATCTCGATGGTCTTTGATTGGGAAGCACTTCCACCTTGGGAGGTATTCCATATTTATTGCAGCATTATTAGAGGAGTCTTTGACAAGGAGCATGTCAAAGAATCATGTTGTTTGTACCGACAGAACTCATTGTTAATGACTCACAACACCACCTTGGAGCAACATGGAGGAAGCATGCCAGTAGATATGGTGGGATCTATAACCCATAGGTCCCAGGATCACTCCATATTTGTTGCACAAAGAGGAGGTAATGATGATAGAGACATCTATGGCATATTCTTCTTGACTTGGGTTTCCAAGCATGAGAAGGATTATCTTCTTGCAGCACATGGTTCATTCTTCTTCATAACATGCCAAAACACTATGGAGGACTCATTTATGGATCCATGTGCCATCTTACTTCCAGCATATGGTCAGATTTGTATGGGAAGCTTGATTATGAAAGAGACACATGAGCTGAATGTGCCTTTGAGTATTTTCTGCACTACATGTTCTAATATGAGCATGGGAGGAGGCATGGCCACCACTACTACATATGTGTTCTCTTTTGATGTGGGCCATGAGATTGATATTTACAGCCATGGGCAAGTGTTTGGACCTATGTTGTTGTCACATTCAGCCATTTGCTATCCATTAGTAGATGTGTTGGATCTTGTACATTGCTTGCCATGTGATTTTCTCACAGGTTGCGTGATGAGACCGCACTATGGTTTGATTTGGGCCAGCTTGTTCTTCATCGATGGAGGAACCTTCTATGGTGCATTGTTTTTCACTTTGCCATTGGAGGGCAATGATCAGCATAGACTCTACACTTGTCATAAGTGGAGAGAAGGACAGCATGAGGTAAGCTATGATGCTTGCCAAGTTCATATTTTCAGCCCACCTTCATTACCAGAGCTTGCGGTGGAAGGAGATTTTTGGGAGTTGCCTTGTTGGGAGGTGGCTCATTTGGTCTGGATGATTGCTTGGAGATGGAGGATCCATGTGAGGGAGAGTCCTCATTATAGCTTTCGACTCCATGCCTTGATGGGAGAGAGATGATGAGCTGGTGCACAGTCGATGGGACAACTTACACAGCCATAGATGCCGAGCAGCAGCGGTCATGGTCTTCAGTCATAGCTAGAGGCAGTGAGCAGTCCGAGCCATGGGGCTTGTACGAGTATTGGCCACAGTGGCGATGGGATCCGGGAGGGCTATTGATTGGGCCGGTACCATGAGAGGCCGCTTGGGATCCCGGGCATTGAGATATCCTTCTATCCTTCATGTCGTGGTGACGCAAAGAGACAGAGGTTTCAGTGGGGACCCGTGCAATATTTTGGCAAGATTCGCAGGGAGCATCGCCTAGAGAGTAGGCTCACTCAAGGATTGCTTGGAGAACAAGCAACCATTCGTCGATGAGGATGCCACTGGGAGAGCTGGAGTGCAGACTTACAAAAGATCCATCACTTCAGTTGCTTCGAGGACAAGCAACGTTACGGAGACCGTATTCCCACCACTTGCTTAATTGGGAATATTTCATTTTTGCTTTATTTTACCGCTTTAGCTAGAAATAATAAATAAAGTGAGAAATAAGAGGGGTCACCTCACTTTAGTCACCTCACTTTATAATAAAGTGTTTTTCCTAGTAGATTGACGTTGTAACTTAGAGAGGGGGCCTTGGGGGTCCACGTGGATATGATGAGGGAGGCAACAGGCTAACCCAAGGTAAACTGCGCAGATCCAGGGTGAGTTAAGTTTTGGAGGGAGTTTGATGTTATAAAAGGAGAGGCTCTCACCTCATTTGATCATTCATGATTTGAGATTATTATTGATAGCTGGACTTCTGTCTGCTTCACTCAAAGACGACTGGGCTGTTTAGCTCCGGTCACAAACACCGTTTAGTGCACGAGTGTTCCTGGCCGGAGATCTCACCTGCAGCCCTGGGACTTTCGGGAGTGCCGCTTATTCAAGGCTTTCTCTCGGTTTCACCCTTAGCTTCGGGGACTTCGAGTCCCCGCCCTAGTAAGGTTTTTCTGAGTTCTATCTTCCAGTTCCAGTAGCAGAGCAGCAGCAGTTTCTGTAGCAAATCTGAGGAGGAGAAGCCCTCTAGTGGCTGCGCAGTTCATTGAGGAGAGGACGCTGTCTCATCCAGGTGAGAGGACGGCTTCATTTCAAAGAGGGTGAGGACGTGTCCAGAGGACGCCAGCTCTGGCTTCGCCAAGGAGAACGCTGGCCCATTTCTCGGGCTGATAGGGTTGCAGATCTGAAGGCTTATTGTTAGATCTAGCTTTGGGAAGGATAGATCTTGCAGATCTAGTCCTGTATGTGGCAGATCTAGTCTTGTATGTTGCAGATCTGGGGGTTTTGCACTAGATCCAGCTTGGAGAGTTGCAGATCTGAAGAAATATTGGCAGATCTAGTCCAGATCCGAAGGGTTAACATCAGATCCAGCCCTAGAGGCTGTAGATCTGAAGAGATATTGTCAGATCCAGTATAGATCTGAAGGTTTGGTGGCGTATCCGATAGTGAGGACCCAGACGGTGGAGAGAAGGACGCAGACTGTTTGGAGGCTTCCGGGACCGTCGGACCAGTGTTCAGGAGCGCATCCATTCTGGTAGAACGCCGATCTCAGGAGTTGCATTTGGGAGAGGCAAAGCTCACTCGTTTCTAGCCTTCTGGCTGATCATTGTCCTGGGAGGGTTTCCCGCGCTGTCACTAGCAGAGACAGCGTTTTCTATTGTGGAGGGTTTGCAGTCTTCAGCCCCAGCACCAGCGCAGTTCATCTTCAGCTTGCAGAGCAGCTAGGACGCTGTCCTTGTTGCAGCCATTTGTCTGTTGAGAGGGTCATCACTTGCCTAGGGCAAGGATAGGTGCACTGATTCTGATTTATTTTTACTCCTCTCTATGTACTTTCTGATTAATAAAATGGCTCAGATTTTGGTATTACATGTGTCATGATTCAGTGATCTGGTTCAGTTTATATTTGTATCGGTGCATTTCTGTTTATTACTAGTTATTTCCCTTTGGGGATATTACAACCACATGCAGAGGATCATGGAATGGCAGAAAACATTCATTAAAATCCATCCACCAAAAATGGTAGAAGGCGCACCATGAAAGCTGATAGATTGAGACTTTATGCAGCAGAGAATGTAAGAGCCCCTACTTCACTGCACAGACAAAGACAGTCTCCAAACAGGTTTACTGGATACATGGCTCTTATGAGCAAGTGTATTGTGACAAAAATATATTCCTTTCATGAGGCAGTGCAACAACCAATTTGGGTTGATGCTATGGTAGAGGAGTATGACTCCATCATCAAGAATAGTGCATTGGAGATTGTCCCAAGACTGGTCGGAAAATCAGTGGTTGGATCTAGATGATTATACAAGGTAAAACAAGCTTTTGATGGGAGTGTGGAGAATTACAAGGCCAGATTTGTGGCCCAGGGATTCTCACAAGTTGAGGGGATTGACTATGATGAGACTTTCACACCAGTCGCGAGGTACTCTTCCATTAGATCTATCCTTGCACTCGCAACGCAAATGGGGTGGCACATTCATCAGATGGATGTGAAAATTGTGTTTCTCAATGGAGTTATTGAGGAAGAAGTGTACATAGAGCATCCAGAAGGTTTCTATATCTTTGAAAGTGAGTCGCATGTGTGTCAACTCAAGAGAGAAGTGTATGGGTTGGAGCAAGCACCTCGTGCTTGGTACACTCAGATTGATAGCTATTTCACTGGGTTGGGCTTCACCAAAAGTGAAGCTGATGCAAACCTGTACCAGATTGTGGTTGATGGTAAGCTCTTGATTATCGTACTTTATGTTGATGATCTAATTTTGACAGGTGATGAGTAGTTGATAAACTCATGTAAGGAGGATCTTGCAAGGGAGTTTGAAATGAATGACATGGGACTCCTTCACTATTTCCTTGGTTTGGAAATATGGCAGCAGGATGCTGAACTTTTTGTTTCTCAAGGCAAGTATGCCAAAGAGATACTGGGTAAGTTTCACATGGAGAGCTGTAAACCCATGGACACTCCTCTTCCAAGAAATTGGAGGAAATAGGATGCTACTTCTGGAGAAGTAGTGGACACTAATTTCTACAGGCAGTTAGTGGGTTCACTAATGTAGTTGGTCAATCTATGATTAATCCTACCAAACTCTTTTGGAAGGCGGGGAATCATGTCTTGAGATATCTTAGGGGCACTACAGAGTAGAATTATGGTACATATGGACATAGGGAGTGAAGCTTCAAGGCTTCACGGATGCAGATTGGGCAGGCAGTCCATCAAACAAAAAGAGCATATCAGAAGGGATCTTCAGCATAGCATCGACAACAGTTTCTTGGTACAATAGGAAGCAACGATTTGTGTCACTCAGTTCATCCAAGGCAGAGTACATGGTAGCAAGTTAAGCTGCATCTGTGACCATCTAGATGAGAAAGATCCTAGTTGGTTTGTTTGGTTCTCAGATGGATCCAACAGTGATACATTGTGATAACCAGATTTGCATTAAAATATTGGTTAATCCAGTGTTTCAGGATAGGTCCAAGAACATAGAAATTCGGTACCACCATCTCAGAGATTACATTCAGAGTCGCATAATGTTACTTCAGTACATTCCCACGGAATATCAGGATGCAAATATTCTGACGAAGGTGCTCACCAAGAGAAAATTCGAATACCATAGAGGCAGGATTGGGGTGGTAGATAATCCCTTTCTTGTTGAGAGGGAGTGTTTAAGTCCAACAATAAATTGCAGCACCTACACTAGTTTGGGACTAATAGGTTCAAGCAGCACCCATAGTAGTGTGGGCTAAATTTGGTACTGTGTCTATTTTAATTTTCCCTTAATTAAAATGGACAATAAAATGTAATCTTATCTCATGATCACTTGTAAAAGTTAACTGAGTGTGATAAACTCATCTATCTCATGAATTTCGAGTTGAGGGTGGTTGGTGAGGCATGTAGAGTAATTATATTAGTTATGGAGTTCAAATTGCAGTTGGTGCATTAGTTTAATGCATCTGTAATTAGTTAACTCAATTTGTTGAGTTAGAGTAAGTTGAACTAGTTGTAATTGTTTGTTGCACTAATGAGAGATCAAGTGAATTAAATATTATTTAATTCACAATCAGTGATCTACCATGCAACTGATGATTTACTATTATTAGCTTCATGCATGTCAGTTCCTGTGGAGACCCAGTTGAGACTAAGGTGAAAGGGAGGTTAACTATCAGTTGTGTGATTAGTAGGTTGCATGCAAGCAACCATACATCCATTGGAATGCCCATGATCCTTGTGCAGTTTAGGAAGGCCAAAATTCCTAAACAATAGGGATTGCATTCAGTAGGGATTGCACAAGCAAGGCAGGCTTTTCAGAGGCTGAGAATTGGCTAAGTGTTAATCAGTTTTGCCCAGGACAACGTGAGACAATTAGAAGAGTGCAGGAGACTCTTGTGAGAAAAGTGCATTGTAATTGTTTCATGATTCCATGGTTAATATACAATAGAAGATAGAGGGTTTTTGAGTAGAAATTTTTCCCAAGGAAATTTTCTGTGTTGTGGTTTGTTTTGATTCTCTCTTTGCTTCATGTGATTGGCAATTGTGTTTAATTTCCGCAATTTATTTGTAGGGGTGATTCAGTATCTAGATTTAGCACATTATTAGATCGGATTGAATCCATGATATACATATTGTTTGGAAAAACCAATGTTTCTTGTGTGAAGGACATAATACTTAATGTGGTGTTTATCTTTAAAACATTTCCCTCTTCTTGTGTGAAGTGATGGTGATAACCATGGAAATTATTTTAAATATTACTGTGTTCTTGAGGGTAGAAGTATAATGTAATTATATATCTTTCTCATGATATATGTGATGCAGGGAGAAGTGAGCATGCCTTGTTAATTTTTATATATTTTACCTTATGCATGTGAGTTATCGATAGATAAACATGTGTCATAACCATCTACATGTAAAGATAAATGAACATATTTTGGTATTTTTGTGCTTTTAGTTAATGCATAAAATATTCATGTCTCAATACTGTGTACACATTTTATTTATGCACATAAAAATATGTTTGAAGCATAACTAGCAAAGATTTATTATTTGGGTTTGATAAATATTTTATAGTTATGATGTGAGAATTTGTTGATGGTAGTAATTACGGGAAAGGATTGTGGCTTATTCAAATAATGGGTTATGTTTAACATTATGGTAGGAAATGAACTAATAGCCCATATAGATTGATGGATTGTTGAATGAAGGATGATTTATTGTAGGGAACAACTAGGTCACAAAGACACAATGTTCGAGGAACTGTGGGGTAAATGATATCATGATTAAATGTAATAGCTTCTAGATAGTTATGTCGAATTTAAAATGAAATTTCTTTATAAAGTTTTTAACAATGGTCAATTATTAGATATTCCCAAGAGTTGTCATAAGAACTGCCAGCCTGTCCTGTAGATTCATCTTTCACACCATTAACATTCATGGTAAAAGGGTATTTATTTTACATAAATTTATTAATCGGATTATCTCTATCCATTTTTTTCCGCCAATGTTGGTTTTTAATGCACATATAGGTTAGGGTAATGATAGACAATGATCTTATTCTTCTTATACCCAAATGGGAAAATCATACTAAATGAGGGATTGAGCAGGTGGATATAATACAAGTTTTTTTTAGATTTCCCATTAGAGGTAGTCATGTTTCCAACCCTACAACTAATGTAGGCATCAACAATGGCCAACCAACATCCTCTTATGATAAGAGGGTATCCATTGAACTTAGCCTTTTGATGAAGGACATGGAAATATGTGCGGATACTCCCAAGGATCATTGAGGACCATAAAATTTTCAATGATGCTTTATGGTGCTACTGTAGTGTTGGCATAATGGCCAATGTGTTGTCCTTGATGTAAACCTCATGGTTCTGCTACACATTCTTGTCACACTATGGTTGAGTTCTAAACTAATGTGATCATGAAAGAAGGATGCTTAATGATTGCATGTAATGATTATGAAGTGTTGCTATAGTGATTTGTACAGATGATGCAGAGGATGAGGAAGTGTATTGGTAGCTTATTCATAGGTTGCAATTGAAGAAGATATAAAAATGTGAAGTTTGAAAAACCATACGCTACTCTTGTGCAGGAAATTTTTGTACATACTATAATAATTATTTTGTAATAATATTAAATTAATTATTTAATGAAAGATATTTAATTTACAAGCAAATGATAAAATTTATAATTTATTTAATTGAATTTCAATTTTACTTTAAAAATAAATAATTTATGATAAAAATAAAAAATGCAGTGTATTAGTTTTTCTTTTTATATAGTGGAAAAATCTATCATAATTCAACTATCAAACTAGTAATGAAGACAACCAACTAGTGTATTTTTATAATTTAAATGCATTTACTTTAAAATTATATTTTTTTAAAGTTTGTTTATCATACTCAAAGTTATATAAATTGTTAATCAAAATTTTTTAAACATATTTAATATAAATTTCATTACAAAAAGACAAAATCAAGGGATTATGTAAATTCATCAATTAATTGGCTCAATTGAGAATTTTTTAGTGAAATTAGCCTTAGTAAAGGTGAAGCCAATACATCCTTTCATGATTCTCATTTTCAAATTTGCTTAGAACATTGCACGAAGAGGTGCATTATACAACCCAATATGAGGGTGATGTGTGATTTCCTTCGTTCTTAATATAGTTTTAACATATGTTCCTTTTAAAGTAAAAATAAATATTGTTTAAATAAAACACAATGTGACCTATAGTAAAAAATAAATGAATATAAATCTCTGAGATGTATATTAGTTGGTTTGCTTTGGTTTTAGTCCCTGCCATGTCACAAGTTCAAACCTCATGGGAAAGGGTCTAAGATGGAAGTCACATTCTCAATCTCCTAGTAAGAAGGAGACTAAGACCCTATAAAAATATTTCACTCTCACTCTTAGCCATAAATAATCATTTAAGTAATATAAAATTAATCTTAGCCATAACTATTTCAACATCAATATAAATTAATTTATTTGAATATAAAATTCATATATATGTATCTATGGAGAAAATATATTGGCATGTATTTAAACAGATATTAATCAAAATAAAATAAAAACATTTTAATGTGGACAATGTAATTAGTAAATAAATTATTTCAAAGATCATGCTTTTTTTAACGTAATTGGTAGCTGGGAAAACCTGGTACTCACGTGACACAGGGTTGATTCTCGTCCTTTGCCACTATAACCTCTAGGTGCAATCACACAACCACCCCCCCCCCCCTTGCACAACACACGGGTAAGTTGAGGTTTGAACTTATGACCTACGCAATGGTATGAACGCCTTAACACCACATTAGCTTGCCAGCATGCTACACCATTAGGACTATTTTAATATTCATATTAAGTGAAATATTTAAATGATATATATGTGTGTGTGTGTGTGTGTGTGTGTGTGTGTGTGTGTGTGTGTGTTATCACTGGAAAATCAGAAAGCAAAAGACATCATGAAATGTCAAGCAAAAGGTTTTACAAGGCTGATAAACATTAGAGAATCTGGAAAATTTAACTTTCTCTAAGGTTAAGAGGAAAAATTAGCAAATTTCACAAATAAGACACAGGCAAAGTGTGCCCCGCATGAAATTTTCTTTGATATTAGCATTGGTCTCTGCGACTTTCCCTCAATAAGCCGCACGGTCCTGATTATGGTGGAAGGTCACCATCCGGGACCACTTGGCACAATTTAGAAAAAGATTCTCCACTTGAGGCCACCCAAGGATAGTCGCCTAGAGCCACCTTAAGACCTCAAGTGATCACACAATGGAATCAACCACCACTCTTAGGTCACTATCCACAATTGTACCAAGAGAGGGAAGAAGATTTGAATTTTGCCTATAAAATGCCACCATGGGAAGAACAACAGAGAACACATTGTTATGCTAGCCAAATTTCCCATAAGAAAAACAACAGTGTGTTGTCCAAGCAGTAATATAATGAAGGGATTCAGTTGTTGGCCATCCAACATCTCAATCCCAAAGGAGAAGTGCACCAAGTGTCTGACATCCAATCACTCATTCGAGGAGAAGAGAGAGGCCTGCAAACCAGCTCAAGGGGAAAGCCCTCCTTGTTTTCAGTATTAGAGCTCCATAGCTCTAAGGACTCACTGCAAGTGTGTAACGTTCTACCGCTTCTTTTACCACCAACGGCTAATAAGAGGGGATTCATTCTTCGTTATGATTATTAGCTCATTTACTCGATTGAGCTTGTAATTATGCGTAATTGTTGTTTTGTTTCCTCTTCTTGTTTGTAGCATGCTATGTTCATAAACTAGTTTTTTCTTCATGTTATGATATTTCCACTAACCATTTAACAACCCTTTCTTCCCTGTGACCATTTCTTCTAGGTTAGCAATCACTCCTATCAAGCACTGGTGTTTTTCATATAATCTCTCTTCTATCATAAACCGAAAAAAAATATTTCCAAAATCAAACCTAGTCGACACCATTACAGAACCAACAGGACCTCATCGATCTAGATGCTTTTTGGACCTCTGCCCATTAGAGGGAGGAGTTCCAGGTCTTTCGCCATTCAAGCGGTAAAGATAGAACACAACCACCCTTATCGATTCATTCTTTCTCAAGGCGTCTATAGTTGGGAACCCCCAAGGGTCACCCAACGCCATATTGGTGGAAACCCCCTCAGGGTCACCACACACCACTTCTCCCACAACCCCTAGAGGGCAGAGGAGCGATACCCATTCAGGGAGCTAACATAACACACATCCGGGTACATCACATACAAACCCCATACACAACCAGAACCCTATGTTTTCACAGTCTACAATGGCACTCAACACTCAGTTACGTTTCTTAGCATCTTTAAACCCACCCTATCTATAAATGTTAACAAATGACCCCATTTCACACAATCCTACTTGGCCCCACATGCCCATGAAGCTCCCTTCGGACATTCCAAAATTCGAAAGGAAGCAAGTAGAAGACCCTGGAAACCATGTAATGACTTTCCACCTATGGTGTTCTTCGAACAATATTATTGATGATACTATTCGATTAATACTATTTCAGCACACCTTAACCCGACCAGCCGAAAAATGGTATGTGGAGCAGTCTTCTGCTACACATGGAACCTTTAGCGCCCTCGCCACTGCATTCCTCACATATTTCTAGTTAACCATCCACCACGATTCAGGAATGGAGTTATTGACGCATTTTAGACAAACGCTAGCCGTCCATATCTCGGACCATCTCCATGAATGGCGGCGACGTCGAAGTTTTTGTAAAGACAAACTCGACGATCAAGTTTTACTGGACCTATTCCTGAAAACTCTCACAGCAGAGATTTCGAAGGATGTGTCAACTCAAGGACCTACTTCCAAAGAGAATGCCATTAGCAAAGCCCAGCAACTCGAGATGATATACACTCAGTCAAGATACATCTATAACATCCTGCCTAATGCCCCACGCCTACAAACTTATAAATAATTTCCAAGCATGTTGAACACTACAGACGAATTGACAAGGGCATTGACCAAAAATCACCTAGAGAGCAGTGTCCCGTACCCCGGTTACACATATGATCCTAACCAGAACATCTCACAACCAGGCTATCATCAAAGTCATCACGCACCTCTGCAGAACATGACCAATAGGGTGACATCATACCATCATCAGCAAGGAGGTCCATACCCTTCACACAGGGGACCCAATACGCACCTAGAAATGATAACGGAAGAGCTCCCGCCTAGCAACCATATAAAAACCAGGGACTGGGACCTCAGTATTCCCACTTCCGAGCACAAAACCCACCAATGCAAAATAATGCACCAGTGAACTTTGTGCAACCTTCCCATTCCCAACCGCGCTGCCATACGGCCAAGAGAATCATAGTCATCCTCCTAGCACGGCAAGGAAAAAACCAAAAAATAAACAAAAGGGAGAACCTGGACAGGGGCGAAATAACTAGCAACACCCTATGCGATCTCAGGCTAGGGTAAACCCAAACTAAAATTAAATTAGGAGCCAAGCAACTCCCAAGGGCAGAACAAGAGGGCTATCTTTGGACCAACCACTCTTGCGCAATTTGTGGTGAGTATGGCCATTAAACTCATCACTGTCCTGAACTTCCCAAGCTGAAGAACCTTCAAGGTAACCGAGGACAAGGGGGACCTACACAGTAAACAACTGTAATGTAGGAGCCCTTCCCCCACCATGGGGCGGTTAGTACCCAATAACAAAAATCACCCCCCGATGATTCTGGAAACAACAACCACGAAATCTATATGACTGGTGAGGAAATGTTCTATCAAACATGGAATCAAAATTATGATACCCCGCTAGACTAGTGCATTAGGGGCTAGCATGAGTGCACCGACATCATCATTGACTATATCAAAAATGGCTATTTAACCTCTGGCAAAAATGGCTAAAGTTCCAACAAGGTGGGCAGGACACCACTCCAAAGTGGCCCATAATTATAACATCATAGACGACTTAGCACAATCCCCCACTACCATGTAAGCTTTAGAAGTCCTGAAATCTTTCCCAAAACAAAGGAAAGCATGCCTTTCCTCATTAGGCACAATCGACTATGTCGATTCACGCCTAATGGCTTTTGACGTAGATAAAGCCACCCCTAGGCTTCCTTCGCTGGTCACCTTCTGAATACCGGTGTCAGTCCATAACATCACTATCCACCAATATATCATTGACAAGGGTGCATATACATGCATCATGTCAAAAAGTATTTGGTAGAAGTTAGGATCTCCCAAACTAAAGCCACCAGACATCACACTTAGAGTGTACGACATGTGCCCTTCTACTCCCATCGGTCTCTATCAAAATGTCCTGGTCTGCTTGGCTGGAAAGACGGTTCTTATAAACATTGAGGTCTTCGATGCTTTGTTGGATTACAATATACTCCTTGGATGAAGTTAGATGTATGACATGTCTGCCATAGAATCCTCTGTCTTCCGGATTATGATGTTCTCCCACGAGGATTGTATTATCACCGTCGACCAGTTAACATACCATGACAAGCAACCCATGATGAACGTCGATGTCGTTCTACCCTATGTAGACACATCTATAGAATTGCTCACACAGTACCAATAATATGGCCCTGGCCAATTAAAACTGTTGTTTATCCTTGGATCATTCCTGGGAGATCCCCCTATCATACCTGAATCATTCGATGATATCACAGGAGCCCCGGTGTGTATGATGTCATCATCAAGCACGGAGACTAGCCAGGAGACAGAGACTAGTAGTAACAAAACTGAGGACATTGGCACTGTGGATTCTCTATCCTACGCCATCTCCCAAACTCCTTTTCTATACCCTCCACCTATTTTTGTTTCACAACACATTTTGGCAACAATAGTGTTACCAAACATATCGTTTGCAATACCAGTTTGGTACTTGGTCCCACCGACCACGAAGGAAGGATTGGACATCATTGCTACAGGGTTAGCCCCTCTCACTCCTGAGGAGGCCCCACCTATTAAGGAAACTTCCTTAGCCATACTAGTTATAAAGACCCTCATCGCAAAGTCGATTAAATCAACAAGGAAAACCCCTAAAAAGGGAAAAAGATAGAAAACCCCATCATACCAAGGGAATTACAACCCTATGTAGTGTGCAACATAGTAGGCCACCCTACCCATATCTACTCAGAGCTGGATGAATTGAAGTTTCTCCCAAGCTTTGAAAGAAATATAGCAACAACAAGTTCCCATGAAAAGGAACCAGCAACAAAAAACCAAGGCAAAGCATTGCGTACCAACCACGCATGCACTATCTGTAATAATTATGTGTATTACACTAATCACTGTCCGGAAATACCACAATATAGGGATGACCTACATGCCCTAGAACAATCATATCAAGAGGATCCCCCAATACATACAAATGGAGAAGAACCTCGGGTCATATCATACCTTCAGGAGGCACTACAGTCACCAGAACGCCTCCCGTTCATCCCCCCTCTTCCTATCCAACGTTGTGCACTTTACGATGAACGGGATAATTTCATCGCCGAATGTGCAGCCTTGGAATTATTTCAACGATGGTATCTGGTTAATGTAGTATACCATGCCAACCTCCTAGAGATCTAGCATTCGTGTCAGATATGTGGTGGCAATCACCCATTACGTCATTGTCATTACATCCCTCAATTTCGTTTATCGCTTACCATTTTACGCATGGACATAATTCGTCTCTCCCTAGAAGATACCTTAGATACATAATCCATGGATAGCTCGACAACATAAGAGGATGTGACAAGTAGGTCCATTCTCTTCCTGTTAGCAAAAAAGCGGTCGGTCGAGGAGCCCTTACTCACCCCCACCTGCCCTCCACGAAGAAGACCAACTTGTTCTTTGTGCAACACATGAAACCAATAGGTCGCCAAATGCCCAAACCTAGAATCACTATGCAGATGGTTTCCAATCACGTTATCAACCGAGTGGGAAGGGAATACCCAAGAAATACTTTCTTATCTAGTATTTCAAGGAAACCATCATGCTCAGCACTGTACTTATATCCCTCGAGTGTGCCCACTTATTGACATCATTCATTCATTGGAATTGCAGCATCAGGATATCATCTGTACAGAGCTTAGAGAACCTAATGTAAGGCAGATTTCCCCCAAGCAGCCTACCCCATTTTAATACCAAAACATTAGGTGAGTAAAAAAGACGCATCGACCTAACAAGACCCTTGTCCAGTCTAGGGCCGCATGTGGGCTATGTGACAGAATCAACCACCAGGTCAATTAGTGTAAAGAGTTGAAGTACCTCATGAACAACTTTCGCATGGTCTCCCCTATCCCTCAGAAACATCTCTCTAACCAAGAGAAAATCATGCACTGCTATTGTAGGATATACTCACATATCCAACGTACAATAAATTGTGAGCACCTACCAAGGCTTCGAGTGGCAAGAGCAACGTTGAGTCTACACTCCAGAAGAGAGCTAGATCTCCCAAAACCAAAAACTCAGAAATGGCAGCAGCGGAATTTTTCCCCTATGCCTGATCCTTTCCGAGCATCCACTTTAGGGACGAAAAGTAGTGTTGGTTCTCACACCATCTACTCGGTAGGCACCGTGGTACATGCACCATTTGCATCGGCCAAAACCACGAAACAGAGGCATGCCCATTAATGGAAAAATTTAGGATCCTCTGCACCAAGAAAAATTTCCAAATCCCGAAAAATGCAAGTACTCTTGATACGCCCCGTAAGGAACCTAGATTTGCTCTCACGCAAGGCACCACCATGGAAATTCCTCCCCCACCAAACTCCGATGACACGATACATCATATATTATTCATATCATCATGTATCAGAACCATGGCCCGTGATGTTTGTTCATCAGTCATAAGTGTTGAGTCAGCTGCAACTATGAGAGTAGTTATACCAACGATGGTGTAAACCCACTCTATCTGCACCATGTCAACCACATCTAGTTCCACCGCATCGACGATGGAATCTTTTTCATGTATGTCAACTAGCTCTGTTAGGACTGAACCACCTCCTTATGACCTCACGCAGACTCAATCCCCCTTGGGATCTTTATTCCAATCAGATAGGGACATTCTTGAGGCCATGACAGAACCAGATTATCCGTGGGATATGATGCATCACTGCTCGGATTTTCTTCCTGAAAAAACATCCAGCCCTAACAAAATAGGAAACCAAGATATTTATGCAATCAAATCAAAAGATTTATTTCCATCAGGGAAATTCAATTGGTTCAAAAATCCCATTCTAGCGCTTGATGCGTTCGAAGAAGGGAACATGTCAAACATTTTTCCTATCATCAAGGTGAATATCTCTCGAAACCCTGAAAAATTTGAAGAAATATCACTAGGGGCAACATGATCCCCAGATGAGATAACCTCTTACACCCATTTGTTGCAAGAGTATCGAGATATCTTCGCATGGGACTACTTGCAAATGCCAGGGCTTAGTCCCACTATTGGAGAGAACCACATTGACACTTCGCCTGATGTACCACGAGTATGCCAGAGAGAAAGTCAACTTCACCCATCCAATGCAGAAGAAATTAAATGAGAAATCGATAAGCTTGACAAAGTCAAGTTCATATACCCCATCACTTACACATTGTGGGTTTCCAACCTTATTCCCGCCATGAAAAAACATGGCACCATACGCGTTTGTATCGATTTTCATGATTTGAACAAAGCCTTCCCAAAGGAAAATTACCCTACCCCATTCATCAACCAAGTTATTGATTCTTGTGTGGGACATGAGACCCTCTCCTTCATGGATGGTTTCACTGGTTATAATCAAATCCAAATATGCCACACTGACCAGTACAAGACCGAGTTCACCACCCCATGGGGCACTTTCTCGTGCTAGGTGATGCCACTTGGTTTTAAAAATGCTGGAGCCACTTTCCAGCGAGCTGTGAATTATATATTTCATGAATTGGTACACCTCATCCTTGCCTACTTGGATGACGTCATTGTCCGGTCCAAGAAGCAATTTTATCATCTCGAGGATCTGCAACTGGTATCCCAATGAAGGTGGAAATACAAGCTACACTTGAATCCCCTCAAGTGCATCTTTTGTATCACAGTAGTACGACTTCTAGGTTTTATTGTGTCCCAACAAGGAATTAGAGTGGACCCCCTCAAGGTCCAAGCTATCAAAGAGGTACTACTGCCTCGAACCCTCAAGCAACTCCAAAGCTTGCAGGGAAAGGCCAATTCTCTGAGATGCTTCAGCCTAGACTATGCCACTTGCACTTAGGTATTCTTACGACTCCTTCATCAGGACATCCCATTCAAATGGGATGATCAAGCCCAATAATCATTTGAGGCGTTTAAAGACACATTATATTCAACACCATTGATCAGCTCCCCAAACTACGATAAGGATTACACCCTATATCTATCAGCATCTGAGACTGCTTTGGTGGGAGTGTTAATCCAAGAGGGCCCTGATGGGAAAGAACACGTAATATATTACGTTAGTAAAACCTTATCAGGCCCCACATTAAGATATGAGCCCGAAGAAAATACTTCACTCGCATTGATACACGCAGTCTAAAAATTTTTCCACTACATTATCTTAAGGACTACAACAGTCATCACAGATATAAACCCCATGAAATACCTGCTCACACTCCATTTAATGAACCATAAGTACACTCACTGGATATTTATACTAAAAGAGTTCGACTTACAGTTTCACTCCCCCAAGTGCAAGAAGGCTTTAATTTTAGCCGAGTTCATCGTCGACCTCCCAAGTCAGACCAAAGGATCACTAGTCAATGATTCACTACTGGAAAAACAACTCTTCCTAGTGATGACTGACGATCCTTGGTACAGAGATATTCTCCTATTCCTACGAACCCAAAAGTTTAGACCTAAGCTCACCCTTGATCACAGTAGGCACATCCGCCACCAAGCCCCCTAATACCTCCTCATGGAATATGTCCTGTACAAACAGGGCATTGACACCATTTTACGTCGATGCCTCACTCACGACCAGGCTAAGCAAGCCCTTAATGACTGTCACAACGGAGCTTGCAGTGGCCACCTCTCTGGAATGGCCACTGCCCAAAAAGTTCTGTGGGAAGGATATTTTTGGCCCACGTTATTTCGTGACTACATTTCAACAGTCAAAAGGTGTGAGCGATGTCAACGCTTCGCTCACAAGGAAAGAGCACTTACCACTCCCTTGCACCTAGTCATAGTCACTAGTCCCTTCTGCAAATGGGGGATCGACTTCATGAATTGCAACCCCACATCATCAGGAAACCACAAATACATTATTGTGGCCATCATTCACCAAATGGGAAGAAGCCATACCCACATATGACAACACGGAAAAAACCACTATACGGTTTCTATTCAACCATGTAATTGCCCAGTTTGGTGTACCAAAAAAGTTAGTCTCTGACCACGGAAAACACTTCGAAAATGAGGTTTATAAGAGCTATCCCATCACTTTGGATTCACACATGAATTAGCTTCACCATACTACCCGCAATCTAACACATAGGTAGAAGCTGTAAACAAAGTACTCAAAACAATGTTACAAAACATGGTGAATAACCACAAAAAAAACCGGCAACACATGATTTTCTCTGCCGTGTGGTTGTACCGCATGGTCGTGAAAAAATCAACAGTGTTCATGCCCTTCCACTTAGTGTATGGAGTCGAAACCGTGATTCCCATAGAACGTGAGATTCCGAACTTACACGCCACCATTGAACTCCTTGATGACACCCAGCCTCTAGAGAAATGCTTAATACAACTAGAGCTCGTCGAAGAAATTCGACGACAGTCGCTCCAACACAACGAGGCCCATAAAAAGTGGGTGAAAGCATCGTTAGATCGCAACATCACCCCTCGATCATTTACCGAGGGGGATTTAGTCCTCCGTTACGATGTTGCGAAATAATCCCTAGGGCCAGGAAAGTTTGAAACCTTGTGGAAAGGTTCCTATGTCATAAAGCATTGTCTTCTAAAGGGGGCATACATCTTGACAGAGCTCGTCGGAACATGCCCAAGCAACCCCGTCAATGGTCTCTACCTCAAGAAATTTTACCCATAGGGGTCAAAAGCGTTCATCCCTAGAGATAACATGCACATAAAAAACTTTGTTTTTTATCACAGACTTGTTCCAAAAAAGTGCTCTGGTGTCACAAATGGATCTTCAACCCAACCATTATTTTGGATTCGCTGATGGAGCATCGCAATGGTCTCAAAATTTAGCAGTAGGCGCCTGGGTGATCTACTACCCTGGCTGATCGCCATTCTTCACCAATGGAGTATGCATCGGATCAGCTACAAACAATCAGGCAGAATATGACACCGTCATAAGGCTCATGAGTGATGCCTTCAATCAAGGCATCTGCCACTTGCATATCTACCTTGATTCCTAGTTAGTGGTTTCATAGTTAAACCAAGAATTTGAGGTATGAGATTCACAACTATTTAGAAAATTTTTGCGTGCAAAAAGATTACGTCGTCAATTTGATCATATTACATTCACACATGTACCAAGAAATCAAAACCAGATAGCAGATCACATAGCTAACCACATCCTAGACTAGAATGCATCTCGTATAAACCATCATACATAAAACCAAAAAACATAAAAATATAGATATCCATCAAAACATATAAACCATAGACACATCATCTAGAGCCTCGAAAAATAAATCTTGCATATATACCAAACAATATGTGTGAGTAAAAATAACAAGTCATGTATCTGACCCATAGGTCAGCCAAAAAATACATACACACATGTCATCAAAAATAAGTGAAGCATCCTCATAATAGGTGTTTTCCCTGTGTACAAAATGTCTCTAGGGCTGAGCCCTGCCAAGTGGGGCACCTAGACCCATGGTTGCACCCGGTGCCAGTACTGGGGCAGCTGCCAAAACTAAAGCTGCCACATGGTGTAAAGTCAGACAATACCCCCTCTCTCGGGCCATCAATGTCTCCAACCATACATCATCTAGATTGTCAAAAAACCCACGGGTCGGAATACCCTGGATCAGCCTATCCACTCGACCCCAAGAATCCGCTGAGTCAGTGGCTTGAGCCTCTGATGTAGCAAGATGCCCCACCATCTCAGCCATACATGCCTCGGCTGCCTTAGCACGAGAAATTGCCGCAACACACTCGACAGCAGCAGAGATGCTACCCTGAGCCTGACCTGGATCTCCCCCTTGCCCCCCAGCCTAGGGCTGAGCTCCTTTGACCCTCCGGTTGGGTTAGTGTCCTACCAACCGAGAAGTGGGCCGCCCAACCACTCTCACATATGCAAGATTAAAAAAAATAATGTCAGTGTCATCAAAATACACATATAAATCATAAATACTCGACAAATGCAGAAAAAAGAACAAAAAATCATACATGCCAGTCCCCAAGTGTACTCAGCAAGAATACCCATGTATGAGTCTCCCCGATAGTCCATCCGATAGTATGGAAACTCGAGGAACATCTTAGGGTTAGCCTCGAACCAAGTCTTGGTGGTCACGTTCTAATAACACCCCACCTCACCTCCCCCACCGCGAGGCATCACTGGGGCCCATCGCCTCATACGAGGGTCGTGTTGAAACCCCATAGGCACAGCCACCACGGGTCACAACAACACCACTCTCTCGAACATAATGCTGTACAAAATGATAGCATATGTAAATAACTTAGAACCTTCTCAGACCTTCGCTAGCTGTGATACCATACCGTCATAGCAATGACGGGAAAAGTCAAAGAAGTGCCTAACCCGAAGCCGGCACAAAACACCAATATGTAGCCTTGATGTCCTATGCGGTGATGATGACCCAGTCAACCTCACAATCATAGCCAACACACACCAGTCGGCCAGATCAGTCACCGATGATATAAGAATACACCCCGCCATAAGGGGTGCCCCGCCACAATGATGCTCTGACCAGCGTTGGAGCACTATCCTCTCAAGTGGGAGTGGATGATGGAGTGCCTCACCCTAAGGTAGAGAACTAGTGACGAAGTATATATCTGTCTCTGGACGAATGGGAAGGCCATGCCCTCGCAACACCATCACCTTGCGCTGCCTGTTCTAGCAACGGACCGGGTATTGCAGCAATCGATCCTGTGACCTCAGGAGGTCATTCTCAAGGAATTTGAGAAGACCCCACTAAGCAAGTTGTTGTGTATCATTGGCATCTTGTGCCACATCCATACGTAGGTCCGTTTAGTCTCTCTCTCTCCACAACATCCTGTCACCAAACAGACACACATCAGTGACATAAAAAATTCAAAAATTTCCCTTGCTTTTTGATGCACCTGTTCTTTAAACAGGCACACTGACCATGCATCTGTATCTTAGACAAATGTGGAATCTGTGCACAAAAATTCCCATAGGCACGAAATCTCTGTGTAAATCCTTAAATTTCAACGGAGGTCTCCACACCTGTCCCTTGATCGCCCGCGTGGTCAAGGAAAAAAATGGCTAGGGTTCTATACAAACCTAATTTTTACAGACACCTGTCCAGTAACACTGAGAAAATTGAATTTTTGGATGTTTAGGGGCCTACTTGACACTAGTAGTGTGAATCCCTGGTGCACAGGTTGACCGCAATGGCAAGAAAATCTCAGAAGCAAGCTTTGACCTCACAACTCTCAAACTTTCAAACAACACAAATGAACTGAAATGAGCCATATTGACCTATATATCACCCTTTTCAAGTTTTTTGAAGGACCATAATGGGAGCTTCGAAAGCTCAATTGTGAAACCGAAAGCAACAGAGTGATCATCACCTCATAACTCCCAAAGGAGGCTTCACACATTCACGCCTCTGAAAAAATAAATTTTCAATTCCGTCAGGTATGCCTTCTCTTATCATTTTTTCATTCAGCACATTTTGTCAATATATTTGAATGAAAAAGATGCTTTCACTTGGGGTATTTTTTCAGGTATTATAAAATACGAAAAACCACCTGTTGCCCCATGCACTGAAGGTTTCAAAGCAGGTATCATTCTTCCCTCAGCATGATAGAGTCCCAGAGAAACTTTGCATATCTTGACATCATTTCTCTACAATAAATCAACCATAGGTTCAAAAAACTCGAACATGTGTTGAGATTGCAACAAGATGATGAGCTTAGTGGAAAGGAGTCGCCTTCATGAAGTGGGCTCGGAGGCTATTTTTGGCGCAAAGTCTATTTTTAGATTATGTCTATTTTTAGACATATGGATCATGTTCTATGAGTTGGAGGATGCTATTTGTGGATGGTTGGTCAAGTCGGAAAAAATAGATGGACTTCTATTTTTAGACACACTAGGCAGAATCTATTTTTAGATTGCTAGTCTAAAAATAGATATGTCAAATATTATTAGCTCTTAATAATATTTAGGCTCTAAACATTATCTTATTCTCTTGGAGCACTTCAGTTAAGTGCACAGATGTGGCACAGGAGCTAACAAAAGGAATTACGCTATTCTTGAGGGTTATGTGGAGCTATTGCATGAAGACTTCAGTTAGAACTCATGTGATAGAGTTTGGTGGAGTTGATTGAGGAAGTTAGTGGAGTTGTATTCAATTTAACTAATTGATACAATTAGTGAGAGTGGTGTGAATTAATTATTAATTAATTCACTAATTATAAACTCATTAATCAACTAAATAATACATCAGTTAACTTCAGTGCTTGGACAGTTTCAATGGAGACCAATGGAGAAATAGGTGAAAGAGCAGGTTAACTATCAGTTGTGACTATACTGTTACTATTTGCAACACATAGATAGGTGGAGAAGCCCATGAGGATTGCTCAGTACAAGCCAGGTGGTTTATCTATTTAATGAAGCCATCCATAGCATTGAAAACGCAATAGAGGCTGGCTATCAAGTGGCAAAACATTGGAGCATGTGTTTTGCTAGATCTAGCTTGATAGTGTGTAGCAATTGAGGGTAGTGTTGAGAGCTTGTGAGGAGCTTTGTACTATGATTTTTACATGATCTCCATGGCATATAATATACAGATAGTTGGGGTTTTCAGCTTTAAGCTTTCCCATTAAATATTGTGTTCATATGTGTGATTGTTTGTGGTTTTAATGTGCGCATGCAATTGATTTTATTTCCGCATGTAATGATCAATGGTAGAAGAGATTTTGTATTGTGCATCAAGTTAAAATAGTGTGTGATCAGGAGAATCTCGGTGAATAATATATCATTTATTCAAATTTCTACAAAATTTTTATCATCTCCCCACCTTACACATGATAAAAATCCTCGTTGGTCAGTAGAGCCTCCCCCTCCATGGCGTCCATGACTCAAAGTAGACCATGCATCAAAAAATATGATGCCATAGCCATATTACCTTAGTCCAGGAAGCACTTCATGATCATTCATCCACCATGCATCAATTCAAGGTTTACCATATCAAGATAAAACCACTTTCTCAGACTACCATTTCCGCAAGCAGATTGAACATGCACCACCACGTCTCGCATATGGCCTACCATCCCTCCATCGGCATAGCCCATCTGCGATATTTTCCATCTGCTTCAACACCCCTGCACTGAGACTAACCAATTGGTTGCCCTCCCTCAAAAAAAACACCTTCCTCGCATCATGAGTGAGCGATCTTTTTCATGTTTTTGGGGAACCCATCTCCGTGCTTGTACAAACCAAACCCATGTTATATTCTTTTGGCAAGTGTACAAATATTTTTTAGGATAACATCCCCTACCCATCCACCCACTTGTTTCTCCCATGGCAGTAGTCCCTAATCACCCTTGGTCGGAGCTTCACACCTTTCATAAAAGCCACCATGACATTCATAACCAACATATACCCACCTTGGACGTCCTACCAACTCCATGGATTTCCTCATCATAAATCATTATGACTGCCGCCAAACTGATTTTTTCACACTCCAACCTTGGGCCACTAAACTCCCATCATCAGTGTTTAGCCAGTTCTCGCCATCGTGCCTATGTTAACCTATCATATCAGAGACCCTAGTCCCTTGCATCAATGTTTCCCTCAGACTGTTGAGGCTTCCTTCTTGTTGACTTCAACAACCATTTTCCAAAAAGGAAGCAGTACCTTGCATGACTCCCCATCTCAATAGGGGCATCCTTAGATGGCACTGTGGGAATCATCATTCCCCATAGATGTCATCGCTCCTTTTGACATTCGACTACAACACAAGTTTCATGTCAATATGGTATCATACTCCATAACCATTACACTTTGTCAGAATTCGTCGAAGACACATGCCATTATAAGCATCCCTTTTAGCAATGCTTACATGGGAAGGTCCTAACCATACACCCATGCATACAATGAGAATTTATTCTAAAATATGTCATACCAAGATATGCATATGGGCACTACATTCAACTTATTGTCAAAGAAAAAATGCCCCTGAGGGCATCAGCAATCGCTGTCATCAACCAAATCACCAGATCACTGCCATATAAGTGACACAGATAGAAAATATATCTGTTAGATAGGCTTTTAACTAGCCAAAGCATCACAAGCATGGGACATCATGCCCGCCTCGTATAAATATTGTATTTGTTATATTATATTATCTCTTGTAGGTTTCCGACAGAACATGGTGCCTCTTTTACTCACAGTGAGGGGTATCCAATCTTAGGCTGCACACAGGTCTCTCTCTCTCTCTTTCAAAGGGTTATACAGAACAAAAACTATAATGTATTTTAGCTATACAGTTCTTCCTAGACCTCACACATTAGGGGGCAACTGTTATCACTAGAAAATCAGACAAGCAAAAGACATCATGAAATGTCAAGCAAAAGGATTTACAGGGCTGAGAAACATTAGAGAATCTGGAAAATTTAACTTTCTCCAAGGTTAAGAGGCAAAATTATCAAATTGCGCACAAAAGACACAGGCAGAGTGCACCCCATGCACATTTTTCTTTGATAGTAGCACTGGTCTCCGTAGCTTTCCCTAAATAAGCCACGCGGTCCTCAGTATGGTGGAAGGTCACCATCCGGGACCACTTGACACACTTCAGGAAAATATTCTCCACTTGAGGCCACCTAAGAATAGATGCTTAGAGCCACCTTGAGACCTCAAGTGAGTACACAATGGAATCAACCACCACTCTTGGGTCACTATCCACAATTGTACCAAGAGAGGGAAGAAGATTTGAATTTTTCCTATAAAATTCCACTATCAGAAGAACAACTGAGAACATATTGTTATGCTGGCAAAATTTCCCATGAGCAAACCAACAGTGTGTTGTCTAAGAAGAAATAGAGTGAAGGGATTCATTTCTTGGCCATCCAACATCTCAATCCCAAAGGAGAAGTGCACCAAGTGTCCGACATCCAATCACTCGTTTGAGGAGAAGAGAGAGGCCTGTATACCAGTTCAAGGGGAAAACCCTTCTTGCTTTGGGTATTAGAGCTCCATAGCTCTAAGGACTCACTGAAAGTGTGTAACGTTCTACTGCTTCTCTACCACCAGCGTCTAATAAGAGGGGATTCGTTCTCTGTTATGATTATTAGCTCGTTTACTTGATTGAGCTTGTGTTTATGTGTAATTGTTGTGTTGTTTCCTCTTCTTGGTTGTAGCATGCTATGTTCCATAAACTATTTGTTTTCTACATGTTATGATGTTTCCACTAACCATCTAACAACTCTTTTTGCCTTCTGACCATTGCTTGTATGTTAGCAATCACTCCTATCAAGCACTGATGTTTTTTGTACACTTGTGTACTAAAGACACCAACACAATATATATTATAAAGTAATTGAAAAATATATATTTGATAGCTAAAATATTTCAAGTATTTTCATTTACACCTTGGCCTTTTTTGAGGTATATTTTTTGGGTTAATTTTGTTTGAAATATATTAAATATTTTATTAAAGTGTAAATTTAAGCTATTGAGTGTACCCTATCGAAGTTTCAAAGAAATGAAATGAGCCCATTAATACATTCAAAAATGTTATTAAGACGTTGAGTCCTTTGAATTAATAAATAATTTAGAGAAATTAGATTTTTAGAGGTTTCAACAATTTTGAATTTTTTTTTAAGATGCAAAACTTAAAAATAGTTTGTACTCATCTCTTACAATGTTTGATAGAATCAAGTTAAGTTGGATCTATATTGGTTTATTAGAAAACATAAAATTTTATCGTATTATGTTTTCTAAGATAGGAGATGTCAATTTTATTTTGGTTGAAACAAAATTTTTTATATGAGTTTACTTCAATAGATTTCTAGACCAAAGTCAAGAGTCTCTTGGACATTACATAAAATAATTTACTGTAAACAAAAAAAGGGTACACTCCAACTACATTTTGTCACTTTGACAAAAAACCTTAGATTTTTGTGAATCTATAAAACAGTCAAAAAATAGGACTTTAACAAAATGCATGAAAACTATTAATTTCTTCTAGATAAAATTTTGGAGGGAGGTGTTCTTTTTCTTTTAATTTAACTTAAGAAACTCTAGTAGGGTCCTTGTTGTTAGACATAGATGAGCAAGATTCCTTGCAAATATTCAATCCTAAATTCTGAAGCATGTTACATTCAACCTCCAAGATTTCTAGTATCTTTCTTTGATGTACCATCAAGTTCATGATGTTCGCATGCTGCAAGACATAATGGTGCTCATCCTTTTGCACCTTAGTGCTCACTGAGAATAGATAAGTCCTATTGAATTCAATGTACTCCTCATGTATCTTCAAAATCCACCTGAGTTCCATATCATCCTTTATGTCCATGTTTACATTGTGAATCCTTAAACCTACAATCTCAGCCATGAATAGAAGATTTAAACATGCACAAACTTCTTCGACCCAAATGTATAAAGGATATGAACATTTGAAGAGGATTTCAATTTAATTGGAATTTGGAAACTTTTGAGTAAAATATTAATTAATACATTGTCATGGATGGCAATTTATTTGTTTTAAAGTTGAGATTGAACACCCACTCCAATCCCCATTGAACAATGATGTGGTTGAGACTCTATGACTTTCTCACATCCCTTGACTACCCTACAACAAGCCAAAACTAATTATCTTTCTCCACCTCGCCTCACTACATGGTCACCTCGTTACCTACTAATAAAAAAGTTCTTGAAGTATTCAAATGCAATCAAGTAGGGTTTTTTTCAACATTTACTAACTAGAAAGTATTGATACAAAGTGGTGCTTTATAGAAGGAAATAATTAGTTGTTCTCATTTTATAACCATCTCAACTAGAACAATAGGGAATTATTATTATATGGGGTTTGCATTTCTTCATAATATATTATCATTTTGTAATCTTGTTTTTTACTTAATAAATATTCATAGTGTGATTTAGGAAGGATTGGATGGAGGATAACATGATGTAGTAAAGATAATTCGCTAGAAAATAATGAGGATTCAAAGGCTAGCACAAAAAGGAAAAGTATTGTCTTATTTTTGTTGGACCGATGGGTCTCCCTTGGGAGCTATCATAATCCTTCCAGGTGGGGACCTATGAACTATGTAGTTGTTTCCACTATTATTAGAGTCCTTATTCTCACTACCCTCCTTTCTCCTTCAAGATGGTCATGGCTAAAATCCTCTACATCTTGATTGTTTAGGAAAAGTAAAATTCCCTTGTGTCTTCTCATCAACAAAGGCGATGCTCTCTTTTGATGTAAGAATTTTGTATTATTAATATCATGCTATCATATAACAATGATAAGTGCTTGATAACATTTTAGTGGAAGCATAAGGTTGAAAAACATAATAGTTGTAAGAAATGAGAACTCAATGATGTTTTTCATGCCTATATTGAGAGAAGGGGCACACTGCAATTTTCATGTCAAATTTTTTCATACCGAGTAAAAATCTCCTTGAAGAAGTTCATTTGTTGAAACTCCTTTCTTTCCAAGGATTGAAAATATTATATTTAACTTCTTTACTTTTGTATAAATTTCCTTCTTCAGAGTTAATATTATATTAAAAAAATATCCTCACCCTTTTTTATTTATTATCATATGCATATCAAAGTAGGAGATGTTGTGGTTCCTGTGTTTTGGCCAGATTGGCAAGACCAAAAGACAAGACAACATCAAACCACTTTGGGATCCTAGGATCTAGCCCTCCTGGATCCAGAGAGGGATCTCTCTATAAATGCAAAGAATGATATATCTTTGAAGCTCAAACTGAGGTATTAGGCTAGGTATGAAGCACAGGGGTTTTAAGTTTGTTTGGTTGTTTGGTTGAAAACCATTAACTGAAAAGGTTATGTGGAATGAAAAGGAACAAAGTAGCAGGATGTTTCAGCATGGGAAGATAAGTCAAGAAGAGTGCAAATCCATTGGGCTATGGAGTCATGAAAGGGGATTACTTGCTTAACAATTATCCAAGGGTTTCCATATGGCAAGTCATCTATACTAAAGGATCTTTTTGAGATAGATGGCGAGATGGAACATTAAGGAGTGGGTGAAGGAGAGAAACCAAAGTGCAGTCTAAGATCAGGTAAGGACTTTGAACCTATCCTGCTTTTGACATACTTCAAAGGAAACTCTCAATAAAGATACAAAGGGTAGCTTAAGATCAAGTCAGATGTCATTTAAATCTAGGCTTGCTTTCAGCATACTCTAAAGGAAAACAATCTAGCAGTCCTCATAACCACTTTCAGAAAGTAGAGAACATTAAAGACTAAACACAGAGCAAGGCCTAAGATCAGAGAAAGACTTTGAACCTTCACTGTTTTTGACACTAACTCAGAGGGATCTTGTAAGGCTAACTATTGGAAAAGGACCCTAGTGGACAGGGCTAACTCTCAATCCCCAGTTTCCCAATTCTTTCAGCTAAAACCCAACAAGAACATCTAAGAAACAAACTCTAAATTCATACATTAGTAAGCATGGGCAAACCAACATCTTTGACTGGTTAAATTATGTTGAATTCATTCTTAGATACACAAGCAGAGGAAAACACAAATACAAAGATTTATAGTGAGATATAGGGTACATCCAGTAGTATATCCTAATCTATGCTTGTTGTTCTTTACCGGAGAAAAATGGACAGTATGGAAAAACATGAAAGGAGACAATTTCAGTAAGAAAACATCACCAATAATATAGACCAGGATCCTGTGAATCTGCTTGTTCAATTGATGTGCAAAACCAGTCACATACTCTGAGTCCAATGGCTCTTACAGTCCAGACTTGCTTCCCAGCCTACTATATTACAAACTACTCAGCTACTTCCCCTCAATAACAGTTCTACAACTAATTGAATCCCTATCAACCAAAAACAACCTTTTTAATATAATTTACAGGGGTTCTTATAGGAGAATGAGCGATAGTAGTAGTAGATATGAACTTAAATGATTCATTAAGATAGAGGGGAGGAAGTATTCGTGCCCACTCTACTTAATGGTCTCTCTGCACTCTGAATCATCATGGCAGTGACTGTGAAAACAGTGTGAATTCATAGCTCTTTGACATCTGCAAAACACAGTAAACTCGTTATGAAATCCTGTGCGGGGCTTAAAACTGCTTCAGAAGGCTTAGCGGAGGTGGAGGAGCGAGCGGGAAGGTTACACGGCGCAACACCAAGAAACCGTGGTTTAGACTGAAAAAGGCATGAAAAATAACCTTTAGTGTTAAAACGCAAAGGTTAACGCCGGGGAAAATACAAAGGAAAAAGGAAAAAAGAGAGAGAATAGGGGCATTTGGTGGTGGGACCAGGAGTATAGAGGAAAGGTTAAATGGGGGTCGTCGGATCATGAAAGAGATCACCGGTGGAGATCTTCCGATGGAGTTATTTGGAAGGTCCGATGAGCGGTGGATGGATGAAGACGCGATATAATGTGGGCCATCTAATCTCAGAGATCGACTGTTGAGATTAAAAGCTAAAGTTGCGTAGGGTAGGTAGTAAAGCGGAACCGGGAATGATTTTCATGCAACTTTCAAGTGGTTTTAAGATTTTGGCCAAAAAACGCGTTTCCATACACTGAATGCCACGTGGAATTCTAAAACCGCTTATATCGCGCGATTTCAAAACATTAACGCCTGAATGAAAAATTTACGCGATATGCGTTCTCAGCCATTGGATGGAGGGCGGGGAGATCTGATGGTGGGAATGAAAGCGCGATGTGGAAAGATGCACGGGCGGTAAGGTGGGAAGAGTCAACGGTGGTTTAAATGCTGACCATTGGATCTACGGATTGGACGGTGGAGATTTAAAAGAGAAAGCGGAGGGAAAAGGGGCAAGTGAATGCGCGGGGAGAAGGAGAGCCGTCAGATCTATAGGAATGGATGGCAGAGATCTAATCATGGAAATGTTTCGAGCTTGGTGGACAGATAGCAAATGAGCGATGCGATTAGATCCTGGCTATTGGATTAGGAGGGAGATCAATGGTTCAGATCAAATCGGAGGGCGCTGGTGAAGGACTTATGAGCGGAGACTTGATTGTATCTCAGTCGTCGGATCTGTAGGGATGGACAGTCAAGATTAGATCGGAGGATGGAGGAGAAAGGGGATGGAATTTGAGATTTGCGATGCGTGATTAAGCGCTGGCCGTCCGATCTGGAACAAGATCGACGGTCAGGATTTAATTGGTGGGGCGATAATATTAAAATATGGGCGGAGTGCGACGCGATCCTGGCCGTTGGTTCTTGTGGATTCAACGGTCAGGATCTAATCGCAGGATCGGAATCGGAGGAGGCAAGGAACATGAAAAATAGAAGTTGTGATTGTCGATTGTGCGATGGAGCGCAGGCCGTTGGATTCGCGGATGATCAACGGTCCAGATTTAGTCGGGAGTTGCACAGGCGGAGGGGTAATATGATGGATGGGTGCAATGCATTGAGTGTTGACCGTTGGATCTGAAAGATCGACGGTGGAGATTGAAGCGAAGGTCGATAGAGCAAAGGTTCATCACATCAGAAAAATAGAAGAAACAAAGGAAAAGGTGGTAAAGAAAGCTCTGATTGCGATTGCGCGACGGGGCTTAACGCCTGGTCCTGGGTACCGGGTTATATGGAGAAAGGGCTACAGAGTATAAGCCCTCGGGGGCTTAAACCTGTCATAATGTAAAAAGGGTGTTTTTGGCCCAAAATTAGTGTTTTTAAGGCCAAATGGGAGGTTCTGGTAGAGGGAAAAGCATATTTTTAAACCAAATAAAGGGAACTATGAGGTTTAAAAAGGGGACTTTGATGATTTGGAGAGTTAATGAATGGATTTTCTGAGTTTTTTGTGAGGGGAAAAAGGATGACGAATGGGATTTTGTGGGAATGAAATAGGGCAAATGGAGGCCTTTTTGAAGCATTCTTTTTCACAAAACAATAGGGCTTTTTCAATGGAAACAACAGTGAAGATCTCTTCAAAGGCAAAAGACACATAGAGGCTTCAAGAATGATAGATTTTCAAAGAAAATGTCTCTCTTGAAGGCTCGGAAACATATTTGGCCACCTTTTTGCCTGTCAAAAATTTATAGGTGGCTAACAGTGGCTCCACATGGGGATGACATCTTCTCGAAGGTGTCAAGAATCTCAAAAAATAATCTTTGGAAGTAGGCCAGATGCCTGGTACTTGACACATATTTTTCTTTTCTTGGATCAGCTGCCACAATCATGAAGACATTATATCAGCAAAAAAAATTCCTTTAAACAACTAGCTACCCATCCTACAGTCCTAACATTTTCTTCAAGGTGCATTTGGACTTGCAGACCTTTTACATCATCAATTTTTACAAACAGGAAAATAAACCTATCTACTTTTACCCTTATTTCTCCATGAGACCAGATTAAACAGTTGGACCCATAGCTTCTCTACCTAAACTACTATCTGCTAGGATTAAACTATCTAGCAGATTTCTTTCTCTACATTCTAAAACAGAAATTGAAACACAGTCAAACCAGGATTAGACTGTCTGGCTTGTTGTGGGTCCATGGCATAAAGACAAGCTGCACATGAACTGAAAATTTGAAAAAATTGAAAACAACTGACTAAATTCTCACAGACTGAGCTTTATTGAGATTTCCTACCTACCCTACCCTAACTTGAAATATTTACATGTCTAGCTGGCAAACTCTCTTTTCCAATACATCTAGTCAATTAGATGATCCCATGACTGGTCCTTTCTGCTCATCTTTTTTAGCATGCTGGATAGGTAGGGCCACTCCCATTCTCTCTATTTTTTAGCCGCGGCTTTTAAAATGTTTCTTGTTGTTTGCAACAAGCTGCTCAAAATGACCTTTGATCCTTCTTCAAATGTCTGCAGGAAATGAGCATAAGGATCTTGAAATGATACCTGGTTGTGAATATTTGGCAAGCAGGCTTCAACCAGGATTGCTTCCTCTTCCACTGGATCAAGAACAAGACTCTCTTGAGAAAGAGAATCTCCCTCATCTTCATCATCATCTGAACTGGAGGACTCATCATATATTGCAGCTTTGTCCTCTTGTAGCTCTAAGATCTTTTGATCTAGCGGGATGAGCTCTGTGAAAATATCACTTTATTCTTGAGCAGGGGTTTCTTTGATTACCTCAACCCTTACGAGAGAAGGTTCTTCAATTTCATCTAGCTCAAGAACTTCTTCATTGTCTTCCTCCTCATCCTTTGAGATGAAAGGCTGTTGATTCCCAATCACATGAAAACTGTTACTGATGCTCTGAAATAAAACAAAGTGAAGATTCAATGAAACTTCGTCTGCTACTATACTTTCATAACTTTTCCCATCAGTATCATAGATAAGTTGCTTTGGCTCATTAATTTCTTGGAGTTTAGGGGACTGATCTTCCTCCCATAAATCTAATAATGATGGCCCTGCAATATCATCTTCTGTTTGGAGAACATCATCATCAGATAGATCAAAAATAGGAAAATCATGAATGTAAGTAATGATACCAATCAGACATACTGGATTATCAACTAATCTTTCTTCATTTTGATTTATAGAAGGGTTTTCTAAATCTACATAATCAAACTCAATAGATGAATGAGCAAGGGCGTTTGTTCTATAAAATATTTCAGAGGCCGGCTATCTATTGATGATTTGATCTATTTCTTCTTCTGTCAAAGGGGAAGATTTTATTGTGTTTCTTTGAGCAAAAGTGCAGTAGCTCTTTGTTTCTTGTATTAGCTGATTTGGAGGCTGGGTGTCTTCTTGAGCCTCTTCTAGGAGATCTTCACTTGTGCTGGTAGGGAAACCTTGAGGATTTTTTTATGTTTCTTGATCTCTTTCTGTTTCAAATAACTCCTCATGATCACGATGATACTCAATTAAAATACAAGGCTCATGAGTTGTTTCTTCTATGTGATCAAGCTGCCACTCTTCTTGTGTAATCAGAGATGAGTTATAATCTAGAGGGGAAGTTCCTATATGTGTTGATTCTCCTTCCACATCATATTTTGCATCTTCTAAGTGGTTTCTTGTTTCACCAAAGCAGCGTTCCCTATTAGTTTTTTCCATTTGGTCATGATATTCTCTTATCAGCATAGTACAATATATAGGTAGGCAATCAAGAATTTCTTGATCACCTTCCTCTTCATCTTCTATAAATTCTTGAGCATCATACATGTCTTGCTCATTGTATAGGTCTTGAGTTTGTTCTTGTTCTGGAAGAAGCATGGGCTGCTCTAGATAATCAACATTTAGACTGGCCTCATACCTCTTCACTATTATTTCACCAAACATGTTCACCGCTCTTGTTATTCTGTCCAACAAAGCATTTAGCTTTGTTTCTCTGTCTATGCTTGGATCCATGTTTGTAAGAAGAGGTCACTGTATCTTCTCAACCAGTTCAGGGTCTTCTACCAGTGGAGACATTTGGTCTTTTGAGAGTTATGGAGTGTGGAGTCGCCAGGTGGATGAATTTGAATGTTTGAAGCAGGCTGTTGTCCACCATCAGCAATTGAATACCAATCTAACCAGAGATTGTGGGTCTTCTGAGGTCCTAAGGGTATATAAGATGAAATTCACTCAGATTGTCCCCAACGAAGTCCCCATTATGTTGTGGTTCCTGTGTTTTGGCCAGATTGGCAAGACCAAAAGATAAGACAGCATCAAAACACTTTGGGATCTTAAGATCTAGCCCTCCTGGATCCAGAGAGGGATCTCCCTATAAATGCAAAGAATGATATATATTTGAAGCTCAAACTGAGGTATTAGGCTAGGTATGAAGCATAGGGGTTTTAAGTTTGTTTGGTTGTTTGGTTGAAGACCATTAACTGAGAAGGTTATGTGGCATGAAAAGGAACAAAGTAGCAAGATGTTTCAGCATGGGAAGAGAAGTCAAGAAGAGTGAAAATCCATTGGGCTATGGAGTCATGAAAGGGGATTACTTGCATAACAATTATCCAAGGGTTTCCATAGGGCAAGTCATCTATACTAAAGGATCTTTTGAGATATATGGCGAGATGGAACATTAAGGAGTGGGTGAAGGAGAGAAACCAAAGTGCAGTCTAAGATCAGGTAAGGACTTTGAACCTATCCTGATTTTGACATACTTCAAAGGAAACTCTCAATAAAGATACAAAGGGTAGCTTAAGATCAGGTCAGATGTCATTTAAATCCAGGCCTGCTTTCAGCATACTCTAAAGGAAAACAATCTAGCAGTCCTCATAACCACTTTCAGAAAGTATAGAACATTAAAGACTAAACACAGAGCAAGGCCTAAGATCAGAGAAAGACTTTGAATATTCACTACTTTTAACACTAACTCAGAGGGATCTTATAAGGCTAACTGTTGGAAAAGGACCCTAGTGGACAGGGCTAACTCTCAATCCCTAGTTTCCCAATTCTTTCAGCTGAAACCCAACAAGAACATCTAAGAAACAAACTCTAAATTCATACATCAGTAAGCATGGGCAAACCAACATCTTTGACTGGTTAAATTATGCTGGATTCATTCTTAGATACACAATCAGAGGAAAACACAAAGACAAAGATTTACAGTGAGATTTAGGGTACTTCCAGCAATATATCCTAATCTATGCTTGTTGTTCTTTATCGGAGAAAAATGGACAGAATGGAAAAACGTGAAAGGAGACAATTTCAGTAAGAAAACATCACCAATAATATAGACCATGATCCTGTGAATCTGCTTGTTCAATTGATGTGCAAAACCAGTTACATACTCTGAGTCTAATGACTCTTACAGTCCAGACTTGCTTCCCAGCCTACTATATTACAAACTACTCAGCTACTTCCCCTCAATAACAGTTCTACAACTAATTGAATCCCTATCAACCAACAATAACCTTTTTAATATAATTTATAGGGGTTCTTATAAGAGAATGAGTGATAGTAGTAGTAGATATGAACTTAAATGATTTGTTAAGACAGAGGGAAGGAAGTATTCGTGCCCACTCTACTTAATGGCTCCACATTAACATGTTTTGTACTCTGTAGTCTAGTCTAGAAGTCTTTGTCAGGTTCACAATATCTTCAGGTATGTTCTTTGATGTTCTCTCTGGCTGTAGTACTATTTTCTATCTTCCGTGATAAGTAAGGTGATTGAATGGTCTTTCGGGTCTTCCATACTTCATAACTAATGCACTAATAGCTCCAGGAGCTTGCTATCAGAATGATAACAGTTACAGGCTCGATGAGGCATGGAGGATGCTATAGGGATTTGTCCTTTGTAGGAAAAAGAACATTTTGCTGATATGAAAGCACTGATATGGCTTGATGCGTGCTTTAGGCCTCATTAGGCCTCCTTGATCATCTTCGGGTCTTATATGTGTCCTTTATCCTTTTAATCATTGGATTATATGCGTTAAATCCTCAATCATTAGGCATAAACCCTTTAATTCTTCTTCTGATACTCTTTGCTGCTTCAGCTAATAGTCTCTTTGCACTCTGAATCATCATGGCGATGACTATGAAAACAGTGTGAATTCATAGCTCTTTGACATTTGCTAAACGCAGTAAACTCATTATGAAATCCTGCGCGGGGCTTAAAACTGCTTCAGAAGGCTTAGCGGAGGCGGAGGAGCGAGCGAGAAGGTTACACAATGCAATGCCAAGAAACCATGGTTTAGACTAAAAAGGCGTGAAAAACAACCTTTAATGTTAAAACGCAAAGGTTAACACCGGGGAAAATACAAAGGAAAAAGGCGGAAAGAGAGAGAACGGGGGCATTTGGTGGTGGGCCCAGAAGTACAGAGGAAAGGTTAAATGGGGGCCATCAGATCATGAAAGAGATCAACAGTGGAGATCTTCCGATGGAGTTATTTGGAAGGTCCGATGAGCGGTGGATGGATGAAGACGTGATATAATGTGGGTTGTCCGATCTCAGAGATCGACGGCTGAGATTAAAAGCTAAAGTTGTAGAGGGTAGTCATTAAAGCGGAACCGGGAATGATTTTCATGCAACTTTCAAGTGGTTTTAAGATTTTGGCCAAAAAATGTGATTCCATACACTGAATGCCATGTGGAATTCTAAAACTGCTTATATCACGCAATTTCGAAACATTAACACCCGGATGCAAAATTTACACGATATGCATTCTTAGCCGTTGGATGGAGGGCGGGGAGATCTGACGGTGGGAATGAAAGCACGATGTGGAAAGATGCACGAGCGGTAAGGTGGGAAGAGTCAACGGCGGTTTAAATGCTGACCGTTGGATCTATGGATCAGACGGTGGAGATTTAAAAGAGAAAGCGGAGGGCAAAGGGGCAAGTGAATGAGCGAAGAGAAGGAGAGCCATCGGATCTATAGGAATGGAAATCAAAGATCTAATCGGAGAAATGTTTCGGGCCTGGTAGACAGACAACAAATGGGCGATGCGATTAGATTCTAGTCGTTGGATTAGGAGGGAGATCAATGGTTCAGATCAAATTGGTGGGTGTTGGTGAAGGACTTATGAGCGAAGACCCGATTGTATCTCAGTCGTCGGATCTGTAGGGATGGATGGTCAAGATTAGATCAGAGGTCGGAGGAGAAAGGGGATGGAATTTGAGATTTGCGATGTGCGATTAAGCGCTAGCCGTCTGATTTGAAACAAGATCGACGATCGAGATTTAATCGGCAGGGTGATAATATTAAAATATGGGCGGAGCACGACGCGATCCTAGCCATTGGTTCTTGTGGATTCAACAGTCAGGATCTAATCGTAGGATCGGCATCGGAGGAGGCAAGGAACATGAAAAACAGAAGTTGTGATTGTCGATTATGCGATGGAGCGTAGGCTGTTGGATCCGCGGATGATCAACGGTCCAGATTTAGTTGGGAGTCGCACAGGCAGAGGGGTAATATGATGGATGGGCACGATGTGTTTGAGTGCCGACTGTTGGATCTGAAAGATCGACGGTGGAGATTGAAGCGGAGGTCGATAGAGCAAAGGTTCATCACATCGAAAAAATATAAGAAACAAAGGAAAAGGTGGTAAAGAAAGCTCTGATTGCGATTGCGTGATGGGGCTTAATGCCTGGTCCTAGGCACCGGGTTATATGGAGAAAGGGCTACAGAGTATAAGCCCTCCGGGGCTTAAACCTGTCATAATGTAAAAAGGGTGTTTTTGGCCCAAAATTAGTGTTTTTAAGGCCAAACGAGAGGTTCCGGTAGAGGAAAAAGCATATTTTTAAACCAAATAAAGGGAACTATGAGGTTTAAAAAGGGGACTTTGATGATTTGGAGAGTTAATGAGGGGATTTTGTGAGAATTTTGTGAGGGGAAAAAGGATGACAAATGGGATTTTGTGGGAATGAAATAGGGCAAATGGAAGCCTTTTTGAAGCATTCTTTTTCACAAAATAGCAGGGCTTTTTCAATGGAAACAGCAGTGAAGATATCTTCAAAGGAAAAAGACACATAGAGGCTTCAAGAATGATATATTGTCAAAGAAAATGTCTCTCTTGAAGGCTCAGAAACATATTTAGCCACCTATTTTCTTGTCAAAAATTTATAGGTGGCTAACAGGAGAGAAACATTCGATACATCAGAGTAGAAGTTGTTTTCAAAACCCTCGATATCTCTAATTTTGTTTGCTCCCATAACATGAACAACATTGACAGAGAGCTCCCACAAAGATAGTACTAAGAATGATGCAAGAACTACAAAATGATAAAATATTAAAAAATAGACTAATCTTATTATTTAGGAAGCTACGATGCTAATGTTAATTAAAATCAATAAGTATATTGAGTTTGCATGGATAAAATTAACTATTTTTAAAACTCTTGAAAAAATGGAATACCTACACAAAATAACTATCTATACAGTGTGCTTTGGTGTTATCCCTTCCTTCCTGAATGAATATCTTAGTGTTATCCATTCCTTCATGAATGAATATCTAGAGCCTAATGCTTGGGCTACTTATATGCACCATTAATGAAATGATGGAGGAATTAACTAGCTCAGTCTATGTGATAGAGTGATGGCTACTGAGATATTGATTGGATCCTTCATGAATAGGCATGGATATAAATAAGTTCATTCCTCAAATCAAGCATGTGATACATGTTTGTTGCAATAAATAATGGAAATTTTTCCAACATTACCCAACCAAGTGGAGGAACATGTGAACTAACATAAAATTTCATCCATTGTGTCACAATCCCTATATGTCATTCGTGTGGGTGACAAAACATTCACTTGGAATTATTACATGAATTTTGAGCTTTTAAAGCCATTCATCATTCCAAAATTCATGGAGTTTCCATGACCAAGAGCATATACAAAGATCTAAGACATTTTTTGTGAATTATATGCAAGTTGAACACCTAATGACCTCGGAATCCCATCAAATTTGTTGTAGCCTAATCAATTTTTGGTCACTTTTATTGGGTCAATCAGTCAACTGAGTAAGGAAAACTAAGGTTACCAGTATGGGAAGAAAGGGTTTATTTTTATAGGTATGACGGGGAGGTTGAGTTACAAAATTTCCAGGTAGAAAGGGGGAAATTTTATAAATGTATCACTCAATAATTTACAAAATGTGTCCATAAAATTTGCTCTAAATTTACATATACTATGACTACTCTCCACGATTGTAATATTATAAATCTTTTCAAAACAACATTATAACCGAAATTCATAAAAATCATTTCTTCGAAAAATCTACTCTTTCCCACAACAATATAGGTTCCTTTCAGTTTATCACCCATATAAACTCCATGCCTTTTGTTTTAGTTGAAGGATCAAAACAAGTCAAGGGTTATTATTATTGTTGTTGAGAATGACATGGAAAGGTATAATTCTTTAAAGGAACATTTTGCTATTAATTTCTAAATTAAATTGAAATAAAGTTTAACATTGTTGATGCACATAATTTGTAGAGGAGTGGGATGTGTTTCTTGTGGAGGCACAGGGAGGCTGGGGTACAAAAACACAAGGTGGGAAAGGGGAAATTAAATCATTTTTTTTTTCTCTCAGAACCAAATTTATTATACATGTAAAACAAAAACCATTTAAACCCTAGGGCTAGAAAATAAATTCCCATACTTGACTGCTTCTGAACACCTTTTGTTATGGAATGGTGCTCGGAAAGTTGCTTTCGTGAGGAAATTTGCTTGACATGTCTCTTTCACAAAGAATTGAAAAATAAAGCTCTGCCTCGGTTCATGCCTCCTATAATACCAACATCTATGTAGAAGAAATCTATGCTCATTGTAGGTGGTCTATGGAGAGAGACCAGAAGCTTTTGGCTTTTGTTATTATAGGGGTAAAATAGTGGCTCCTACATTTGGCCCTCATAGAAGCCCTATAAGGCTAAGGTTGTCACAATATATAAAGAATGGAGCAATTGAGAACTTAAAGGCAACAAAGTTACTAGCCGAAAAATTAATTTTATGTCCTGAAAACCAAATTGAACTAAAAGAAGTATCATTACTTAAACTTTGAGTCAAAGTAGAGGCCACACCCTCAATTAGGAAACCTATGCTCCTAAGTCTACATGAGGGAGCCTGAAATGAAGTTACGCATAAGAGACCAATTGATCATGAGAAGAAAAAGATAGATATTTGGTAGATCAAGCCCAAATTTCTATAATTAGTGCACCAAAGAACAAATAAATAAAAAATCAAACGTAAGAGCCAAGGACCAATTCACTAACCTTCTAAGGAATTTTTGCAAACTTCTTCACTATATATTTGAGTTATAACCAAGATTCCAAACCCCTCACTCTAATTCCCTTATCCTGGAATCCTGACATTAGGTAGGCTTGACTATAGATTCTCCTAATTCACATGAGTATAGTTCAAAATCAAAACACTCAATACACAACAAAACATGAAGCTCACATGTGAGAGGGGGTGGGATTTGTACTTTATGGTCTCATCTTGATACCACCACAATGGTTTGCATGTCTAGAATAGGCATGTCTATTTTGGATTTAATCTATACAAAATATGTAATATGCAAAATTCAAAGGTTGCTATTTATCTCTAAAGTAGTTATATTTTTTTTCCTTTTGAATTAAATTGATTAATTAAGGGAAATGTCATATGAATTGAATTCTAGTTTTTTGGGCATATGGTATTGATAAGCCATAGTTTTGTAATTACAAAACTTACTCTATGGAAGAAGAATAGTTAGTCTACAATGTGACTCCCACTTTTATTTATCAACTATTTAATTTATATGGTTGTGCTAATTTTAATAAGATTGAAATGAAAAAGCACAACCCCCTACCCAACTTGAAGGTTCAATGTATAATGTTGAGTTTGTTTTCTTACCCCTGTCTCTCTTGTCTATTTTCAACAATGTGGGATTTGGGCTACTCCACTTTTGATGTTTGAAACAACTATGCATACAACAACTATACACATAAGTATATATAGATTTTCAAATTTGTTTTAACACTTTATTTATTTTGTTTTCTTTTTGGAGAAATTCAATTATAAATTTTTTAATTTTTAACTTATTTTAAAACGATTGAAATCACTATTAAAAAAAAAAAAAAAACACTAAATTGACATTTCAACAAATGATAAATAAAATAAGATTTATTTCAACCAACTTAAATAATAAAAAAGATTAAGCAAGAGTAAATATTTTGACCAATTCTACTTTAATTAAACAATCTTTAATCATGTAAATGAGTCACTACCTACAAGGCATATCAGATGTTGTTACGCAGTTTGGTTTATTTTAACAATATGGAATATTTCTATATTAAAATATTAGTTATATTGTTTGAATGATATATTTAGTGTAAGATCTTGGTTATATTGTCAATTTGGTGTTTGTTTTATTTTATCAATATGAAATATTTCTATATTAAAATATTAGTTATATTGTTTTAATGATATATTTATTGTAAGATCTTGGTTATATTGTCAATTTCGTTGCAACTTTAAGTGTCATTCTTTTTTTTTCTTTCTTTTTTTTTTCTTTCTTTTTTGGTAAATTTGTTAGTTGTTTTGTTATATTGTTTGTGATGTTATTGATTATTATTATAAGACATTTTTAGCTTATTATTAGTAATGTTTTCATGACATATTATATTTAGTAAAAAAATTGACTCATAGTTATTAACTATTTTGTTATACATGTGTATATTTATGTTGAAATGTTATTTTTATATGTTAGTTTTATAAAATTTTCTCAATAAATAAAATGATCTAGGTAGTTCTAATCAAATAGCTCATATAGCACAATACTTACTAAGGTTTTACAAATGGGCTGAAAAGGTAAGTAGGGTTGAATCTCAAGTCAACTTCAAAGTTAAGTGCACTTGAGCCAAAGGAGTATTGAGATGGGTGACCTAAGGGTGACCTGCTAGGAAGCCCTAGGTATTAGGTGCAAGTCCCAAAAGTCATTGATTGATGCTACATTATTGATTTTGCTAGTTTGAAACTCATTGCTTCACCCTTGTGAGCATCACTTCTTCATTTAATCTGTGCTAAGAGGACTATTCGAAATCATGAGAAATTGATTATTTGTAACTAATATTCATGGACATGGGTCTTAAATTAATGACTTACTCTATGTATATATTCCCAAAAATAATATATCTCATATCATTCCAAGTTAATATTCCTTTTTTCTAGTATCGATTTCAAACTAGTGAACCATCTTTGACCTAGTTATTTGCTATTGTAGATCACCTTTAATATGTGCTCATATAACAGGGCCACCATGAATACTACTTTATCTACATCTATGGTATAGTTCATTGCACATGAGATTTTGTGGAAAAATGGGCCAATTTCCATTATATCTTTATTTATTTTTTTACTTTACTTTGAATATATTTAAATGTTCATACCTTTCAAAGTTAAATAATTAAACTAAGAGGCAAGGAACTCTAGATGTGTGGCATTGTTACTATATGTTTTCCATTACATTTTTACTATTCATGATATTCATATGTAACTTTTCAAGTGACCCTCTTGATTGTGCCCAAAGGAGCTTTACAACTAGCTATGTAGGATATGTTTTTGTGACATGTTACATGAGGTGATAAAACGTAATGTTGATTAAATTTAAAAATAAATAAATGTAAAAAATTTATTCAATTAAATTTGTTAAAATGTAATTTTGTTTTTATTAATAAAATTACAAATAATTTTCTAGACAATAAATTTATAATATACATATCATATTTAAATAAATTAAAATAATAAAATTCAAATTATTAATGTAATTTCAAAAACATGGTATTTCATAAACATACAAAATAAATTTATTTAATAAATATATAATCAGAAATAAGAATATTAAAATGAATTAAAATAAGAATTATTATATTTTAGATCTTTATATTTAAATTTAATTAAGAAATATATATATATATATATATATATATATATATATATATATATATATATTTAATTATCACAATAAATTGTTTTACACACATATTATTCTATATGAGAAATATATATAAATAGTATTCTTAAGAACTCATATATATCCATTTTAATTTCAAATAAAATCAATTGAAGTACAAAATTTCCTTAAATTTTGTATTAAAAAAGGTTGAGAGATTTGATCATTTTAAACACTTAATAAATTCAGAATTAAAAATAAATTTATATTGGTAATATTTTTGTTATTAGTATTTTAAAAAACTATAATTAATACTAAATTTATAGAATTAAGTTTATCCAATACACAATCACATATTTGATTATTTATAATTTTAATGTAGTAGTTCTATCTCAATTCTTGATAATTTATTCAGCAAAAATGCTCACACTTTTTAAAAATACTATTCTTTCCTCAATTTTTTACACTGTTAAAAAAAAATTAAAACTCCAAAGATTTTATTTTTTTTTAATAAATAATAATTTTGAAGTTAAAATAAATCATATATTAAAAATTATTAATATTATAAAAATAATTTATTTTTTCAATATCCCATTATATTTTAATTTTTT
The DNA here is from genome assembly GCA_034641835.2 of Pinus albicaulis. Classification (NCBI taxonomy): domain Eukaryota; kingdom Viridiplantae; phylum Streptophyta; class Pinopsida; order Pinales; family Pinaceae; genus Pinus; species Pinus albicaulis. Next base: position 945,213 of record MU968491.1, read on the forward strand.
CAAAATCCAATTATAAAATTATCAACATGTATTTTCCAGATAAACTATAAACTTGAGAATTGACACTTCTCCGTTAAAATATGTAAACACAATGTTAATAATGTATTGAATTAACCTCTGTATCCACATCATTTTTCATTCCATAGGCGTTCAAAAAGTTAAAATTATTGGTACAAACAAACATATCAGCATCCTTTTTCATTCCATAAGCGTTACAAATTTAAAATTACATTACATTGATATACTTAAGTATTATCATAAAAGCATATAAAAGCATATCTCTAACAATACAGGACACACAGTGTATGCCATAAAATACAGGCTGATCAACCAAAAAACTCCCTAAAAATGCTCCTTTGAATCTTGTGCAGCTCAAATAAAATAAGTGCTTTGATAAACTGACAAACTCCCTAACAATACTCCCAGCTTGAATCTTGTGCAGCAAATATAACAGTGTCTTGTTGAATAACATCTGCTTTTATATTTACCAACAGAAAATGCATAATACGTTGTTTCTGGAAAGAATCAAGCCAATCCTAACAACTTCTTTACATCTTTCTAAACACATGAAATAGAAAATATTAGTATCGCTTACTCTAGTGTGAGTTCCTTTAATATACTAATTTTTTTAATAAAAACCCTTTAAATGTCAAAGTTTGTATGCAAAGCGACCAAATCTGCAGTAGATGATATACAAAATTAATAAGAAAGAGGGTACATGGTCAAACACCTCAATACTCAATGGAGACGTAGTTGGAGCATATCATTCAACAACATTTCCATCTTTATCAACCAAAAACTTAGTGAAATTCCACTTTACGTCTTCGCCAAAAATCCCACCTTTGCTGGACTTCAAGAACTTGTACACAGGATTTGCACTACTACCATTAACTTCCACCTACATTTTAGAGCTGCCAATTTAGCACCCAGGATCTCAAGAATCAACCAGATGGATTGGCTGAGTTTAAATGAATCCTCCTATTGTAGAACAAGAATAAGAATAAGTAATCTGAGAAGGTATAAAAAATAAAAATAAGATGCAGACCTTGTCAAAGATGGGAAACTCTGCTTTAAAACGAGTGCAGGCTACTTCTACAATTTGTTCATTATCACCTGGTTCTTGTCCACCAAACTGATTGCATGGGAAAGCCGGTATTTCTAACCCTGAAAAAAAGTTATTATGGACATAAAACTGATCAATAATAAACTAATAACTAATGTAGTGTCAAGAAAGGAACCTGAGAACAGGAACAGAAAGAAAAGCTGGTTTCAAGTGATGCAAAGTTTTCAACATACTCAAATAAAAGAATTGAGTTAAAGATCCTAATCCCATGCCATAAAAATTTAAGGTTTGGCACTTTGACCTTCTTAGTCTAAGATACGTACTATTGGCATCAGATCAACAACTGGATATAGACATTAAGAAATTTAAGAATTATTTAATAAGGTTAAGCAACTTACGGATCCTAATCCCATGCCATAAAAATTTAAGGTTTAGCACTTTGACCTTCCTGGTCTAAGATACATACTATTGTCAACAACTAGATATATAATAGCACATTAAGGAATTTAAGAATGATTTAATCAGGTTAACCATGTATGTTTAGATAGTACCTTGATCCTTGTACTTTGCATACACCTCATTCAGCTCAGTATAGTTAGAAATAGTCAACCCACTGCAAGACAAAGAACAGAACAGAGAATTCCCAGTTAGTCAAGTTTATAAATTGGATAATTTCCGTAACAAAACAAATAACCCTGTATAATCCAGCAATAGTTTGTTCCACACATATTTTTAGAACTAAATCTTATAAAAGGTATGATTTGACAAGATTACGGAGACAGAAGCTATAAAACTTCTTTCCTTTTGCTTTTTGGCCACATAAATTATATCCATTATGAAATCATTCATCCAAACTGAAGCGAAAGGTGTACTTACCATTGAGAGGCAACATTGACAATGAGTAAAACCTTGCCTTTGTAGGTGCTGAGATCCACGTCATTACCCCTAATGTTCGATATACAATTTAACGTTGTCCAGTCACGATCTCATATGCAAATGGGGGTACAGATAATAACATCAAGAACGAAATTAAAATCAAAATACATCTTACCATGACTGTGTGATCGTGGACCGAGGAATACTGTTCTGATGAGGTCCCAGTCATGGTGCGAAATTAGCAAAAAAAACCTAAACAAAAATTATCAAAATCTTTATTGAGTTCTCTTTTTTTTTATCCAAAAAGAAGGGCGTGAGAATGATTTAGTATTAGCAGAAGCTACAAAGTGAAGGGCACAAGGGTTACAGGAGGGTTTATAGGGTTTATATAGGAGTGCTCTCAATATAAGTAATACAGGAAATGTACGTGGAAGACTCGAGGAACGGCTGGTGGAGCATGGGAAATACATATGAATGATAGGCGATCAAGATAATGGCGTTTCAGGGTTTGAATAGGAAAATGGGTGTTGATAAAAAGGAAGTGCATGAGAATGATTGAGTTTCAGGAGGGACACCGTGACGGATCTTGGAAGGTTTCGGAGGTTTTAAATGAGGGTAATCTACATATAGGTAGCGCAGGAAATTCCCATGGAAGACTTAAAGGAAAGGTCTAGGGAGCATCGGGATTGCATATGCATGAGAGGAGGTCAAGAAAAATGGTGTTTTCGGGTGTGAACAAGGGGGTATGGGAATTCAATTTTGATTAGGGTATGGTCCCTGCTAGAGGACCCCTCCCAAAAAAAAAAGAGTTGTGTGGTATAAAACAAAGGAAGGAAAGGAACAATCTAGGTTTCTTGCTTGTGGTGTAGTTTAGATATACTTTTGTGGGATTCTGTGACCATCATTACAATGTGAAAAAAAATGATGCTTTGTCGGAAAACGTGCTCTCTTTAAAGACAATAGTTGTGGTCTTCTAGAAAAATGTTTCTAGATAACTAGAAAAGTTCGGTGACATTCCATGATGTGTTAAAAAAGTGCCTTGCATACTTAATGCATTGAAATTGTAGGTGGATAAGTTTTAGAATGAAGTTGTTTACTCACACAGTGGAATAGCCCGGACAACAGTTTTTGTCAGAATCTGGTCAACTAAAATTCAAAAAATCAGGTAGATGGAGTGTTTGGAATCCATTTTTGATAGTGGAAATGGATTCAACACTATCAAAAACCCTTAGGGCACTCAAAATACTAAAGTTTAACAACTATAAACAAGATTCTGGTAAAATTTTTGCCGGATTTTTTCAAAATCTTTGCCGGATTCTAGGCCAAAAATCTGTTTTTTTAAACTACGCCTTTTAGAATGAGTTGAAATAGATAATAGAGTATTGAATGTTTAAATGTTCCCGAGGTGGATATGTTCTAGAATAGTTGAAATGATCAGTGTTAAATGTTTAGATGAAGCAAATAAAATATTTATTTACTCATAAATCTATTTATCTAAAATTAAATATTTATTAAACATATTTTTATTTAGTTAATATCTAAATAAATAAATGAAATATTTATCTATTTATTTTACTTTTGTTTTTCCAATGTATTATTTAAGAATGACCTGAAATTTAATCTATTTAATTCTAGAAATTTTTGTTTAATTATGAATTATAATTTATTTTCAAAATTCTTTATTAACCTTTACATTCTAAGGGTTAATTTCAATATATTAAAATATTAAGAAATAATAATTCCTTATCAAAACTAACTATTAGATTATAACTTTCAAAAATTAATTATTTGCATGGCTTTTCCTATTTAATATGATGTTATGATCTCTTTACTCATCTTGTCTTAATGATGAACCACCCTAGATGGTTTGAAATGTGTAGACAGGTAAATTTTGATGTGATCTTCTTCGAAAGATTTCTTGCAATTAAGATATGGATCACAAAAGCCTAAATTCTAAATTTATAGTTTATTAAAAAAAATATTTTGATTAATTATCAATTCTTGATTCAATTAAGAGTTATTTTTTGGCGTTTAAATTTATATATATATATATATATATATATATATATATATATATATATATATATATATATATATATATATATATATAATATATATATATATATATATATATATATATATATATATATTCAAAGTCAAAAATTATTTCTCTACATCGTTATCCTTATTTAATCTGATCCCATGATATGAATATCCATCTTGTAGTGATAATGAACCACATTAAATGGTTTGAAACAGGTCCACGAAATGTTCTTGATGTGATTATTACCAAAATATTTCTCAACATTCATAATAATTGTCATTTGAAATGTTTATCTACCACATATTTGACCTCCCTCTTATGCAACCCTTTACATTCATCCATAATTTTTGGTATTTCAATTTGTACATTGCCCATTATCTAATCACCTAATGTAGCATGATGTGATTTGAGTATCATCAATTGATCTATGAAGATATGACTTTTCATAGCAATAATGTTATTTTGATTAAATTTGGATTTAAACAAATGATTTTAACAAATGTAGCATGATGTGATTTGAGTAGCATCAACTGATCTAAGTATGATGATATGACTTTTCATAGCACTAATGTTATTTTGATTAAATTTGGATTGAAACAAATGATTTTAACAAAGTTTTCCTCATTAGGTGCATTTGGTAGCTAGCCTTTAACTTCACAATTAATTATTGGTTTTTTATGCTTTATTTCTAGATATCTTAGTAACTTTGATTGAAAACCATACAATACAATTAATGCTCATGCAAAGGTTTCTCAATTTTGGTGAATTACAACATTCTAAACAATAGGTGGACTTTCACCTCCATGGTATGTTTGTGAACTTATTATATTCCAACAAAAATGAATATGAGAATTCTATAATAGGCTAGATGAAAAATTTTAAAATTTGTGTGCTTAATGAAATTTACGAACTTCAATTCCAAGACCCGCACATGCACATTAAAAATTATTTGTCAAGCTAGACAATTGTATTTCCCGACTTATTAAAGTCATCAATTGTAAGGTAGAATCAATTGTTTAACTGGTCATTGGAAATATTTTCACCTCCTCTAACCTTGCATCTAATGGTTTGATAACCCAACATCATGAGAATAAGTTATAGGCTTATGGATCCAAAACTCTAGCGGGTTGTTGGTCTAATTTTAATTAAAATTTAGTTATCAACATAATGTTTCTTGGCTCATTTTGTTATTTCCAAATTGAACATAGTGTGATGAACCAAAAAAAAGTTAGTAATAGATTGTTTATCCTCACCATGTTGTAGGGATTATCATCAAGGCAATGGACTCTACATTGACTTACCATGTTTTCGAATGAGTCAAATGGACTTTCCAACAACCTAACACCCCTCTGAAAGGAATAACTCAACACATGAAAGGTATAATTATCAATGATCAGCTTATATGTGTGTGTGTGTGTGTGGTTGGGGAGCTTGTTGGCTATCCAAATAAGCAATTTACCCCCAAAAAAAGTCAAAAGTTGAGATGAGAGACCAATCGACCTTTAAAATCCATTATTTCCACTCAGATGTTGGATTCAATGAAAATTTCCTAAATTAAGCTTAAAATATGATGAGAAACAACTATTTTTGACCAAATAAACATCAAGTAACTAAATTCAAAGGCCAACAAGCTCCTAAACATACAAACATACCTCAAGAGGCAAAACCATTTATTTTAGGAGTTATAATACTTCTTGAACTTAGCAATTTACCTATTGGTATTTGAACTTAGTGATTGGGAGTTTTTTTGAGATTATTTAGTTTAATGTGGCAATTGTAACTGCGTTTTGGTATGTATTATGTCTCTTAAAGTGGTAAATAAAGGTTGATGTTATTTTTCCCATTTGCAACACAATCCTAGCCCTCTAAAGATAATGAGTAGCCTCCTTTCTCATTGCCATCCATTATTTTTATCCTAAAGGAAATTCCCATTCAAAATTGGGTTGCATTTGGAATTTTTCTCATTTATTTCACAAATACATGGATGTCTAAAGCTATCCCAATTTGCAAGAAACTCTAGTCAATATTTGATATTGTGCATTGATTCCAACTCGTTAGTAATGGGTTTTCAACACAAAGATTGTGTTGCACTTTTTTATTATATTTTTAGCATCTTTGAGAGTCCATTTGATCCGTAAATTGTCATTGATATTCCACTGGATAGTTTGTCACAATATATTTGATAAAAGTATTTTTAGAAATATGAAATCTACACTATTAGGGTTTATTTCTCTTTAGATTTTGATATCTATATATTATTGTTAATTGCATATGCATGTGAATTAGAATTTATGTATAGATAGAAAATAGTGAAATAAAAACTCACAAACACATTTGGCACAAGATATAGCCTAGGAAATTGTTTCGAGAGAAAACCTAACTGGAAGGTGAGGCCACTCTTCTCCCTTTTTCTAAATAGAAAATGACTGCAAGTACAAAGAAGTATGACATGTGGCCTATGGACAACTACAATGCACAAATCCTCTCTATGTGATCTCTTTGTATCACTCTCGGCTAGTTTGTTCATTTATGGACCAAATGAACTCGAAAAGAATGGAACACATTCTCCTCCCAGTGATTGGATTATAACACAACTCGATAGCCTACAGTAGTTATATTTGACTACCTCAACTCTTAACCAAAGTTACAATTAGACTCTTATAGAGTCTTGTTCATCATAATTACATGGTTATGCCCTTTTCCATGAATAATGGGGGTTGATGTGGCATCTTCTTGAATTACAGTTGCCAAAACATGAAGGTCAACTTCAAAGTGGCATTAATTTTTCATATGGACTATGATTGAGGTGATTCTTATGTTGTTGGAAAGGTCTTTGTGTGTACAATATGAAGAAAAGGTGTTTCACTAAAGATGTAAAGTTTACCCCCAAATTATGCCTCAAAATCCTTCAGAAAAGTTTCATACCACAATTTTCCAAACTAGGTCATTCTTGTAAAAATAGTCCTATCAGTTAATTCCTCCACTTTTTCCACACTTAAAGCATCAACATGGATGAAAAGCAATATAATGATCCAATCTTAATCACCATTAATGTATTTTTATGGGAGTTAACACTTTCTCTATCTTTGTAGATCAATTGGGCATATAGGTGAAATGATCTCTCTCTCTCTCTCTTATATGGGAGTTAACACTTTATCTATCTTTGTAGATCAATTGGGCATATAGGTGAAATGATCTCTCTCTCTCTCTCTCTTTCACACACACGCACACACACAGAGCAAGGGTACAATGGAATTTGTCATCCAAGAGAGCCAAACTAGCTTACAATTTTTTGTCATCCTTGATAACTAGCAAACCATTAAAAAATGATCTTAATGAGAAATGGTTTCAAACATCTATTTTATTCTTCTCGTATCTTCATAAGTGTCAAATCGACAATGGATTCTTTGTTATTTTAGTTTATAAGCAATTCAATCCATTTTGAATCTCTTACAAAGTTAGTGCGCTAATGAAATATTTCTTGAACCAAAAACTTAATTACTAGATGCAAGATGATCAAATAGTTATTTATTTTTCAAATATGTGTAGAAGGCGATTTGCTTCATGTTGTAGGTTAGATTGTAGAAGGTTAAATTTAATATATTAATAAATTATAATTTGTATCAACACCTCTCTTTTTGGATTTCACTTGTGGATGCAATGGTTCTCATGCTTTGTACAATTTTGTTGAATAGCTTTGAATTTGTAATGAGCTTTGAAGTACTTTAACATAAAATTCTAAATTCTAAATTAATTAAATTTTTAATTTGTGTCAAGGTATTGAGTGAAGAGAAGATTCGTAATTTGCAATAAACATACTCAACAAAACAAGTTAGAGGAAGAGACCTTCCCCCATAAATGTTTAACACTTAATTAATAAGTTTCTTATATTAAATATGAAATGATATAATATTCATAACCATCAATATTAAATACAAAAAATATGGATATCCAACTACCTTTGTAATTCCCCATTTCTAGACCATTTTTTATATGACATAACTAAAAAGAGAAAAGAAATAAGAGATGGAACTTCACTAATCTACACTTTTTTATGTTGAAATTTACATCATGCTCAAAAGAAGAAAAAAAAAGAGAGTGAAAAACATATATTAGGATTTGAGTTCTAAGTGTATTCCACATTGATTTAAATTTAGAATTATTTTTTTATATATATTTCAATGTTCGTAAATCAATAAATTGTGATTAAGTTTTTTATTGCATTGTTTTTATTATAGTGTATTAATTTGAGTGCTTGCACAATGGATAAATATGATTAAATGATGTTTTTGCATTAATTTCAATGTTTGTATGATAAGATAAATTTTACATTAAAAAATATTTTCTTATTAATTGTGAATGATTAATTATATAAAATTGTAAAGAAATCATTAAGTTTAGTAAAGTAAGTTCCAAGCAAGATAATAGATAATTAATTACTTATATGGTTTAGCATAGTGACCACTAAAAATCAATGAGAAAAGTAAATATGTAATAACAAGTTGAGATCTAGAACTTAAGTTTTAATAAATTATACATTTTATAATTCTTAGTAATTTTAATTTCAATTTTATTTTTACATTCTCATCAAATAAGTATTTTGCTACATTAAATTCATTATGTTGTATAAGTTTTATAATTTACTTATTTTGCTACATTGAATTCATTATGTTGTATAGGTTTTATAGTTTACTTATTCTACTACATTGAATTTATTATGTTGTATAGGTTTTATAGTTCATAAAATTAATAGTACTTATTATCTTTTTCATTGTATAGTTCTTGACATGTGCATTTATTTCAAGATTTTTATAGTGAATAAAAGACTAAATAAATAAAACATTTTGATAGTATTTGAAAAAATTATAAGAACACTTTATTAAATTATTAGGCAGGTATATTTCCCCATATTGCAATCACAGGCTTAAACTCACATTAAAAGGTCTCTGAAATTATACAAAATTTATTTCCCCATATTGCAATCACAGGCTTAAACTCGTATTAAAGGGTCTCTGAAAGTATACAAAATTTAATACTCCTATGGTACGCTAAAATGAATTCTAATATTTTAAATATTGGTCACACTTAGCTTTTTAAATATTGGTCACACTTAGCTTGAGAGTTGTCTATCCAGGCAACGGAATAGCTTGGACGGCAGTTTAGGAAAAGGCTAAACTTAAGACAAACCGGAAGGTGATTTGACACCTCCGGTCTCTCCCTTCACGGCAGATCTCCTGGCTCCGGCCCGACTCGCAACCGCGCCGTTTTTGGCCATGCCGTTTATGAGGGCCCCACAAATGTTTTTTCGGTGGTGTAAATGCGAGGGTGTCTACTATACATTGTACGCATGAATGGCGGGATCATTTGAATTCCCAATTTGAATTTGACGAATTTGACAACCCCGCTATAAATTTGAAATTCGAATTTTTTTAAAACCGCTCAGCCTGTGGTAGTGTTGGTTGATTAGATTCGTGCAGAGGCAAGGTAGCGTTTGTCGATTAGATTCGTGCAAGCGGGGTAGTGTTCCTCTATTGAAGGGTGGTGATAACTGCGAAGGAGTTGTGTGAACTGGCTTAAAACTCTGAAAGTGCAGCGCATAACAGTAGAGAGGGAGCCCTGGCATCGCTTGTGTTGGAACCCTGGTGGTGGAGCAGGTGGAGGATTTGGTGGTGTTGCAGGAGGAAGTGGTGGAGCCGGTGAAGGGTTTGGTGGCGGTGGAGCTGGCGGGAATTCTGTGAAGGAATACTATTTTTCAAAATTTATATTATAAAATAAAATAAAATAAAAACATTATTAGTATCTTTAATTTGGCATAGTCTACCGAGGCCACGTTTTGACCCAGAATCCGGTAACGATTTCCAGAAAATTCGACAAAGATGTGCCCAAAAACTTGTTTACAGTTGTTAAACATTAGTATTTTGAGAGCCCCAGGGGTTTTTGATAGTGCTGAATCCATTTCCACTATCAAAAATGGATTCCAAGCACTGCAAGTACCTGATTTTTAAAAATTTAGTTGACCGGATTCCGGTAGATTTCTACCATCCGGACCAAAACGCGGCCTCGGTAGACAACTCCCTTTAATTTAATCTTTATATTACAACTGTGCAAAATGGTTTTGAAATTCTATAATATGATATTACATTTATCATCTTGGCAAAATGGTTTTGAAATTTATATTATAAAATAAAATAAAATAAAAACATTATTAGTATCTTTAATTTAATCTTTATATTACAATTGTGCAAAATGGTTTTGAAATTCTATAATATGATATTACATTTATCATCTTGGCAAAATGGTTTTGAAATTTATATTATCAAATAAAATAAAATAAAATAAAAGCATTATTAGTATCTTTAATTTAATCTTTATATTACAACTGTGCAAAATGGTTTTGAAATTCTATAATATGATATTACATTTATCATCTTGCCAAAATGGTTTTGAAATTTATATTATAAAATAAAATAAAATAAAAGCATTATTAGTATCTTTAATTTAATCTTTATATTACAACTGTGCAAAATGGTTTTGAAATTCTATAATATGATATTACATTTATCATTTTGGCAAAATGGTTTTGAAATTCTATAATATGATATTACATTTATCATCTTGGCAAAATGGTTTTGAAATTTATATTATAAAATAAAATAAAATAAAAACATTATTAGTATCTTTAATTTAATCTTTATATTACAACTGTGCAAAATGGTTTTGAAATTCTATAATATGATATTACATTTATCATCTTGGCAAAATGGTTTTATTCTATATTATAATATGATATTATGATATGATATTAATTTTATCATTTTGCAAAATGGTTTTATCTTACAATAAGGCCTGATCAGCGTCCCTACTACCTAGGCTTCTGCCTTTTTAATGGGAAGCGTAAGGCATTGGATCAGAAAGAAAACTGCGTTTTGGAAATTGTTACAAAGAAGAACTTATATCATATTATATATATATATATATATATATATATATATATATATATATATATATATATACTTCAACTCAAACGGATCAATGTTTGCTTTTCTGTTGGTTTTTGTTTTGAGATTCTATTTCTCAAAATATTTGTGCATGGAAATTTTTTTAATTCAATTTTTAATGGAATAGTTTTTAGTGGGACTTTTTTTTGGGTATCGGAATTCGGTGAAAAAAATTTCTGTTTTCAATAAATTCTTGTCGGATTTTAAAGAAATTAGACGGGAAAAATCTACCAGAAAAGCCTTCAAAAAGTCGCACTAAAGACAACTCCATTTTTAGTTAAATAGATAATGCTGAAATATTTTGAAAATATGAAAAATATAAATAAATATTATTCCAGAATTTCTGGAAATTTGTGTATTTTGTTTAAAGAGCTCTGACTTGTGTATTCTGTTTGAAGAGCTAGCAGTTTCCTATGAACACTTCACCCTTAATCAATTAAACTTCTTACGGTGAGTGAAATGTTCCCCAGAAACATTGAGCTCTTCTAACAAAAATACGCAATTTTCCAAAAATTCAATTGTTAATAACATTATATTACAGACTATAAAAACATACCCACCAAAATATAAATAAAATCAATTCAATTTTAACTTATTTTATATCCATCAAACTACTACAATCAAATTATCCAGTAAACACCATAATATAAATAAAATCAATTTAATTTTAATTTATTTTATATCCATCAAACTACTACAATCAAATTAGCCATTGCACTCCATGAATCTCATGTATAAATATATAAATGAGCAAATTAAATTCTGATACATGCATAAAAAGATTTTGAAGTCCTCTCAGCAATAGTTTATGCCGGTCTCTTCACTGTGAATGAGTTAGAATTATTTTTTCATTTCCATCATTATTATGTTGCAATGAGGTCTCAGTTCAATAGAGAATATATGTATGAAGGATAAGTATATCTTCTGTGACCTACCGATGTGGGAAATCTTTCTTCAATTCTAAAGAGGAGAATATCGCTAGGTAGCCAGCTTCTTCACGCAAGATCAACCAAAGAAGTATAAGAAATGAACATAGCCCTTTTCAATTTTTTTCCATAAAACCAATATATTACTTTTCACTTCCATGTTTTATATGCATAAATCAATGTATCGTATGAACTTCTTTCTTTCCTTTTTTAATCGTATTAACTTCCTTCTTTCTTTTATTGTATTAACTTCTTTCTTTTTTGGGTTATATATCAGTTTTAAATGAATATGAATCTTGCAGTCATGTTGTAAAAGATATGAAATTAATAAAATTCTAAACAATACTTTTCCTTATATAGAAAAGGATATATATTTTTTTATTTGTTTTTTCGAATCTATTTTTAACATAATGAAACTCGAGCTTTTTAATATCCAAATTAAAGTTCATAGCAAATTTAAATTGAAGTTTATAATTTAAGGTATTAATTTTAATTTGTATCATAATATATAAATTTGGAAATACTTTTTAATAAATTAATTAAAAAAATGATAAATTGTTTTTAATAAAATAACTATATAAACAATAAAGTTTAGTAAAGTTAGATTTGCAATCATATTTGACATTATATTTAGTCAAAAAAATATGAAACTCTATTTCTGGAATCTATGTTTCTGTGATCCATCATATAAATTAGCAGAATTCTTTTGGTAATAATCACATGAAATGGAACGTGGTGGACGGGTTTCAAACCAACTAGTGTGGTTCATCATCAAGACTATGTGGAAATAGATGTAGAAATGGCTCAACTAGCCGTTATTTAATTATTTAATTATTTATTATTATTATTATTATTATTATTATTATTATTTTATTTATTTATAAAATAATTAATATATTTATACAATTAATTAATCAATTAAATTAATGTAATGGTAAGTTATTTAACCAATAGTGATTATATATATGTAAATCTTTCTTATTAAATTAATTGATTTAATTATTTAATAATAAATTATTATTATTATTAATTAATAATTCGTATATTTAACTAATTATAAGAGTCAAGGTTCAATTAAAAAGAACATTATAACCAACAACATATCAAAGAATCAAACCTAAGTAAAAACAAATAAATAAATAAATAAAATAAAAGTAAATAAATAAATAAATAAATAAAATACTTAAATAAATAAAAATAAGCCTAAAAGAAAAAAGAAAAAAAAATAATCATAATAATAATAATAATAATAATAATAATAATAATAAAAGAAATAAAAATAACAATAATTAAATAAATAGAAAAAAATATAAATGAAATCAATAAAAATAAATACAAAATAACTGAATAAAAAATAAAAATCAAGAATATAAGGCAGAAATCCAGCACCTGCTATATTCCAACCATCATCTCTATTGAGATTAACGGGTCTTAGTTAAATATAAAAAAGAGCCTAGTGAATGGTCTGGTAGTGTCAGCCTTCCATTCATTCAAGGTACCATGATAAGATTGCTAGGATCCTTAAAAAGTATAACGTGTCTTCTTATTTCAAGTTCTCTAAAATCGGTTAAAGATTCGATTGACCCCAGGGATGGAAAAGGTGTCTACATCATTCCTTGTTCCTGTGGGACTCCTTACATTGGTGAGACTGGTCGGTCCGGTCCATTAAGGATCTGTGAGCATGCTGCCGATATCAAACATAGAAGATCACGCTCGTCTGCCTTAGTTGAGCATGCAGAAAAGACTAACCATCATGTTTGCATAGAAGATGCTAAGGTCATTGTTAGGATCGACCATTTCCATCATCGTAAGTTAAGAGAGGCCATTGAAATAGAAAAAAGACCCATTAATCTCAATAGAGATGACGGTTGGAATATCAGCAGGTGCTAGATTGCAGCCTTATATTCTTGATTTTTATTTTTTATTCAGTTATTTTGTATTTATTTTTATTGATTTCATTTAGTTTCATTTTTGTTTTTTTCTATTTATTTAATTATTGTTATTTTTATTTCTATTATTATTATTATTTTTAATATTATTATTATTATTATGATTAATATTATTATTTATTTTTATTATTTTTTTATTTTTTTTTCTTTTAGTCTTATTTTTATTTATATTTCTATTTATTTAAGTATAGGTATTTATTTATTTATTTTATTTATTTTATTATTCTTATTATTTATTTATTTATTTTTTACTCAGGTTTGATTCTTTGATAATAATATATTTATTATTTAATAATAATAATTTATTATTAAATAATTAAATCAATTAATTTAATAAGAAAGATTTACATATAGAAAGATTTACATATATATAACCACTATTGGTTAAATAACTTACCATTACATTAATTTAATTGATTAATTAATTGTATAAATATATTAATTATTTTATAAATAAATAAAATAATAATTAATTAATTAAATTAATAAATAATGGAATAATTATTTTTTCAAAGTCCAACTAGCCATGATCCTAATGACTAGTTGAACCATTTCTACATCTATTTATACTTAATGACTGGATCTGATCTCCCACATAGCCCTGATGATGAACCACACTAGTTGGTTCGAAACACGTTAAAGAAAGTTTTATTCTTTCAAAATGGTCTACAAAAAATAGTTATATTTATAATTATGATAATTTCCATCTAAAAAGAATAAATTCTTACTAGCATAAAAGGTGTATTGTTATAAGCAAAGCTTTTAACCAATTTGAATGTAAAAGTGACTAATATGAAAATGCTTAACTTATTCTATATTTAATTATTGAGGGGTTTTTCCAGTGCATTTTTTTGGATTCAACTGTGTTAAAAAGGTCATTCAACTATGACCATTTTCATGAGGGATAGTCGCAACTGACTAATTTCTCATGAGTTTTGAATAGTCCACTTAACACTTATATAAAACAATAAAAATAAATAAACTAATAAATCTTAAACATTAATGTTAATTTAAATTTGTATATATATATGCTTTCTAGAGTATATCTTTTTTTATTTTTCATTTCAATTTATCTTATAATTATGAAAATGAAATTAGAATATTATTATTATTATTATCCAATTTTAAGGTCAAGGCCACCATAGACACAAAATTAGTGTGACCCCCTTGTTTGTGGGACAAGGGACCCACCCTCAACGATTTGACTGTTAAATTGTTTTTAATAAAATAATTATAAAAAAATGATAAATTATTTTAAATAAAATAATTATACTAAAAAATAATAAAAAGATGAAAAAACAAACTCATTGTACAACCTATCGACTTTATTATAGTGTTATTATAGTATACAAGGTTCATTAAAGTTAGATTTGCAATCATACTTGAAATCATATCTAGCCAAAAGAATATGAAACTCTTTTAAAGAAACTTTATTGTATTAAAGGAAAGTCTTATTCTTTCAAATGTCTATTTTTTTAATACTAATCTGATGTCCCAACCCTTCCTATCTCGAACTATGGGATTCGACATAGGATCCTTACCCATGAAGTATCTAGGAATTCCCTTAAGTCTTAATTCCCTTCGGGTTTCGGGATGGAAAGATATCCTTAATTGTATACAAGCCCGACTTCAAAATTGGGCTTTCAGGGTCATTAAGCTCCCATTCGCATTGTCCTATTGAGATCAGTCTTATAATCCATTCCTATTTATCAGTTGTCAAGACTGGCATGGCCTAGAACTAGCTGTAATAATATGGTCAAGATATTCAAAAAAGTTCTTTGGCAGGGTTCTCAACAAGCCCGTAAGTGAGCCCTTCTTTCACGGGATAAGCTTACCAAAATAAAGAGAACAGGTGGATTGGGATTAAGAGATCCATATGTGCAGAACCAGATGATGGGAGATAAACTTTGGTGGAGATGGCTACAAGGGGGTGGGGATCTATGGAAAATAATTTGGGAAAGGAAATATGATATGCCTGACACTACTGCAGGAAAATTAAAGGTGAAAACAAATTTGAAAGGATCCAACATTTGGAATTTGGTAACCTCAAACAGAAATCTCATTCGTGAGCACAGTTTCTGGGAAATTAGAGGAGAAAATATTGCCCTTTTATGGGACAATTCCTGGCAGCAATGGGAAAAACTCTTAGGTCGATTAGACCCAAGAGAAATATTTCTATTCACTAATCGGTCGAATACAAAGTTTGTAGAAAATTTCTAGAGTGGGGAGAGAAATATTTCTATTCACTAATCGGTCGAATACAAAGTTTGTAGAAAATTTCTGGAGTGGGGAGATTGAGATGCAATGGAGGCAATGGAATTAAAAGACCACTGGAAAAATGCCCCAGAAACTCGCCAATGGGATAATTATTAAAAACAACTCAAAACCAGAAAATTGATTGCAGCAACTGGAGAAGATATACTGAGATGGGGATACCGTACTAAACGAATGTTCACTATACAAGAGGGTTATTACATAAAATCAAATAAGTTACACAGTATAACATTTCCTCTCTGGCAGAAAATCTGGACGGCAAAGCAATGGCCAAAAATCGAACATTTTCTATGGCTTGTTAGTCACAATAAAATTCTTACTCGGGATCAGTTGCATAAGAAAGGGATGCATGGTTCGTCATTATGCACACTATGTAAGTAGCATGAAGAAACTATCGAACACTTGTTGAATACCTGTGGTCTAGCTAAGACTCTCTGGCTAAACCTTTCTACCCTCTTCCAACAAACTGACAGGGATAATATGAGCATCAAATATACCATTGAAACCTGGAGAAAAGGAGGATACACTAACGCACTCCTTAATAGAGCATGGAGGATATCTATGGGGTTTATTCTATGGGCCATATGGAATGAAAGAATCTGCAGAATCTTCAGAGATGAGTATAGGCAGAAAGAAAAAATATGGCAATTGATCCTCGATAATATCAGAGAGACCATCCTAGCTAAGAAATAGATTGAAGTTGGCTGGAAAACAAATGGGAATGAGGCTTGAATTCTAGCTATGCTCAACCTAAAATATCAAATGATGGCACTGTCATTGTGGAAACAAAAACCACCAGGGAGAAATCCACAAGACAAATTACAGGTTCCTCAGTAAGGGGTTCTGAAGCTTAACTATGATGGGGCCTCTAAAGGAAACCCAGGTAAGGCAAGAGCAAGTGGAATATTTTGGGATTCATAGGGTTTTGTTCGTAGAAGATATGCGATGGACTTGGGGTTCACTACAAACAATGAAGGTGGACTTATGGCAGTTAAACAAGGGTTGTTGATAGCAGTGAGAGAACAGTGCCATAGAATCATAGTGGAAGGGGAGTCTGCTATGGTGACAAGGGCTCTACAGAAGATGCATCAGGGGATAGGATGGGTGAAAATTAGCCAAAGCTAGAGAAAGACACACCTAATCCATGAAATTAGTACCATCCTATTTGACATAGGATACGTCATTCCATCGCATGTTTGTAGAGCAGGGAATGAAGCGACCAACTACTTGGAAAACTGGGAGTGCACTCATGTGGGACAAAATTTGGACATTAACCAGGCATAAATGGCTCGCGAAGGGAAACTACAGTCTCTACAGCTAATTGTGGATAGAGATAATGAGATTTCTTGGGGTCCTCGATCGGGGTGCCACACGGGAGATGAGAGGCGTGAGGTGGCACATGATGACGTGTACCACACGACCACTTGAGGACAGATGACGACAGGCGTTCTGAGGGGAGGTACTACCACTCGCAGAATATAATGCCAGGCGAGGAAGATAGTGGAGGCCAACTAACCATGTCAGAGTTGTATGGGAAACAACGCCAACACGTAAAGGGGGTTATGAAGGCAGGTGAGGGGAAAGGTGGTATTGTTTTCCGGCAGAATTTGGAGGAAGGAAGAGTAGACACTGTTGTGCAGGAGAAGGTTGGAACCCTGCTATTGCACCCCCTCATCTGGTATGTGATTTGTATCTTCACTATGTATGTTGTCGTGAATAAGGACAGGTTGATGGTTTTCAGCCTGGCAATATATCCTGTCTATTACAACTCATGTATCTTCTAGGATATGTCTCATCTTTCGTCTAGGTTCTATAATTGGAATTACAATGTTAATTGTTTGGTTTGGGATTGGGATGATGGTTGTATAAGCATTGTGGGTTTACATGTCATGTTGGCGAGTCTGTTGTTCGAATCTAGAAGATACAAACTCTGTTCAAATTTCTCTTGCTTATTTTTATGCATGGCTTCGACACAGGTGGACTCTGGGTTATTTTGCTTTAGAGCCCCTCTGTATCAAGCATTCCGTTTTCGAGCCCCTCTGCATAACGAATTCTGATTTCGAGCCTCTATGCCCCATAACACTATTACCAATGAAATAGGTAACTGCACTGGTGCCTACTTTTTGATGTAGTAAGAAAAACACTCGATTTTGAAAAGTGGTGATGGAGAATCAATTTTTTTTTTTGAGCATGTTTTTGGCACTTTAATTTTTTTTCTGTGATGCTTTTTATGTCGATTTTGAATAGTGGTGGCGTATCATCACCAACATTTTTTTAGAGGATTGATTTTGACACTATACATTTTCTAATGTCTTCTTCTTCCGTGAGTTGTTTATTTTTAAGTGCATTTATGTACTTGTGTTTTAAAAAGAAAAAAATATATATATTTTTTTTTTAAATAAAAATTTGTAATGATATCTTCACTTTTTCACATAGATAAAAAATGAAAAAGGGGTCAATATTATACAGTTTATATTTTCTACAAGTTTATTTATTGCTAATTAATTTTTCAATGCACATCAAATAATTGTCGCTAAAAAACCAATATTTTGAACAATATGACCAAAAAATACAAATTTTCAATATAAATAGAATGCCAAAAATACACTTTTAGAGACTTTTTGTTAAAAAAAAACATGTTAAATAAACTAATTTTTGGGAAATCTTAACAAAAAAACTTAAGAAAATAGCATTTTTATTGAGTTTTATGTCAAAATATAATAGTAATCACATGTTTTTTGCAAAAAATAAGGTTTCTTCTCATAAAATATCAAATTCTAAACATTACAAGTAAAATTGATTAATAGATCTCAAAATTGAGTTTTGTTTGCAAACATAACTTAAAGATCATCAACAATATCAACTGATACATGTTCAACATCATCTAGAACATCATTGATGGCTTTTTCCGCAACATTTTCTACTTCATTTTGGTCATTGTCATCTTCTAATGGATCTTTCATGTTTGCAAATCTTCCAAAGTGTCCCTTTCAATCATTCCATATAATGGTGGTTGAGGTTCCTTTGCTTTTTTTGCGACACTTGATTCATTAAAATCCCCTTTTCTCAAACCAACTTCTTGCTTCGCATCTGGAAGGAATTCAAGAGTGTTAATTCTTTGTTGAATAAATTTGCATTACACTGAGTATTTCTCAATGGAAATGCAATTTCTTCCTCTTGGTAGGCAACATGCTATTGTTGTACCTAATCATCAAGTACAAAAAAATAAGTAAGAAAATTAGTATAAAGACATAAAAAGTAAAAAATAAAATATTTAAATTTAAATTTGTATAATAAAACTTACCTGAACCTGAAAATAGATCCAAAACCCAATCTCCTTCATTTGATGGTGCCACCCGACCTGCCTCCGGCCCTCGGCTGGACAGAGGGAAATTTCGAGAACCGCCCTTCGCCCAGCCGGGGGCCGGAGGCAGGCTGGGCAGCCCTCGATGGCACCACCTGACCAGCCTCCGCCCAGCCGTGGGTGATTCTCGGAATTGCCCTCCGCTCAGCCGGGGGTGATTTTCGGAATCGCCCTCTGCCCAGCCAGGGGCCAGAGGCAGGCTGAGTAGTGCCATCGAGGGCTACCCAACCTTCATCTGACCCCCGGCTGGGCGGAGGGCGATTCTGGGAATCACCCTCTGCCCAGCCGGGGGCTGGAGGTAGGCTGGGCAACCCTCGATGGCGCCATCCGGCCCCCGGCTGGGCGGAGAGAGATTCTCGAAATGGCTCTCCGCCCAGCCAGGAGCAATTCTCGAAATCACCTTCCGCCCAGCCGAGGGTGATTCTCGGAATTGCCCTCTGCTCAGCGGGGGGCCAGAGGCAGGCTGGATGGCGTCATCGACGGCTTCCCAGCTTGCCTCTGGCCCTCGGCTAGGCTAAGGGCGATTCTCGAAATCACCCTCCTCCCAGCCGGGGGCCGAAGGCAGGCTAGGCAGCCCTCGATGGCACCACTCGAGGGCCGGAGGCAAGCTAGGCAGCCCTCGATGGCACCACCCACAGGGCAATTCTCGGAATCACCCTCCTCCCAACCGCTGGTCAGAGGCAGGCTGGGCAGCCCTCGACGGTGCCCCCCGGCCTGCCTTCGGCCCCTAACTGGGTAGAGGATGATTATGAGAATCACCCCCGGCTGGGCGGAGGGCGATTCCGAGAATCACCCCCGGCTGGGCGGAGGGCGATTATGAGAATCACCTCCGGCTGGACAGAGGGCGATTTCGAGAATCACCCCCGGCTGGGCGGAGGGCGATTCCAAGAATCGCCCCCGACTGGACGGAGGGCGATTCCGAGAATCACCCTCCGTCCAGCCGAGGGCAATTCTTGGAATCAGCCTCCGCCCAGCCGGGGACCGGAGGCAGGTCGGGCGCGCGCTGTCGAGGGCTACCCAACTTGCCTCTAGCCCGTGGCTGGGTGGAGGGTGATTCTGAGAATCGCCCTCCACCCAGCCACGGGCCGGAGGCAGGCTGGGCAGCCCTCGATGACGTCGCTCGGCCTGCCTCCAGCCCCTGGCTAGGTAGAGGGCGATTCCAAGAATCGCCCTCCGCCCAGGCGAGGGTGATTCTCGGAATCACCCTTTGCCCAGCCGAGGGCGATTCTCAGAATTACCCTCCACCCAGCCGAGGGCCAGATGTTGGTCATACGACATCGTCTAAGGCTGCCCAGCTTGCCTCTAGCCCCCGTTTGGGTAGAGGGAGATTCTCAGAATCGCCCTCGGCCTAGACGGGGGCTGGAGGTAGGCTGGGAAGCCCTCGACGGTGACGCCCGACCATCCTCCAACCCCCAGTTGGGCAGAGGAAATTCCAAGAATCACCCTCTGCCCAGCCAAGGGCTGGAGGCCGGCCGAGTGGCGCCGTCGAGGGCTACCTAGCTTGCGGGCAGACAAAGATTTTGAGAATTGCCCCTGGATGGGTGGAGGGTGATTCTCGGAATCACCCTCCGCCCAGCCGGGGGTGATTCTTGGAATCGCCCTCTCCCGCCCGGTGGGGGGCGAGAGCGCGAGCGAGAGGCGGCGGAGTCGGCCTTGACCTCTCTCCGGTCCTGGTTGGGCGAGAGAGAGCGGTCGAGAATGTGCCTCCACCTCAGCCACGGGTGAAGAGCGATGCAGGCGACCCTCGGCGGCGCGGCAGAGCACACTTCGCGCGGGGGTAATTCTCGGAGGAGTCGCCCTCCCACCCAGTAGGGGGGGCTATGGGGAGGCGGGCGGCTCCGTCAGAGGGGAGGCACACCCCAGCAAACTCGACCCACGACTAGGGCGAGGGCAATTCTCGAAATCACCCTCGCACGCCCAGGCGGGGGGGCTGGAGGCGAGCTAGAGCCATTATTAAACGTTTCCGTGAAAAAAATTTATTTATTTATTTATTTTGACAAACTATATATTTTTTAATAAAAACTAATAAAATAATAATTAAAGAAACAAGAAAAAACAAACAAACTAAAAACTATTTTAATTAAAATTTTAAAATATAAAAAAACAATCAAAACAAATTAAAAAATATGTTTAAAAAAATAAACAAACAAATAATATATATATATATATATATATATATATATATATATATATATATATATATATATATATATATATATATATATTAATTTAATTTTTTTTTAATTAAAACAATTATTATTTAAAATATAAAAAAACAATAAAAAAAAAATTTAAAATATGTTTTAAAATATAAAGAAACATATATAAGAATATTTTAATATTTGTTTTTATTTTCTTAAAACTAAAACAATTATAATTTAAAATATAGAAAAACAAAAAACAAAAAATTAAAAAATATGTTTTTATATTTGAACAAATACATATATGAATAATAAATTTTTCATTTAATTGTTCATTTTTAAAAATTGTTTAAGTCATATAATTTCTCCATAATTTCATGGTTCAAGTATCTTGAAAACTTAAGATTTAAAGACTTGAGATTTACAATTTGTCATTAAGGTTTTTATGTGCTACGAAATTTTATATTTAATGTTTGGTTGAAAATAATTACAATTTTAGGATTGTTTAGAGTCAAGATATTTTATGTTTAACAACTTGGATAAAAATTGTTCGAAATGATAAGCCCTTCATACATGATTTTGTTTATATATAACATCATCTATCAAAAAATTTAGAATTTTATGATTTTTCAATGTCCTAAAATGTTGTCTTTAATTCCATTGTTACAATGTGTCAAAAGTGTGACACAATGTTTTTTTTTGTTATTCCAGCATCAACTCGTTTTGTTTTGAGGGTGTTTTTTCAGTCATTTTTTCAAGAAATAATTTCGTTTTTAGCATAAATTTATAAAAAGGTGAAATTTGACCTTGAGAAAAAAGTAAATGCGTTCTGGAATACACACCTTTTGTTTTTGG
Source organism: Pinus albicaulis (assembly GCA_034641835.2). NCBI lineage: Eukaryota > Viridiplantae > Streptophyta > Pinopsida > Pinales > Pinaceae > Pinus > Pinus albicaulis. Next base: position 967,703 of record MU968491.1, read on the forward strand.
GGCGCTTTTTCATGTTTTTTGAGTCTTTTTGGGCTAGAGTTCTCGTTTTGAGGTAATAGTTCCCATTTCATTGGTAACATTGTTCCATGCATTCTAATTTCGAGTCTCTCTTCCCCATGCATTCAGCTTTCGAGTCCCTTTGTACCATGCATTATGCTTCCAAGCCCCTTTGTACCATGCATTCAATCCCTCACCCTGTATGCAATGCCAGTGATTCGTCGTCCCACACATATGAATTACATTGCATGGATTTGAATGACCATCCTGCAAACTATGCTCGATGGAATTGTCTATATGGAATTGTTCTCACTCAGTCATTTTGTCATGTGGGTAGTTTCCTACCAGGGATGTGGGATATCAATCCTGTCTCCAGGGGATTCCTTTTTGTCTTAACTAGGTTTAGGCCAGCTATTAGAGGGTTCATTTCTGTTAATAAGGGTTGCATTTATGTTTTAACAGGCCTCTGGTTTACTGTGTCGAAGTTCTGTCCCTACCTTGTCAAATTTTTGGTTCGATGGGGGTTTCACTGTTGGTGGACCTCTTACCTTTGGGTGCTAAGGAATTTCAATATTTATATTAGAAGTCTCTGGCCCAGGAAGGTTAAAATGCAGAAGGTGAAGGGTATACGTCTCGCCATGCAATCCTGGTCCTGTCATATTAAGATTTTTAATCTTTCCACCCTTCTTTATAGTTTTCCGCTGAGAAGGAGGAATGTTAAAGTATGTTTCTCTCATACTTGCGAGGATGTCAGTCCCGGCAATCTAGGTCCTTTTCACTGTTGTTTCTATAAAACAGTTACTAACTTTATGCTACAATATATAGGTGTCTCTAATTTCTATATAGGTGTTACTCTACCACCGGGCACAGACCTACAACAACATTGTCAGTTAATTCAGTAGTCTGTACTACTGCATGCAAGTATGGTTAAAGGACAGACAACAAAAAAGGAGGCCGAAGACAAAGGGAAATAGAAACAAAGCAAGCCTACAGTGGGCCCTAGAAAGAGAGAGAGAAATTCAGGAAAAGAGGTAATGGAAAACCTCTTTGATGCCTATTCTACTGGAATTCCACCGCAAGTTCGAACACTTATCTCTGGATGGGAGCGAGACTGCAATACCAAGGAGGAAGGAGAAATACAAGAGGATGCAATGGAATTATTAAAGGACCCTGGTAACACAAGAAGAAGATTGTCCCTATTCCACCAGTCTATCCATACCTATTGGACGCTTAAATGTGCTTTGGCCAAGGTAATCATGAGCATCCAAGAAATTGAGGAGACCCAAAAGCTACCTCTATTTTACATGAGATAAGGAGAGAGATCCAAGAAATTCGTGTTACAAAGCATCATGGTAACGTTCGTCTAGGTCGCATAGATCGCCAACTGAAAGCCATGCACCAAGTGGACATGCCAGGTTCTAGTGTAAAGGTCTCAACACCAATTGAGTCATCAAATGATTGAGATTGTCTTTTGTCTGGTTTTTTCCCATGCATATTGCAGATAGAATTTACTATTTGAAGTTATTATATGTAAGAGATAGTAAACTGAACATTGGTGATAGTATAAGGTTTAAACTTTTTCAGTACTGGTTGGCCTAGAACTCTTTAAGGTGGCCAAAAAACTTGGTTTCCTGCGGGCAGGTTGAGGCCATCAAATTTTGTTAGATGTAATTTGTTGTTCTTTTTTATTAATGGAAAATAGAAAGGATATGCTAAACTTACCAAAAAAAAAAAAAAAATCTACACAGAATAGTTATATTTATAATTATCACAAGTTATGAAATTTTTCATTTTAAAAAAATAAACTCTTACTAGCTTAAAAGGTGGATTGTTATAAGACACGCAATGCGAAGCAATATATACCCTACCCTAAGTCTACAAAGGCATACATACTCTACCCCTATGGTTTTGAACCTGTAACCTTTTAGAAAGAAACACATGCTCTTAACCATTAGGCCCACTCAAACTGTATTAATAAGCTTATGAAAAATGTGAAAATAAAATAATTCTACAAACCATTCTCTTGAATATAATATATACATATTTATAAAAATAAAACTGCAATCCCACTTACAATCCCACTTAGAAATGGTAGCTTGTTAAAAATTATGAAAAATGAGAGAAGAAAATGTTTAAAGGAAACGTTATTGTATAAAAGGAATGCATTATCCATGATTTTACAAAGCATAATTTACATTTAAATGAAAGTTGCAATATTTAAATTATTAATGCATTTTAATTCGAGCATAGATAAATAAGAACTAAAATTAATTGCAAATTAAAAATTCTTAATAAGTCTTTTCAAATCATATTTACAATATGTGCATATATATCTTACATTTATATGTGTCTAAATTAATAGTCATATTCAAATAACATTTATAGTATATGCATATATATCTTACATTCATATGTGTCTAACTTAATAGTCCTATTATGTTCAATGTACAAATTGTTTAACTAGTATGTGAACATTTGTTCTAGTTTGAAAGTACAATTGCATGGTGTTAGAAACTTGTGTTTTCATTGTTTTTAATATAAACAAGTAAGGAAAGTCGTGTTAATAATTTGGAGAAAGAAATATACAAAGATAAATTTAATAAATTGTTGACCATTTATATTTAAAAAGAAAATTTAATATTTAAATTATCAACACACTTGTTCAACTTTGAAAGTACAAATACAGAGTGTTGAAATTTGTTTTTTCATTGCTCTTAATATAGACACGTAAGGAAGGTTGTTTTGAGAATTTGAAAAAGAAATAGACAAAGATAAATTTAAATTTTTGACAATTTATATTTAAAAAGAAAATTGTAATATTTAAATTATCAACACACTTTAATTTGAGCATAGATATTGTTTGGTCAATTTAGTGTGTCCTAAATTGCTGCATTTAATTGTCAATCCGGGAATCGTAAGCTGATGAAGTGCGGCGCACTATATGTGCAAGATAACCCCTTTCTTAACTTTTTGTCGTTTTTGGTCTTCCTAAGGTGAAATGGAAATTCTAAAGTGAAAAGCAAGCTTGGTTATATTTGTTCAAGGAAGTGATATCCCCTATATTGATTTACCAATCTTGAAACTTTAAAAGCAAATTGAAATTACAATGACAAGACTTGAAAGAAAGTAAAAGTGTACTGCTGAAATGAAAAGATGCTGCTAATCTAATGAATCAAAACAAGAAACTAGTGAACATGAAAACTAAACTATTCTTGCTGCCAACTGAATACAAAAGAAACTACACTTATGGAAATTCAAAATCGCAATGAAATAAATCTAAATCAGATTACATCAATTCATTTTCTGACCCTTCATCATTAGACCAGCTATGACTTGCGGAAGTAATCATAAACAACTTGTGTAACTGATATTTAATTTGCAGAAAGTAAACTAATACTAAACCATACACACATGATTCAATCCCTAGCCATCAGTCCAGCTGTGGCTTTCGGAGGCAATTGAAGATGTCATACATGATTCAATATATTTAAGTTTGCGGAAAAGAAACTAATACTAAACTACACACTTCATCATGCGGCCCCTCACCATCAGTCCAGCTGTGGCTTTCGGAGGAAACTGAAGACACTATGAGCAGCTTAATATATCTAATTTTGCAGAAAGGAAACTAATGGCTTACACATTTCATCATGCTGACCCCTCACCATCGATCCATTGTGGCTTTCGGAGAGTAGCGAAGACACTATGAAGCAGTACTAATATGTTTAATTTTATTTCTTTGAAATCTGAATAAATAAAAAAATTTGAAGTGTTTTAATAAAATGAAGTTAAACAAAACTATGAAAAGAAAACAATGAAAAAGAATAATGTGATTTCATATCATTAGCCAAAATACTATGGAAATACCCGGTACAAATACCATTTAAAACACAACGAGAAAACTGATCAGTGATTTAACAATCATAAAAACATGAAAGACAAGAATGCAATGGAAATTATAAAAATGTATGAACAGAAATGAAACAACTATGAAATATGAACATGTAATGGATTATGATACAATGACTTTTTAAAGAAATGAAATGAAATATATATACATTAATACACAGAACCTTGGCTGAGCAGGGGCCCTCTACACAGCTTTGGTACGATCCTCAAACACAAATTAAGTTGTAAAACAGAGTTTTCTCATATTAAAAAGCAGTTCATTACAGACTGGTAGTATTACGGCTCAAGGCAGCGTAATCACTACAAAGCAAACATAACAGAGTACGCACATCAACTATCAACTAACAACTAACTCTACGTGCGTATGCAAACGCTCTATATAAAACAATAAACTGTAACTGTCTCCTGAAGTTTATGATAGCAGAGAGCACGTAGACCACTACGGCCACAGATATAGGAGTATGGCCGTGTTGGAAAGCGAATCTACGGAAGGTGGATGCTTGAATTCAACTCCAGAACTCTGCACAAATGTCGATTAACCTCCGCAAGCTTAGAAACGGCCGTATGGATGTTTATATGCCACGAAACAGAGTCCAGCCGACATGAAACTCCATAGTTGACTTCCACGTGGATGGCTTTGACCGCGGCTTCCTTTGACGAGTTTACTTGAACCAATAGGACACGAACCATGTCCTCGTCATTCCTAGCCTGCCCATGTGGCTCGTTTCCTTTGTAGACACCTGTAGCATAGATTTCCACAAAATAGGTGCGGAAAGTGGCAAGTTTCCGCAGCTGTATGAAAAAAATCTAAATCAAATAGAAAACACAAAAACATAATTAAAAACCATGTTAGATACCCTTTTGCACATGATATTGACAATTTTGGAGGTTTAGGTGAGTGAAAAAGATATGGAAAAGTGTATGGAAAAGAGGAAAATTCGGGACTCAACACACCCCCACTGTGAAGGTGTTGCATGTCCTCATGCAACCAAAATTTTGATACTTCTTTGTTCAATTCATGTGCCTTGATACTTCAGCCAGCACATCTAACCCCCTTCTCTTCTTCTTTGGTACTGCCATCATTCTGGGTTTCTTCATTAAGCACCTGAATTTGATATTCACAAGTGCTCTGCTCAATTTTTGGCATTTCCTTTTTAGCTTCTTATTCTTCTTTTGCCAAATACCCAAATGTAACATAGTATTGTCATGGATGATCTTGTCCAGTTTGCCTTGCTCTTTGAGTGTTTCATTTTCATTTTTGATATGCAGATTCAAAAGCTCCAGCTCAAAAATTTCCTGTTTTAATGACTGAACTAAATCATCCTGCAATGTATGAGGCTGAATAGAAGAGGTACTTGGGCCTGTGGCTGCCTTCTCCAAGGATTCTATATAGTCATATACCTCCTGCTGTTTGGGGTCTACTTCCGGTGTCTTTTTCATTGGGCTGTCCTCAAAGTGTTGCAAGGGAGAATTATGTTCAAAATCTGGCTGAGGAGAACTTTCATCAATATTTTGCTGAGAATTAGATGGAGTATGCTCATTGTCTCATTGGGAGTGAAAGGAGTCAGGTTCACTAACTGACTGAAATGGACTATGGTCAGTTGGAGACTATTCAGATGTCTCCTCACCCAAATCAATGAAATGAGGACCTTTAATTTGTGTTTTTCTCAGTTTTCCCTTAAGCCTGCTGCTTCTCCTCACATGTTGTGGTACACTACCCTTTTGTTCTTGTTTTCCTGTTTTTGCCTTCTTGGATAGAGATGATTGTTTTTGAAGAAAAATTAATCTTTCAGATAGAATTTGGTGATCTTCTTCTTCAGAAGAAGGAGTTTTATGGACAGCCTCAATAATTTCTTTCCCTTTGGGTATTATTGGCTTCTTAGTTTTGATTTCCTTCTTCTTCCTTTTTACCAATCTCTCTTCCCTATCAGTTTTCTTCATAGTAGTAGTAGAAGTATCTTGGATTTCATCTACTGTTCTTTTCCTTCTACTTATTTTTGCTGTGCTAGCTGCGGGAATTTCCTGTGTAGGAGCAACTTGGGTTTCAACATTCATTTTCTTTCTTCTACTCCTTCTAATTGGACTACCTTCAGGAATTTTCTGAGGTTCTTCAAAGAAGTTTCTAACTAGGAATTGTTCCCATGTATCTTTTCTTTCTTTTAGCTCCTTTTCAATCAGAATTTTTATAAGCCCATGGTGATATAAATGAGGCTCTACATCTCCTAGGTGTTTTTGCACAGTCACAGCCATTTTCTTCAAGCTATTGAATAGGAAATAAGGAAGATTGAGAGTTTGGTTTTCAAGAAAATTCATCAATAGCCTAGTATGATACATGTACATAGAGCCAAAGCGGCCTTCACATGTGATAAATTTCTGAAAAATGAGTAATAAAGTGGCCCATTCATCTTTTATTGCATGCACAGGGATTCCTCTTTTGAAAACAGTGATATCCATACCTTGATTTCGGAGGATTTTTCTCCATGCCTCATCACTGATACTTTTATTTTTGAACCAATGTTCTCCTTCCTGAAGAAGCTCTGTGGATGTTGCTATTGATGCTTCATTGACCAAAAACTTGAGGTCTCCCACTTCTGCTTCCGAGCCATCAAATGATCTTGCAAACGCTTTTGTAACTTCTCTGTGGTAACCCCTGAATTTCTGAATAAAACGCAGCCATTTAGCTTTCCTCAACATCTCTTTTGCTTGTGGAAATCCCTCTATAAACTTCGGTCCTTCCGGCTCTGCCCTTAATAATTTTCCCATTTTACTTTTCTGTGCTTCACAGGCTTGCCTCTGTGAGGGTTTAAGCGGAAATGGAACGATGGAATACACAGAATCTAGCACAATACTGTGTGGATGTTATCACAAAACGGAAATGAGTACCATAAACAGAATGGAATAAGACTGTGGGTGGATATACGGGAATGAGAGTGAGCAAAAGGAACGGAATGGAGTGAAACAGGGAGTGTGAATGAGTAGAGTGGGGTTTTGTAAATACGACAGAGACACGACAAAGAGGTTAACAAAGTATAATGCATTCGGCCGCATTTTGAATTTTGGTGGCTGTGTAATAAATATAAACACGTTTCAATCAATGATTATGAAGTTATGCGGCTTGTAAGAGTCCTTTGTCAACTCAAATACGTATCATTATCTACGGTGGGATATTTGAACATGAGTGAGAGTCGGAATTTCAATAATGAAACCGTTTGTGAATAAATGCAAGAGGATGACATAGAGATCGTGGAAGGTTACGGGACTGTCAATACAATCATTGCGCGTTATGGGTAGAGCTCATAGTTTAAAATTACATAAAAATGTGTTTTTCGATACTATTTGAAATAAACTTTATTCATACCTTTGGAATCCTTGCTTTTGCCTTTGGTATTCAACTGATTGATCTTCATTAGTGTCTTGAATGTTCCATTGATCCTTTCTCCTGCATTTATTTCATAATTTATGAAAATAACAACTAACTGTACATTCTTTTTGAAAACAGAGTAGTAGTAGCTGCGGAATCTGCTCCTAGCTGCGGAAACTGGAGTCAGCTGCGGAAACAGATGTCAGCTGCGGAAACTGACACAGCTATTACTTGGCTGAAATAGAAATGAACAAGTGACAAATGACCAGGTGGAAATGGCCATAAAAAGATTTTTATTGATGGAATGGATGAAATGAAGTGGAATGAAGTGAAATGAAATGAAATGAAATGAAATGAAGTGGAATGAAATGGAGTGAGTGGTGAAATGAAATGAAATGAAAGAGAGATTTTTTTTTGGAAAATATAGAGTGTCAGGTGTCCCTGATTTTCACCCCATATTTTCTGTATAAGACTGCCAATCAATGATTGGTTTTCAGGCTTATACCATTTTTTTTTTTTATTTTTATTTTTTTTTAACTTGAAAAACAAAAGCTAGCCTGGTAGAGAAGAAGAATTCTTCTGTACCAGTCTGATTGCAGAACTTTCTTGAAACAACTTAATAAAATCCTCTTTAGAGAGTGGCTTATGATAAACTTTCAATCTATGGCCATTCACTATAAGAGGAGTTTGAAACTCATCAGTGGTCTTGATTCTTACAGCTCCATTGTTAAAGATCTTGTCAATCTCATATGGCCCAAGCCAATGAGTCTGAAATTTCCCTTGAAAATCTTTAAACTTGGAGTCAAATAACAATGCCCAATCTCCTTCTTGAAACCTCTTCTCTTTGATATATTTGTCATGCCATTTAGTTCTTTGATATTGAACTAGATCAGTTCTTAGAATTGCTTCTTGTCTGATCTCATCTAGCTCATTCAAGTGCTCCATTCTATGCTTTTGGGCTTCTGATAAGTCCATCCCCAACTGAACTGCTATCTTGAAGGTCTTGACTTGGAACTCAATGGGGAGCAAGACTTCTTTCCCATAAACAATTTCATAGGGAGAATGTCCTGTTGTATTCCTCCATGTAGTTCTGTAGGCCCACAAGGCTTCTGGAAGCCTTTCTGCCCAATCTCTTCTATGTAGATGAACAGTTTTGGTGATGATACTTTCAAGAACTTTGTTTGTGGACTCCACTTGACTATTTGCTTGTGGATGGTAAGGAGTAGATCTTCTGTGCTTGATTTTGTATTCTTCCATCAACTTCTCCACCAAATTTGATGTGAATTGGCTCCCCTGATCTGTTACAATTTCTCTTGGAACACCAAAGCGAGTAAAAATATCCTCATAAAGAAAATGAACAAGTGAATTTTCAGTAGCAGATACTAATGCTTTAGCTTCTACCCATTTAGTAACATAATCAGTGCAAACCAATATATACTTCTTTTGCTTCGATGGTGGATTAATCGGTCCAATGAAATCTAAAGCCCATTTTTCAAAGGGTTCAATGAGTACCTGTGTTTGCGGTGGCATTTCATTTGAAAGGGTAGGTTTCCCTACTCTTTGGCAGCTATCACACCTTTTGACATATTGTTTTGCATCTTTGAAGAGAGAAGGCCAATAATATCCCAAGGAAAGGATTTTATAGGCCGTCCTTTTGTCCGCAAAGTGTCCGCCGCATGGTTCATCATGACATGCCTTAAGAATATCCGGCATTTCATCTTCCCTGACACATCTTCTGATCACAAGATCTGGCCCTGTTTTAAACAATTCGTTAGAAATCCATGAATATTTTGAACTCTCCTGAATAATTTTCGTTTTTCACTTGGAAATAAATGTGAAGGTAGTTTCCCTGTAACCAAATAGTTAGCAATATCTGCATACCAAGGGGTCTTAATAGTTACTGCAAACAAATATTCATCGGGAAACTTATCTTCTACAGGAGAATCTTCTTTAGTATTCTGAATCCTAGACAAGAAATCAGCTACTGTATTCTGTTTTCCTGGTCTATCCAACACAGTAACATTGAATTCTTGCAAAAGTAAAAGCCATCTTGTCACTCTGCCATTAGTAACGGGTTTGTTCATTAAATATCTAATTGCAGAATGGTCAGTATGAATAAAAGTTTCATAGCCTGTTATGTAATGTCTAAACTTATTAATTGCATGAACAACAGCTAAGAATTCTTTTTCAGTCCCAGTATAATTCAACTCTGTGGGAGTCAAATTTTTACTGGTGTAATAAATGGCATAAGGAATTAAATCTTTTTGACCCAACACAGCTCCAAGAGCTGTATCTGAAGCATCTGTAGAAATATGGAAAGGAATTTTCCAATTTGGTCCTCTCAAGATAGGTGCTTCAGATATTCTTGTTTTCAAAGTTTCAAAAGCTGATTGACAATCAGGATCCCATTTAAATTCACAGTCTTTTGTAAGCAATTTGAAGAGTGGAGATGCTATTTTAGTGAAGTTTTCTATAAATCTTCTATAGTAACCAGTAAATCCTAGAAAACTTCTAACATCTCTTTGATAATTTGGAATAGGTAACTTGGAGATGACTTCAACTTTTGATCTATCAACCTTAATCCCATCTTCTGAAATATGATGTCCTAAAACAATCCCTTCAGTAAACATCATAAAGCATTTTTCATGGCTTAATGAAAGGTTTGTTTCTTTACATCTTATGAGAACTTTTTCCTAATTTTCTAATGCCTCTTCAAATGAATTACCATAAACTGTAAAATCATCCATATAAACCTCTACACAATCATGGATTAGATCAGAAAAAATTCCTAGTACTGCTCTTTGGAATGTTGCTGGTGCTTTACATAACCCAAAAGGAAGCACTCGGTAGGCAAAAGTTCCCCATGGACAAGTAAATGTGGTCTTATCTTGATCTTCAGGTGCTACCTGAATTTGATTATAACCACTAAAACCATCCAAAAATGAAAAGTACTTTTTACCTGCTAATGTATCTAATACCTGATCAATAAAAGGCAAAGGAAAGTGATCCTTCAAAGTTGCTTTGTTCAACTCCCTGTAATCAATGCATACTCTCCATTTACCATTCTTTTAGGTACTATAACCAAAGGAGAAACCCATCGGCTATCTGAAATTGGATAAATGAAGTTTACATTGAGAAGTTTTTGGAGCTCTTCTTTCACTATCTCCTTAAGATTTGGATTCATCCTTCTTTGAGGTTGTCTGATTGGTCTACTGTTTTCCTCAATATAGATATGATGGATGCAAGTCTTAGGATCAATACCCTTCATGTCGGTATACTCCCATGCAAATGCAGTAGAATGTTTTTGCAAGATTCTGGTTAGTTCTTCTTGTTGTGACTTCTCTAGATGTTTGTTGATATTCAATGTCTTTTCTGGAAAAATCTCAAAAGCAGAATTACCAAACTCTTCCATAGAGTAGAGAGACATTTGTCTTGATGATAAATATTCTATGTCAGATTCCAACTGAAATTGTGTGGGGTCATATTCTGAAGTTATCTCAAAATTTTCTAATGTGTTGAGAATTTGACTATCCTCACTAATTTCAGAAATGGTAAAGACAGGTTGTATAATGTTCTCATCATCGACCCATTCATTGTCTCCTATTTCTGTAATTTCTCTTGCAGGAGGATACAAATTGAATTTCTTTGTCGAATTACCATTAGAAATGTACATGTCTCTAGATCTACAACTAATAAAAGCATCAGCTGTGGCCAGCCAAGGTCTTCCTAAGATAATTGGATGTCCTCCTAGATTACTTTTGGGAGTCAAAATCATAAAGTCTACTGGATATTCCCAAGAATTTAAGGAGACTGAAATATCTTCTAATACACCATCTGGTTTAATAACCGATCGATCTGCAAGTTGCAATAAAGTAGGTGTAAAAAGAAGGTTAGGAAGTTTTAACTGTTCCATAGTCTGTCTACTCATAATGTTGATAGCAGCCCCTAAGTCAATCAATGTGTTTGGAATTTCTATCCCATTTATATGTGTCTTGACAATTGGACTTACTGGATCTACATACTTCTGCATGGTAATTTTTCCCATCATAATGTCTGCAATCTTTCCTACCAGGTGGATTCTTCTTGTGTCCTTTAGCTTCCTTCCTGGTCTTTTGAAACTCAACTCCTTTATGGTTTTTGCTAGAATAGGAATTTCTCAAATAGCTTGTAGTAATGGAATCTTGATACAAACATTCTTCAATTCATCTAGAAAGTCATAGTTAGGCAACAAGATTTGTTTTTCCACCCCCTTATCAATTTGTAGTCTTTCCGGAAAAGGAGGTGTAGATGAAGATACAGGTTGCTCAACTATAGGAGTTGTGGATGTTAGCTTTTCTTTTTCTTTTTGAATTTTTAAATTTTGAAGAGATTCTTCCTCAGAACCCTTATTGACTTGAAGAGAGTCCTCCTCAGAGGTATCTTGCTCTTGAATGTCTATAGAAGGTTTTTCTAAAACTCTACCAGATCTGAGTTGTACATCGTTGAGAGGAACAATCATATAGGTAGGAGATTGTTGTCCTTCTACCATATAAGTAGTTTGAGGATTCTTATTGTTAGGATTTGGCAATGGCTGAGCTGGAAGTTGATTTGTCTTCTGTTGGTATGGGAGCATGAGTTGAGGATTTGTATTTTGTTGAGAAAGTTGTTGTTGTGGAAATGGCAATGAAAGTTGTTGTGGATTTTGGCTTGGAAATTGTGGAGCTTGTTGATTTTGAAAAGATGGAGGATATTGATAAAATTGAGCAAATCTCCCATAAGGATTTTGCATCCCTTGTACCCATGGCTGATATGAATTTTGATATTGGGGCCAAGGTTGTTGCCAAGGAGTCCAATTTGGTGGGGTTTGAAGATTCATAGGGTTATTAAACCCTTGAGATTGTTGTCCCTGCCAAGGTCTCCTTGCGACAAAACGGAGAGATTCTACTGAATTTGGATCTTCTTGAAAAACAGCTTTGAGTCCAGGGATTGAAGGACAATCCTTGATCTCATGATTTTCTGAGCAAATCATACATGTTTCTACAACTTTTGCATCCAAGGGACATTCCCTTAAAGCATGTTTCTTTCTACATTTCGGACAAAAGATGGCTAAAGCATCTGTTTCTGCTTTCTGCTTGTTTTGGATCTTAAGGGTGTCTAGTTGTTCACTAAGACTCCCTAAGATATCAGTTTTAAACTCATCAAGCATATTACCAATCTCTGCCCTACTTACTGATCCAGTTGCAGATTTGTTAGCCCTAATAAGAGAAGAATCCCTAGGCCCTTTTCCAGTTTTAGATCTTCCCCTTGAGAATTGGCTACATAGTTCTGTTATATCATGAAATGGGAGTTGAGAAATGTCTCCTTTACCCATCATGTTTAAAATGTCTATCCATTCATCTCTAATGGCTTTTAATAGGAGGGCTTTCGAGGTTTCATTATCTAAGTTGCTCATCTTTGCTCTTTTCAAGTTGTATTGAAATCTTTCAATTAAGTCTTCCAAATTTTCATCTTCTTTTTGCATCATTTTGAATACCTCATCCTTGTGATTGGTGGGCATACAATGGTCCAAGTATCTATCCAAAAATGTTTGTTTCATATCATTCCAAGTCCTGATAGATTGAGTGGCTAATCCCATGAACCATTTCAAAGCAGATCCCTTCAAAGTTGAAGGAAATAGTTTGAGTTTTTAAGAATCTTCCATATAGTCATAAGTTCGGCACACTACTTCAAACTCAAACAGAAATGTTTCAGGATCCTCACTTCGTAATCCATAAAAGTTAGGGAGAACGGATGGTGAGATATTTTTCATTGTTGCATGAGTTTCCTCATCAACTATAGGGAATCCAAGCAAATTGTCCCTATTTCTACCGTTATTTCCTTCACCATTGTTATCTTCATTATCTCCTCCTCTTCTACCTCCACCTCTATTTATTACTTCCTCTGCCATGATAGTTTCCTTAGAGTCCTTATAGTCCTCTAGTTCTTCTACCAAGGAAGGATGAGAGAAAGTCTCTTTGTTTTCTAAATGAGTTTTAGTAGGTGGTATAGGAGAATCCTCTAATTCAGCTGTTCCTTGACTTCCAAAAATCTTAAGGCTAGGGGTAGATGGTGGTGAATCTGGTCTATGCCTTGAAGAAGATGGAGTTGTGAAAATCTAACTCTTGGCTCTAGCTATAAACCTTCCCCTAGAATCTCTTGCTCTATGCATGTCATTTTTTTATTTTATTTTAAAAAAAAAAAAGTTGGGCTAATAATTCTCTTTCTGATCTTCCAGATCACACTAGGTGCAAGAAGAGAGCATACTTAAGAAATTACTAAACCAATAACTCTCTTTTCTGATCCTCCAGATCACACTAGGTGCAAGAGGAGAGCATACTTCAAGAAGTTATCAAGTTTTCCCTTCTTTTATGATTTTATGTTTTTTTTTTTATGAAATTGGCTACCTAGTTACACTTCCCCGGCAACGGCGCCAAAATGTTTGGTCAATTTAGTGTGTCCTAAATTGCTGCATTTAATTGTCAATCCGGGAATCGTAAGCTGATGAACTGCGGCGCACTATATGTGAAAGATAACCTCTTTCTTAACTTTTTGTCGTTTATGGTCTTTCTAAGGTGAAATGGAAATTCTAAAGTGAAAAGCAAGCTTGGTTATATTTGTTCAAGGAAGTGATATCCCCTATAATGATTTACCAATCTTGAAACTTTGAAAGCAAATTGAAATTACAATGACAAGACTTGAAAGAAAATAAAAGTGTACTGCTGAAATGAAAAGGTGCTGCTAATCTAATGAATCAAAACAAGAAACTAGTGAACATGAAAACTAAACTATTCTTGCTGCCAACTGAACACGAAAGAAACTACGCTTATAGAAATTCAAAATTGCAATGAAATGAATCTAAATCAGATTACATCAATTCATTTTCTGACCCTTCATCATTAGACCAGCTATGACTTGCGGAAGTAATCATAAACAACTTGTGTAACTGATATTTAATTTGCAGAAAGTAAAATAATTTGCGGAAACTTGTGCTTTAAAGCGATTTCTTTTGCTTTTAAAAGCGACTATTTTGTGGAAATCTATGCTACGGTGGAAATTCAAAATTACTGACTAAAATAAATCTAACAAATCTAAATCGAGTTTGCATCATGACATTTTCGACCCTTCATCATTAGACCGGCTATGACTTGCGGAAGTAATCATCAACAACGTATGGCCCCGATTATTTAATTTTGCGAGAAAAGAAACTAATACTAAACTACACATTTCATCATGCAGTCCCTCACCATCAGTCCAGCTGTGGCTTTCGGAGGCAACTGAAGACACTATGAGCAGCTTAATATATTTAAATTTAACTACTGAATCAGATAAACAAAACTGAAATGTACAAAGAAAGACTGAAGTTAAGCAAATGCTATGAAAAGGAAACTAGCAGCAGAATAATGTTAGTCTCATATCATTAGCCAAAATACTATGAAAATGCCCGGGCTGTCTACCTAAAACCTGCACAAGAAAACTGATCAGTGATTTAACAATCATAAAAACATGAAAGACACGAATGCAATGGAAATTATAGAAATGTATGAACAGAAATGAAACAACTATGAAATATGAACATGTAATGGATTATGATACAATGACTTTTTAAAGAAATGAAATGAAATATATATACATTAATACACAGAACCTCGGCTGAGCAGGGGCCCTCTACACAGCTCTGGTACGATCCTCAAACACGAATTAAGTTATAAAACAGAGTTTTCTCACATTAAAAAGCAGTTCATTACAGACTGGTAGTATTACGGCTCAAGGCAGCGTAATCACTACAAAGCTAACATAACAGAGTACGCACAGCAACTATCAATTAACAACTCCACAACTAACTCTACGTGCGTATGCAACCGCTCTTTATAAAACAATAAAATGTAACTGTCTCCTGAAGTTTATGATAGCAGCCGGCACGTAGACCACTAAGGCCACGGATATAGGAATATGGCCATGTTGGAAAACGGATCTATGGAAGGTGGGCGCTTGAATTCAACTCCAGAACTTTGCACAGATGTCAATTAACCTCCGCAAGCTTAGAAACGGCCGTATGGATGTTTATATGCCACGAAACAGAGTCCAGCCAACATAGAACTCCATAGTTGACTTCCACGTGGATGGCTTTGACCGCGGCTTTCTTTGACGAATTTACTTGAACCAATAGGACACGAACCATGTCCTTGTCATTCCTAGCCTGCCCATGTGGCTCGTTTCCTTCGTGGACACCTGTAACATAGATTTCCACAAAATAGCTGCGGAAAGTTGCAGCAGCTACGGAAAGTGACAAGTTTCCGCAGCTGTATGAACAAAATCTAAATCAAATAGAAAACACACAAACATAATTAAAAACCATGTTAGATACCCTTTGGCACATGATATTGACAATTTTGGAGGTTTAGGTGAGTGAAAAAGATATGGAAAAGTGTATGGAAAAGAGGCAAATTCGGGACTCAACATACCCCCACTGTGAAGGTGTTGCATGTCCTCATGCAACCAAAATTTTGATACTCTTTGTTCAATTCATGTGTCTTGATACTTCAGCCAGCACATCTAACCCCCTTCTCTTCTTCTTTGGTACTGCCATCATTCTGGGTTTCTTCATTAAGCACCTGAATTTGATATTCACAAGTGCTCTACTCAATTTTTGTCATTTCCTTTTTAACTTCTTATTCTTCTTTTGCCAAATACCCAAATGTAACATAGTATTGTCATGGATAATCTTGTCCAGTTTGCCTTGCTCTTTGAGTGTTTCATTTTCATTTTTGATATGCCGATTCAAAAGCTCAAGCTCAAAAATCTCCTGTTTTAATGACTGAACCAAATCATCCTGCAATGTATGAGGCTGAATAGAAGAGGTACTTGGGCTTGTGGCTGCCTTCTCCAAGGATTCTATATAGTCATATACCTCCTGCTGTTTGGGGTCTACTTCCGGTGTCTTTTTCATTGGGCTGTCCCCAAAGTGCTGCAAGGGAGAATTATGTTCAAAATCTGGCTGAGAGAACTTTCGAGTAGGCTATGCGAGAATAAGATGGAGTATGCTCATTGTACGATTGAGAGTGAAAGGACTGATGGTGAGGGGGTACATGATGAAATGTGTAGTTTAGTATTAGTTTCTTTTAAAAATTAGATATATTAAGCTACTCATAGTGTCTTGATTCTCAAAGCCTGTTGGAGTGATGGTGAGAAATTTGCATGATGAAATGTGTAGTTTGGTATTAGTTTCTTTTAACATAAACTTAGATATATTAAATCATGTATGACATCTTCAGTTGCCTCCGAAAGCCACAGCTGGACTGATGGCGAGGGATTGAAGCATGTGTGTATGGTTTAGTATTAGTTTACTTTACACTAAATTAAATATCAGTTACACAAGTTGTTTATGATTACTTCCATAGTCATAGGTTGGTCTAGAAATGAAGGGGTCGGAAAATGAATTGATGTGGCCCGATTTAGATTTATTTTATTGCAATTTTGAATTTCCATAAGCATAGTTTCTTTTGTGTTCAGTTGGCAGCAAGAATAGTTTAGTTTTCATGATCACTAGTTTCCTGTTTTGATTCATTAGATTAACAGCACCTTTTCATTTCAGCAGTACACTTTTACTTTCTTTCAAGTCTTGTCATTGTAATTTCAATTTGCTTTTAAAGTTTCAAGATTGGTAAATCATTATAGGGGAAATCACTTCCTTGAACAAATATAACCAAGCTTGCTTTTCACTTTAGAATTTCCATTTTACCTTAGAAAGACCACAAACGACAAAAAGTTAAGAAAGAGGTTATCTTGCACATATAGTGCGCCGCACTTCATCAGCTTACGATTCCCGGATTGACAATTAAATGCAGCAATTTAGGACACACTAAATTGACCAAACACAGGGGTAACATCAAACTAGTCTGTGGATTCCTAGAACCTAGCCTTCCTGGACTCAGAGAGGGCTCTCTCTAAATTTATGTAGAAGATGTAACTTGTTTGATTTTAGGCTAGTTATAAGGATTAGGGTTGTTTTTTTGTTTTTTTGGTTGGGTAGGTTTTCAAGCAGAATAGATAGAGTGAGAGAGGTTTAAACCATTGGGCTATGGAGTCTGCAAAAGGTCTTGAGAAGAAAAAAAATAGGTCAAGGGTATATCACAAGTCAATTCTAACAAAGCCAAATGGATCTAAAATCTTATGTGAGTGAAGTGAACATTAACTTGTGAACATAGTAGGTGCAAAGGGCAGTTAAGAATCCTTTAACAAATTCTTTTAACAAGAATGGAATTTAGAATCACTATGCATAAATAAATAACCAAAGAAATGGCATAGAAATAACTTCTTTGACCAAACCCCAACAAGTAAACATTAATACAACAATCCAGTGAACCATAGAAGGCAAGAAACTTGTAAGTCTTCTAGTGATTTCACCTTCAGGAAAAGAAAACATCTAAGACAACATATAGTAATAATAAAAGAGTAGGGAACTCCTAATTTACTTAATCAAACTACAAAGACCTTCAAAGAAACCATTTAAGATGAAAAAAAGGGCAGGGCAACCATAAACCTCTTCAGCTAAACCCTAATTAGAAATATGTCAAAGAAAAGACCTCAAAAACAATGTTTAAGCTACATCAAAGATCAAGGCTAACCATAAACTACTTTGACATTGGCTCCATTAAATCATTCTTAAGATAAAAAAGCATAAGTGGAACTAGATAGCATTTAATAGTTCTCTAATCTGACCTAGTAGAGGAAAACATACAAGCAATAGAAAGCAGACAGAGCTAAGGTGCCTCTAAACAACATTTCTTAGCCTAAAATTTCTATCCTACTACATCAGAAAGATGAAACAAAATGATAACATAAGAAACAATCACTAAATAATAAAGACAACACCATTAACTATGTTCATGAATCCTGCAAGTGAGCTTGCTCCATTTTCATGCAAATAAAGACATCCACTATTCAGAACTGGATCAAGGACCTAAGGATTAGCTGAAAATTAAAAGTTATAGGATTGGGTTGAAAACATGATGGTTTCATAGGTATTATATTCCTAATTCTGGTGCCACAAATGGTTTGAAAAATGGACACCGTATGAAGAATTTATTACACTTTGAATGCTGAGTGGGCCTGGCGGAGCACGGAGGGGCTAGCCCTCCTCCCATGGAACCTCATCATATGACTAGTGTGGGAGCTTAATGTTAAGAGCGCTTAAGAAGCCTAATCTCAAGTTTAATATTTAATTAAGCTTCAGTTAAGTGGAGTTTAATATGATGGAGATTCTGGAGGTGCTCCCAAATTTAGGCGGACTTCCACTTTTAGTGGAGTTAACTGGCAGTTACCCCACATTTAGTGGAGGAAATTGGGGCAAAGTTGTTTTGGTCATAGCTCTCTCATTATTGAACCAAATTGGACACAATTTTGGTCAATTTTTGGTCTCTTCAACATCTGTAACATTTTTGGATAGGTTTCAGGTCAAATGGAAGTGATCTTCTGAGGTTTTTGCTTCATGGAAGATGAAGCAGCCATTAGGGCCACCATGAGACAACTTCGGTTTGAGGCCTAACCAGGGGAGTTAGAGTCCTTTTTCAGAGTTCCAATAGTCGAAATTGGATAATTCAGATGTTATGAGTTTGATAAAATGGTTTTTAGAGTGTGTAGAGAACTTTTAAATCTCAAAATTCTTTAGTAAAGTTCCAGGGGTCATTAGTGCCATCTTTTGCTAGCAGTAGTGCAGGGTTTAGAAAGAGTTGTTTGAGACCATTCATAGTGAACCAGTGGTAATTATTGGCTGCAAACATCAATATGAATCTAATTACAGAGGTTTCAACAATTTTTTAAGACTTATAGAGGTCTAAAACTCAGCAAAGAATTCTTCCTTGACCCTAGTGCCAGGGGGTGCCGATTGGTGATTGAGGTGAACTCGGAGCAGCCGGAGGCCATTGTTTATGAAATAATAGTCTAAATTGGCTATTTAAGACATTTTGGGACCAATGGAAGTGGTTTTAGAACATTTTGAGAAATTTTTCAGCTCGAGAAGTTGATGGGAATTTTTGGGCAGCCCTGCGCAAATTGTGGAGGATAGCCTATTTTGGGAATGTTGTGCTTGATTTAAGCAATTTATCAGTTGAAATTTGGTTTTTTATGTTTGTTGGATACAGTAGTAGTGTTTTTAGTGATTTAAATAGAATTATGAGGGAGTTTGTTCCATTTAGAAGCTCAAAGAAGCTTAGTGCACCGACAGAAGAAAATGTGTTAACAGGAGCCTAAAGTTGTTTGCAGAATTTGGATAGCCATTAGAGGTATGTTAAATGGTATTATCAGCCCTTTGAATAATTTTTTTATTCACTGGTGTTAAGCATGAAACTTTTAAAATAACACTTACCATAATCCCAAAGAGCTGAGTCATGATGACAAAGCTCCAAGGAGACGTAGCCCACGAGATTCCAGGTGAACTCCTATATTATATTGTTTTTGTGTTTAATGGTTTTATTAATAAATTATGTTGTTTTTATACATGTGAAATTACAGCAAGAAAAAATAAACTTAAGACACATAAACAGTAAAAAAAAACATATACCACTTTTAAGCCAAAATTCCGCAAAACGTCAAGTTCAAGCTAGATCATTTTAATTAAAATTGAGTGGTAGGTTCTTGAAATACATACAAGTTATCCATACCATTTTCAGATCAAGTTGGTATCGAAGCACTTGGTTTCTTGATTGACATAGAATTTTCTTGATTGTATAGCTTGAAATATGTTTAAACAGTGTAAAAGATTGACTGTTTTACTATTTGCAAACTAATTGTTGTTTGAGTTTGCTTGAGTTTTGGGGATAGATATTGATTAGCTAAGTCTTAGAGAGGAAAAAAAGGAAGAAAAGGCATGAAGGCATATTCCTTACCCCAAGGGACCTCAAGGTCACTTTTGGAACAAACCCTCTTGACGATTATTTGTTAAGAAGCTCTTGGAGTTTGTTTGTTGTTTGGCTGCTTGAATAAGAGTTTGTCTCTATAGCCATTTGGTTAAAAAATATTTGTCATTTGTTTTGAAAATATTTGAGAACTTTGTTGAAGTTAATTTGTTCATTAACATCATAATGACAACTTCTACAAGTGATGTTTCCTCCTTCACAAGATTCTTCGATGATGATATGAAGAATGACTTTATTATATTGAAGGACATGGTGCAGATTTTGTTTGAGGACAAAAGAGAAAGAACTGAACTTCGTCAACAGTTGTTTTCCATGAAGGAAGAAAAGAAAGAAATTCTTCAAATATTGCATGATATGGAGAGGCAAATCCATCAAGCCCAAGAGGCTTTTACCAAGAAAATGCATGAGGAAGAGGTAATCCATTCTAACTTGTCTTCAGTTTCCTCATTAGAAAGATGTGTTGGTTCTTTTGAAAAACATACAAGGGTAATAGGGTCCAAATTAATGATTAAAATGGGTTATGAAGGCAAAGGATTAGGAAAGCATGCACAAGGCATGGTTGATCCCATTTTGGTTGAGGAACGACCCAAGAATCTTGGTCTTGGTTATGTGCAATTTAATGGCGATGACTCAAAAGCCATAAAGGCATGTGAGGCTATTTCAAATAGAACTTTTATTCCAAATTCTGAGATGAAAATATGTCAAATTTGTTTCAAAGATGATTACCATTGCTTTAAGCCTTTGTTGCAGCAAGAAGATGGTAAACATGCAGCTTATGGCGAACATGCAAGTTTATACAGCTTTCAAGACAAGAACGATGATGTTAGTCTACAAATGAAAGCTGAAGCCTCTACTAGTTCATCTCCTCAAGGAGGCAATAAGGATGAAAATTTAAAGCAGTACAAGAGGTATAAATCTTCTCATGATCAATTTGATTGTGTTTCTGCAAAGCATGATAATTTGACATGCTTAAATGGAAGAAAGATTTGCTGTACATATTGTGGTGGATTTAACCATGTTGTTTCAAGATGTTGGATGAGGAAGAAAGCATACAGGAAGCAGATGAGGCAAAGACAACTTTCAAAGAAGGTGCACAACTTTTGCACATTTTGAAAAAAGAAGGGACATGATGTCTCTCATTGTTGGACTTTTCATCCAACTAGTTGTCCAAAGAACATGCAGCAAGAGGATAGAAAGATTGGCACAAGTGGAACTGCGGATTCCGTTATCGATGTGAAAATGGAAGATCACATGAGGAAGAGTTCCAGCAGCAAAATTCACCATGGAGGTGGCTTGGAAAGAAGTGAATGGACTTCTTAACACAGTAAGAAATACTCCTTTTTACATATGCACATTTCGGTTGTATGCATGTATTTCTGTTGAAAAGTTTGATGCAAGATTTCATATAAATGTGGTTCAATTGAAGGAATTTCTTTGTTGTTGCAAAATTTCACCATGGAGGTGTAAAATATGAGTATTATACTCACTTATATTGCAGCAATATCTTTTAGTTCAGCTCTTTAGCCACCCACATGTTTTTGGGATTATGTACATGTTGGTACTTGAAAGGAAGAGTTGAAGCTGTACATGTGCATGGAAGTTGTATGTGTAAATAGAGAACTGTAAATAGGTTCATTGCACATTGATACATACACATGTGTTTGTCAAGATGTATCATGTTGTTTATCAACTTGTGTCGATTGTGTTGCACACTTTTTACATTGATTTTGTGTTAATTGTGTAGCACATTTTATGACGACTTATTGTTGATGTCGCATGTTGCAAGAATTATGTTTGAGCCACCTAGGATCATTGATCAAGGCAGCAATGTACAATTTCCTTCTACAAATTTCTTGCCAGAAATTTTCTGAGTGAGTGCAATAAAAGTAGCTCTTGACAGGAGGGTAAGCGCATCGAGGAAGGGAAGTGTGAATTAATTTCTAGTTGTGGTTAAAATTCACTAGCCATGCAAGGCAAGTGTTTGGAGGCTGAAGAGAAGAGGGTTTAGTACTCTTATTTTCTATACAGATCAATTTTAGTAGTCTAAGAGAGCTTTTGGGGTACAAAGCTTCTCATTTGTGAGGTGTGATCAGAACTGGATCAAGGACCTAAGGATTAGCTCAAAATTCAAAATTACAGGATTGGATTGAAACTAATATGGTTGCAAGGTCACGTCTTCCCAATTACAACACTACAAACGGTTCAAAAAACAGACACCGTATGAAGAAGTTATTGTACTTTGAATGCCGAGTGGGTCTGGCAGAGCACGGAGGGGCCAGCCCTCCTCCCATGGAACCTCATCATATGACCAGTGAGGGAGCTTAATGTTAAGAGGGCTTAAGGAGCCTAATATCAGGTTTAATATTTAATTAAGTTTTCGTTAAGTGGAGCTTAATATGGTAGAGATTCTGGAGGCGCTCCCAAATTTAGGCAGACTTACACTTTTAGTGGAGTTAACTGGCAGTTGCCCCACATTTAGTGGAGGAAATTGGGGCAAATTTTTTTTGGTCATAACTCTCTCATTATTGAACCAAATTCGATGAAATTTTGGTCCATTTTGGGTCTTTTAAACCTCCTGAACACTTTGGGATAGGTTTTAGGTCAAATGGAGGTGATATTGAGAGGTTTTTGCTTCAGGGAAGATGAAGGAGCTATCAGAGTCACCATGAGACAAATTCAGTTTGAGGCCTAACCAGTGGATTTAGAGTCCTTTTTTACAGTTCCAATAGTATAAATTGGATAATTCAGATGCTATGAGTCTGATGAAATGGTTTTTAGAGCTTGTAGAGAACGTGTAGAGCTCTAAAATCTTTAGTAAAGTTCCAGGGGTCATTAGTGCCATCTTTTGCTAGTAGTAGTGAAGGGCTTAGAAAGAGTTGTTTGAGACCAATTGCAGTGAAAAAATGGTCATTATTGGCTGAAAAAATCATTATGAATCTAATTACAGAGGTTTAGTAATTTTTTAAGACTTATAGAGGTCGAAAACTTAGCAGATAGGTATTCCTTGACCCTAGTGCCAGGGGGTGCTGATTGGTGATTGAGGAAAAACTGGAGTAGCCAGAGGCCATTTTTGATGAAATAATAGTCTAAATTGGATATTTAGACATTTCGGAACCAATTGAAGTGGTTTCAGAACATTTTGATAAATTATTCAGCTCGAGAAGTTGATGGGAAGTTTTTGGTAGCCTTGGGCAAACTATGGAGGATATACTATTCTAGGGATGTTGTGCTTGATTTAAGAAATTTATCAGTTGAAATTTGGTGTCTGATGTTTTTTGGATATAGAAGTGGTGGTTGCAGTTATTTAAATAGAATTATGAGGGATTTTGTGCCATTTATAAGCTCAGATAAGCTTAGTGCACCGACAAAAAGAAATGTGTTAACAGGAGCCTAAAGCTGTTTGCAGAATTTGGACAGCCATTAGAGGGATGTTAAATCATATTCTCAACCCTTTGAATCATTTTTTTATTCATTGGTGTTAAGCATGAAACTTGTAGAAGAACACTTACCATAATCCCAAAGATCTGATTCATGATGACAAAGCTCAAAGGAGACGTAGCCCACGAGATTCTGGGTGAACTCCTATATTATATTGCTATTGTGGTTAATGGTTTTATTGTTGAATTATGTTGCTGTTATACATGTTAAATTACAGAAAGAAAAAATAAAATAAGACACATAAACAGTAATATATATATATATATATATATATATATATATATATGCCACTTTCGAAGCAAAATTCCTCAAAACGTCGAGTTCAAGCTAGATCATTTTAATTAAAGCTGAGTGGTAGGTTCTTGAAATACATCTGATTATCTACACTATTTTCAAATCATCCACAAAATCCAAAGCCAATTTCTCCTCAATCTTCAAGTCTATGATATTCTTCTCAATAATCAACCAAAATGTACAATGAGGCCTCAATGCAGTATTTAACTAGCAAGGAGGACCAAAACCCTAACTAGGGTTTTAGAAACCATTAATTACTCATAAATGTCATTTTTGTCCTATGAGACCATGCAAGGCCCAAGGCACAAATATCCTAATTCATTAAATGAAAAAAACTCCTCAACCAAATTTAGCAAAAAATTGACTTTGAAGCTCCTCAATTACTTCCAAAATATCTCCAAGTGTGTTTTGTTGACTTTTTTGCAAGGGCGCAACACTGAGGTTCAAGGGTGCAGCGCAAACACTAGGAAAAATTGCCTGTTTTGTAACCAAGATTTGGAGGCCTTCCAGGTGTCCAAATGAGCTCCATGATAGCTCATTGGAAAGCTTGTCCAGTCTAATTTACAAAATTTCCTTTATTATTCTGATTAGACTTCATTTACTAGCTCAAAAATTTAATCTCCCAAGACTTCTCAAGGCACAACGCCAACATTGAAAATAGGGTAGAAAGGTGATTTTTTGGGTGTTTTTGGCACTTTTGGGGGACTAGTTTTGCTCCAATTGAGCTGAAATTTTCTATGAGTGATATCCTTGGCAAGATGAACGTAAAAATTTAATCCATTCCTCCATTGGGTGCCCCAAAAAAGAGCACAGCGCCAGTGGTGTTGCGCCTTTGGTCCTTCAAAACATTCAAAAACCAAAATTTACAAAAAGATGCCAAAATTTGAATTTTCCTTGCTAATTATGTTTGGGATACATGTAGGGATTCATCAACAAGGATTTCAAGGTTTTATTTGTCTTTAGCCTCCTTTAGGGATTGAATATTTTCAAGGGTTCTTTTGAGCTTGGCCCTTGCAATCTTGTTTCTTAAGGCATAGTGCCTTCCCATCTTGTTTTGGAGGTCAAGGTCCCTATTGGTCTTCTCAAACAGACCCTCTAAGTGTATGTTTTCCCTCTCTATCCAAGGTTCCCGATCATAGTCAATATCCATGGCAAGCAACTCACTTGGAGTGAGCTGCTCTGCCAAGGTTGCCTCTTGCTCTCTCTCCTTGTCTAAGGCCTTCTTTAAGCCAATTGTCCTTGGCCTCCTCATAGGAATCTATTCTTCCTCATCATTAGTGTTCCCATATCTATCCAAGGCCTCATATAGCTTAGCCTTGGCTTTTGCAGCCTATTTTTGAGATCTGATAGCTCCGATCTCATAGATTTCCTTCTCTGCCTCCAGCTGCTTGTTTTCAACCTCAAAATAATGGATTACATTCTTAGCCCTACGTAGATTGGTTTGCAAATCCCTAATATGAGAATCCTTGCTTTGGAGCAGCATGTTTGAGATCCTTGCCTCATTTTCATCATCACTGTCAACATGAATAAGTTGAAATTATTGTTTAGTCTCATGTTTGTCTTCTTCTTTTTCATCAATGACCTTTTCATTACCTTTGTCAAGCTGCTTGGTTGATGTAGAAGGCATGGCCCCTTGCCTTTTAAGGGCAACAAACACATGCCTATTTCCCCTTTGGTAGGTCAAAGAAAGAGGTTCAATGTTACTTATCTCAGTGCCATATGTCCTATTGCCATCATTACTGTCATCTTCACTATCATCATGGCTCTTATCATCACTACTCTCATGGCTGCCTTCATCACTTTTGCTTCTTTATTGCCTCATCTATTGTGTCCTCTGCTTGTCCTCGTGCTCTACGCACTCATTGATATTTTCCTAATTGACATCGGCCTTGTTGGACCTCTGTAATTTAGTAGTGGCAAGACTAAATCTTGCAGAGACTACATGCTGCATAGACTACATCCAAAAACCACTTTGGGATTCTAGGATCTAGCCCTCCTAAATCCAGAGAGGGATCTCTCTATAAGTGCAAAGATTGATTTATATTTTAAGGTTTTGGAATGTGATATTAGGCTAGTTATGAAGAACAAGGTTTTTGTTTGTTTTGGTTGGGGAAAGATATAATGAAGGTGAAGGAAGTCTAAATGAAGGGTGAAGGTGTATGTAGGTGAAAGAATGATTCAGCTAATAAGATAGGCAAGGAGCAGTTTAAATCCATTGGGCTATGGAGTCATAAGAGGATTTAATTGAAACAACAAGGTTCAAGAGTGGTCCATGGGGCAAGTCATCTATGTCGAAGGATCTCTTTAAGTTGATTTTATAAAATGAAACAATAAGAGATGGAGTGAGGGAAATCAAACAGATGAAGGAACAAAGGACAGCCTAAGATCAAGTAAGTACTTTGAAACTATCTTGCTTTTGGCATGCACTTAAGGAAAGACATAAAAGTAATCTAAGATCAGGTAAGTACTTTTAAACTAGCCTGCTTTTGATGTACTTTCAATAGAAAACATTCAAAACATATAGAATAGCTTAAGATCAAGTAAATACTTTTAACTTAGCCTGCTTTTAGCATATTCAAAAGGAGAAACATTCATGATAAACACAAAAAGTAGTCTAAGATCAGGTAAGTGCTTTGAAACTAGCCTTCTTTCAACATACTCTTAAGGGAAACTTTCAGACAACCTTTGGAGAAAGAACTAGAAGACAGGGAAAACCATAAAATTTCCTAGTTTTGAATCTACTTAGCATGAAATGAAAATATCATTCAAGAACTTCCTTTCAAGTTTTTCACCTCAAGACATGGAATAACCAACATTCCTTGATAATGTTTACACTTAATTTAAGTCATTCTTAAATACACAATTGGAGGAAAACATAAAGATAAAGCTGATCAGTGAGAGTAGGGTACTACTAAGAGTAGCTCTATATTTGTTGTTCTTTATCAAAGAAAGTGGACATAATGGAAATAAAAAATAAAATAACAATTTACAATAAGAAACACATCACCATTGACATAGACAAGGATCCCATAAATCAGCTTGTATTTGATGTTCAAACCAGTTACAATCATCAAGTCCAGTGGGTCTCTACAGCTTCAAACTTCTCATCTCAGCTTATGTATCTTCAATTACAAACAGGGCAACAACTTCAGAAAACTATTCACATGCAACAGATATCCAGAGACCAACCTTTTACAATGTGCTCCTCAAGGAGATTTTATAAGAAAATGAAGAGATGGAAGAGTTTCTAGGGTTGAGTATCATTAATTCTACACTTAATGCAATTCCTAGCCTTGAAAACCATGCAAGGTATAAGGCAGGAAAGCATCCAATTTAAAACTTTGTCTCATAACTCTGTTTTCTGTTTTTAGGCTTAGTGGATGAGAAGATTGACTTTAAGGCTCTTTCTTATCTTTTCAACAACTTCGCTGAAAATTTGAAATAAGTTCCTTTGTTTGAAATAAATGTTCAGCTGTCTTTAGGCAAAAATATCACTGACTGGGCAATAACTATGCCTTCTTTTGATTTATTAAGGCTGCGGGTGGCTCTTTGGTAGCATAAGAGGATTCAATTAGCCTTTGATGTGGCATTGGAGGCCCTTTATTGATATTTTTCTTTGTTTTTCCTTAATACACCTTTAATTTGTTCTTTGTCTGTGTTTTAGGCTTAATTAGGCCTTGATCTTCATCTTCGGGTCTTTTATTCCTTGCTGACTATGGATTAGGTCTTTGATTCCTGAATTTGTGCCTTAATCCCTTTAAACTCTGTTTAAAATTATTAATTCTTCATTTATGCACTGATCTTCACCTTTAATATTGATACTCTTCATCTAATTAATGTTTATTGTGTTTTGTTGTGTTGCAGGCGCACAGAAGGTTTCAGGACATCACCAATGCTCATGAGGCATGGGAAAAATCATAATTTTAAACCTTGTATATCCCTTTTCTTCATGGATAATTGCCTTTGGATCTTCATCCTTGGCCTTTTGTTTCTTTTCAAAACTGTGGAAAAAACCTTTATAACCTGCAAAAAACTCACAAAAGTTACGAAAATCCCGTGAAAATTAGGTTAAGACAACTTTGGGTGGTTTGGGTGTGAGATTAAGTTGGAGCCATAGATTTAGATTGATCAATGGTCAAGATTGCCCAACCAAGTCATTTGGGGAAGGGTTGGGTGAAAAGTGAATGGAGGCAAAGTTAAATCGGGGTCGTTTGATCTTCAGAAATCGACGGCGCAGAACTCACAATGGAGCATTTGGGAGAGTAGAAGTCTGATGGACGAATTGGTGGTGAAATTAAATGAGGGCCATTTGATCTTAACAATCAACAGCCAAGATTAAAAGTGAAAATAACATTGTGGAGGACAGTGGTTCACGGAAAACCATTAATGGTTTTCGCGTGGCACTGAGGGGGGAAGTGGTTTTCCAAAAAAAACACGATACGGTACACCTGCTAACACGCATCCCCTTCAATACCACCTGTTTTGGAAAAAATTTGGGCATTAAAGTTCGGTCGCAAAAATTTTGCGAAACGCTGTGTCCACCGTTGGATCAGAGGCTCCAGATCTGACGGTGCGGATTGCACGCGACAGGAAAGATGCACGGAAGGGGTGGTAGTGGAATACACATGGCAGCGCATGAGTGGATAGGTGTTTTATGAGGCGGGAGGTAGGTCCCAAAGGAGTTGGGCCTATTGGTTTAAATCTCAACCGTAGGATCTTTTGAATGGACGCTCGAGATTAAAAAATGGGGCGGGTTATTTTTCAAATGAAAAGTTTGAGAATATCGGGTTAAATCCCGACCATTGGATTTTTCTAACGGACGGTCAAGTTTGAAAGAGGAGATGAGTTATTGTGTAAAGGAGGAAAGGGGCTAGGAGCTGTCGGGTTTAATCTTGATCGTGGGATTTTGAGAATGAACGGTCTGGATCAAAAGAAAGGGTGGATGTATGGATGGAGGGGAAAGGTAAGGCATGAGGGTAAGGTGGAGATCGGGTAGCTCAGGGTCGTTCGATCTTCGGAGATCGACGATCCTTATTCATTAAAACCTTTTCGTCAGGGAATAGAAAAAACAAAGGAATGTAAGGTTATGATGGGTTTTGGAGATGGGGTTTATGATTTTAGCACCCGATTGCGGGGTTGTAGGTCACATGAGAAAAGGGGTTAAGGGAATTAAGCCCTCAGGGGCTTAAGACATATATATTTCGGAAGAGTGCTTTTAAGCCCAAAAAATAGTGTTTTTTAATGCAAAATAGAGGTTCCGATAGGTAAAAATAGGCATTTTTGAACCACATAAAAGGGGAATATAAGGTTAAAAGGGATTTTTTGATGATTTCGAAGGTTAAATGAAGGCTTATGGAGGGATTTTATGAAGGAAATGAGAATGAAAATGGGATTTATTTATGAGTAAAGGAGGAGTGAAAATGATGGGAAAATGGGGTTTTAAGCAGTCTTTCTCTTGGCAAACAGCAGGTTCTTTAGGATAAAGAGGGAAACAACAGTGAAGATTAATTCAAGGAGTAAAGATCTTCATAAGACTTTAAGAACTAACAATTTTGTCAGGAAATTGTTTCTTAAAGGTTGAAATATATTTAGCCACCATTTGGTATGACAAATTTTTATAGGTGGCTAACAGTGGCTCAACATGGGGATGGCATCTTTTTGAAGATGTCAAGAACCGCAGATATTGATCTCTGGCTTTTCAGTAAACCAATGCCTTATCCATTGGGCTAAAAATTTCTTTTCTTTTGCTGATCTTTCTTTGATTTGATGATTTCTGCAACAATCTGAAACAGTGGAATTCTATCGAAACAACATCTCTACCTACCCATTCCTAATGATCCTAACATTTTTTCTTCTTTCAGAGTGCATTTGTACTAGAAAAATATTTTCATAACATTTTATTCTTTTGAAGAATATGAAACTAATCTATTTCTACTCTTATTTATCCATGAACTCAGTTTAAATAGTTGAGTTCATAGATTTCTCTACCTAACTACTATCTGTCAAGATTAGACTGTCTGACAGATTTTTATTCTCTAAATTCTAAAAGAGAAATTAAAAAGAAGCCAAGCCAGGATTAAACAATCTAACTTGTTGCTGATCTATGGCATAAAAACAAGCTGCACATCGACTAAAATTGTAGAAAAGTAAAGAAAAATGGTGAAGGCTTAAGATCTGAAAACTAAAATATCCTTCATTATTTCTTCAACTCTATTTTTAGGCTTATTTGAGCTATTTTTCTTTCTCTCATCTGGTTCAAGTTTTTAAGCATATTGGAACCAGTTCTTCATCAATCTCAAAGGTTCAGGATTTGAGCATGTTTGAACCTTCTTTCTTCTATCTTAATCTACCTTACTGATAAGCCAAGATTATGTTGTTTGGCTGATCTAATTCACTAACCTATCAGCACTAAATTGAAAAATTAATTAGTCATGATTAGGATGTATGACTAACTAGAAGTGTGTTTTTAGGAGTGGGATTTTAGCTTGCACACTTTCATATTTTGTCTCTCTTTTTTTTTTCTTTTGGTATGGGGTTGTACCTTTCTTGTTTTTACAATCTACCCTCTTTTCTTTTCTATTGTTTTTGTATTTTTTTCTTTTTCTAACTTTGAATGCAAATGACAGATATGATATTTACAATGAGAAAAAATAAAGAAGCTTCAACTGGTATAGTCAAGAAAAATAATGTTTGAGAATCCTGCCATTGACAGGACCTCCAAAAATTTCAGCTCCATTCAATTCCTGCAAGAAATAAGCATTGTTACCAGTAGTAGAATGAATGAGATAAGGGCCTAGCCATAAGTTATCAAATTTTCCATGTTTTCCCTTATCTTCTCTCCTGGAATCCCACTTCAAAACTTTGTCACCAATGCTGAAATCACTGGCCTTAGTCCTTTTATCAAACAACTTCTTGATGTTTTCTTGCTTCTGTAGTGCTCTGTTGTAAACTTTCTCTCTAGTTTGCTGAATATGTATAGTCTGATTGATTCTTCTTGTCATATCATTTTCTTCAGACTGTACTTCTTGGATCAGCTTCATGACTGGCACTCCCAGACTAGTTGGAAAAATTTCATCTACTCCATAAAATAGCTGGTAGGGTGACATTCCAATTGATTTTTTGAGTGTTAATTTGTCAACCCATAGTGCATGTACTAGCTTTGTGTGCCATGATTTCTTATTGTCTTCCAGCAAATTCTTGATTATATTCACCAAAATTTTGTTTGAGGATTCTGCCAACCCATTACCTTGAGGGAAATAAGCAGTAGAATGACCCAATGTAATCTGATATTTGTGACAGAATTCAACCATATTTTTGGATCCAAATGCAACAGCATTGTCAGTGATGATCTTCCTAGGACAGCCAAATCTAGATAGGATCTGATTTTCAAGGAATTTTATGATGACAGAGTCATTGGCTTACCTAGAAGGGATGGACTCTATCCATTTGGTAAAATAGTCTGTTGCAGTGAGGATCCACCTATGTTGGGTAGATGAGGGTGGATGGATTTCCCCTATGAATTCTAGACCCCACTGCTGAAAAGGGGCTTCAACAGTGATTGGATGCAAGGGTAAGGGAAGAAATTTTCTTTTGCCTTCAAAGAGTTGGCATTTGTGACAGGAAATAATCATCTTATGGATATCTTGAAAGAGGGTGGGCCAATAGTAACCCGCTCTAAGGATTTTATTGGAAATTGTCTTCCAATAGAGGTGGCCTCCACATCCTCCTTCATGGAACTCATGCTTGATCTTATCTGCATCATTCTCAGGCAAACATTTAAGAAATAATCCACTAGCATTTTGCCAATATAGACATTTATCTAAAATGCAGTAATTAACAGCTTTCAACTTTAAAAATCTTGCCTTTGTTTTAGACAAACCAGGAGGTGTACTCAAATTGAGAAAAACATATAAAATATCAGCATACCAAGATGAATTGAGAAAATGATCTTCAACAATGGGAGTTGACAATTCCTCCTGTTCATCTAATGCATCTATCGTGTTTATATCAAGAGCTTCAAAATTAGACTCAGCCATTAATCTTGCTAGTCCTTGGCCTTTTATGAGCTTAGTGGGCTTGATTTCTAAATCATATTCAAGTATCACACCTATCCACTTTCCTCTTTTTCTATTTGGATCCTGGGTTAGAATATCTTTTACAATTGAATTTGGCACAAATGCAATTATGTGGGAATGTAAAATGTAAACTCTGAAGTCTTTTAAGGATTTGAATAAGGCAGAGGCTTGTTTTTCCATGATATTGTACTTCAGAGGTGCATCTCTTAACGCCTTACTAAAGAACGCAATTGGCTTCTCTTGTCCCTTCAAATTTTTCTACAATAGGAAAACAACTATAGTGTGTTCTGATGCAAATGAAAAAATGAAGAAATCCTTTATAAATTAGAGACTTATAAGAACTGTTGTTTTGGTTAATGCTTGTTTTACCAATGATTTCTTTGCTTCTAAGGTCCATTTAACTCCTTTGTTTTTGAGCATGTTGGTTATGTTTCTAAGGATTTCAGCTAAGTTGGGTATGAACCTTCTCAAGAAATTAATCTTCCCAATGAAATATTGAAGTTCCTTGTTGTTTCTAGGATGGTTGATTTGAAATATACCAGCAATCCTCTTTGGGTCTATCTTTATCCCTTCTTCTGCTATGATGTGTCCAAGAAGTTTACCTTCTTGGATACCAAACATGGTTTTCTTTGGATTTAAAGATAACCCATATTTTCTGCATTTCTCAAAGACTTTTCTCAAGTGTTCTAAGTGTTATTCATCTGTTTTGGAAAAAACATTGATATCATCAAGGTAAATAATGATGAACTAGCCTAATTCTTCTGAGAATGCAATATCCATGGCTCTCTGAAATGTAGCACCAGCATTCATTAAACCAAAGGGAATTTTCACATGCATGAAAGTACCCCAAGGTGTAGTAAAGGTTGTTTTGATTTGATCATCAAGATGTACTAATATCTGATTGTAACCTGAGAAGCCATCTAGCAAAGAAATTCTTTTAGAACCAACTACCTTTTGTAAAACATGATCCATCTTGGGTAAAGGGTAGTTCTCCTTTAATGAGGCTTTGTTTAAGTTCCTAAAATCAATACAAAGCCTTGTTTCTCCTGTTTTCTTCCTAACTGATACAAGATTAGACACCCACTCTGAGTATCTAATGGGAACAATAATTCCAGCTTCATACATTTTCTTGATTTCTTTCTCAACCAGGGGTAATTGAACAGGGTTTATTCTGCGCAATTTTTGTTTAAATGGTTTCTGGTTTTCTTTGAGGGGTATCTTGTGCTGAATTATCTCTATGTCATATTATTTTAGATCCTCATAAGTCCATGCAAACACATTAGAAAATTCCTTAAAGAGCTCAATGTATTTCAGTTTAATGTGAGCTGGTAAGTTTTTAGACAGTTTAATCATTTTTTATTTTTGTTCACTATCTATGTTAAATTCTTCTACTTCAGTTTCAACAGGTTCCAGTTTGGGTTTTTTGGCAACATCATTGAAATCAAACAACTCTTCTAATGGGACCAGACCTTTTGGCAAGCTTTGAGTGTTAGATTTCAGAGTTTCTACGTCTTCTTTTTCTAAATCAGCACTAACTTATGTGGTATGTTCAAGTTTATTAGATAACAGATTTATCTCAGCAATCTCTGGAAACTTTACTTCTTCATCAAGTGGGTTTTCTTCACTAGGACAATCATTTTCATAATCTGAATCTGAACTTGGTGGCTCAAATTCATTTCTGGACTATAGGAATTCTTCTATTTGTTTATCTCCATCAAACACTTGCCAGTATTTTTCATTGTCTGGGATAGCTGGTCTAAATTTGATTTGGGTAGTGCATTGATCGGTTTCATAAGGTGTTAGACAAGTTCTAGCAGCAAAGGCTAAACCATTATCAAGGATATTTTGGTTTCTTGGGACAAAAATGAGTTGGAATTCATCAAATGTTTTTAAAAATTCAATGACATCATTTCTATAAGCTCTAAGTTTGGGGTGTCTGGCACTATATTCCCCATTCACTTACCTAATAATCAACTCTGAATCCCCATGAACGTTTATCCTTTTGGACCCTAATTTCTTCAATAAGTGTAGGCCTAAAAGGAGGGCTTCATACTCAGCTATGTTATTTGAACATTGAAAATTTAACCTGTAGGAATTCCCTTCAGTATGATTATTCTAAGTGTTATGTATCCAAATGCCTGCACCTGCATTATTCTTTGTGCAAGATCCATCAAAATTCATACTCCAAAGAGGACTAGTTTCATATTTACTAGTTTGGCTACTATCCTCTTTCTCTTGTGTGCTTTCAGATTGTTCTTGACAGTCAGTATTGTGTTCAATTTGTTTTAATCCCTCATGTTATTCATTAAGTTGAGGATTCTTCTTTTGACTCTCAATATTGACAAACAACGGATGATTGTTTTGTATCTCTAGACCTGTGATTTGTTTTCTATAATTTTCTAATTTAAAAAACTGTTTTGATACTTCTATCTTGTCTTCCTCCTTTTTTGTGTGTGCTACTATGTTACTTAAGGTTTCTTTCTCATTGAATGTTTCATGATTGAAGAGAGTAAATGAGTCAAGGCATGTATGTACAGAATAAAGAGGAGAGTTGTTAGGTCTCTCCTGGCTACTAACCATGTATTGCATGTGAGATTCCCTATAAAGTCTTCTAGTTTGATTAAAAACAAGGATGGTAGCATATGTCATATCCATTTTCATTGTTCCTTGAAACTTATCTCCCCAATATCTTGATAACAACATACCATCAGCCACTACAATATCCATCACTAAACACTTGGCTAGGATTTGTGCTAATTTCACACAAAAGTATTTGATCAAACCTAAACATTTCACTCTATTGGAGTCAAAGGAGTATAGATCTTTGTATGGTCTGGTGATTTCAAGGCCTAGACTCTCCATTACTGCTTTGGGCATTAAGTTATGAGAGGCCCCTAAGTCATGCATAACATTGTGTAAAATTTTGTCATGAATTTTAAAACTAACATAAAATGGGGGAACTGGTCCTTCTTGGTATCTTCCCTCAATCTTAGGACCAAATAAGAGTTCTGGTTGGTCATCATTAAGATTGACAGTGTCATTATTTTCTGCTATGTTAAAGTCTTTCAAAATTTTTGATCTATATACATCTTGGGTGACTAATTCAGTGAGGGGGACAAAGATTTTAATCTTGGCAATTTCTTGCTCTAAACTAAAAGGCAGCTGACTTTTTACAATGTTTGTTTCAGCCTTATTAATCACCACTCTATCAGCAAAATTAGTTTGTTGATTTCCTCTATTTACATTGGTCAAAATTGTTTTAATAGGAGCACTAGATGAAGTACTAATGTTGCTAATGTCTGCACTCTGTTTTTCATTAATTTGAGTTCCTTTTTCTTTGTTTTGATCAGAATTTATAGCCATTGTTTT
Source organism: Pinus albicaulis (assembly GCA_034641835.2). Classification (NCBI taxonomy): domain Eukaryota; kingdom Viridiplantae; phylum Streptophyta; class Pinopsida; order Pinales; family Pinaceae; genus Pinus; species Pinus albicaulis. The sequence continues at coordinate 1,003,075 of MU968491.1, forward strand.
GTCTTTTTGTTTAATGTTTTTGGGTTTATTTGCAGGGATATTTTTTGCAGAATTATCAAAGGTTTTGGTTTTGGGAGTTTCCTGATTCTTTTTACTCCTAAGGTCATATTATTTTTGGGTTTCTATGATGACATTTTCCAGCTCTTGATAGTAATATTCATCCTTTTTTCTTTGATCATCATAAGGTGTGTAAAGACCTTGTTTCCTATTGTAAGGAACATGAAAACTATCATTGTCTACTCCCAACATGTTTATGTTATCTTCCTTTGTTTTTTCATTTGCTTCTTCAACCTCACTTACATAGTTTTGATGAAAAGGAGGGGTAATCTGTTGATCATCCTCTCTTGTTCTATTTTGAGGTTGGTTTCTCCTGAAATTCTGATTTTGATTTTGATTTCTATTTTCGGGTGCTGATTGGTTTTCCCTAGCTTGTGCTCTCTCAAGTATGCTCATTTTCTTCATCATTTATTGCATAATTATTTCCATTTTAGAGCTATATGTAGAGGGTGTAGATTCTTCCCTAAATGATACTTTCTTCTCATTTCTCATTCTGGCTCTTTTCTCCATCAGTTTAACTTCCACAACTAGAGCCCCTTTTTGCATGTCTTCTAGAGTTGAAGGGTCTCTTTCTCTTAGCTGATAGGCCATTTCAGGATCAAATCCTTCGGGAAACTTGTTCAAGGCTGAGCCTTGTGTAGGTTTCAAGTCTAGGGGGAGGGCATTATAAACACTATTGAACCTAGTGCAATAAGCTTGAATGCTTTCCCCAGTGTTTCTTTTGAGATTGTTGTAGTCTGAAAGTATTTGGAGAGGGTTTTTCTTAACTTCCCATTTGTTTAGGAATAACTAATGAAGGGCTTGGAGGTCATTAATACTGTTAGGGGTTAATATTTTAAACCATTTTCTTGCTTCCCCCCCTAAACTTTGAGAAAATAACCTAAGCTTGGCAGTTTCATCATCAATCTCATTTCTATCAAAATAGTCATTCATCTTGTCGACATGTTGTGAAGTAGTAGTAGCACCACTGGCATAAAATAATGGTATCTTGGATTGATAGTCCTGTGCTAGATTGACTAGAGGTAAAGGAAGGACTAGGGGAGCATACCATGTTGCCATGATAGGAGGTAAAGGTGGATTTACAAGGGGTGGATTGTCAAGAGGGAAATTGGGCTGAAATGGAGTGTTTTGGACAGTGGGTGTGTGAATAATAGATGTGGATGGACCAATAAGAGATTTTTGAGCAGATCTAGGATGAGAGGAACCAAAATTATGTAGGAAATGCAAATCAGGTGGAGTAGTTTCTCCGCTACCAGGATGTTCACCTCTATCTTGGGATGAAGATGGAGACTCAAAATCTATCTGATCTATATCACCAAGTGACCTAGTTCTGAATGGATTTCTTAAGTCAACTTGTGAATCTTGTAGATATGTAAGGTTTTCATGAACAAAATTAGCTATATGAACTAGTCTAACAATAATTGAGGCTTGAGCCTTAGAAGACCTCCTAAGAATTCTTTCAGGATTATCAACTATCTCAGGAGGATTTGGGTCAGGATGGCTCCTAGTATGAACTTTTTTTGAAGCCACTATGCTATGTTTTTCAAACCCAACAACAAGAAAATTTTAACCTAAATATGACAGTCTTTAGTAGGCTAACTGATCTTTAGCAAGAAAACTTTAATCTTCAAAGTCTTCTTAACTAAGTTTGTATGATGTTATGATAGTAATGGGTTTCCCAGTGGATTCTTTAGGTCTATTTAGGATTGTGGAGTCACCACGTGGAAACAATTTAGCATTTTATGAAGGTAAAATGTTTTATGGTTCCACCACCATGTTTATTATGAGACTAATCTGAAATATTTTTGGATTTTCTGAGTTTTTCAGTCCTATGGGTTATGAGAGTGTCCTAAATCTGTTTCAACACTTAGCTACGGTGATGAGACAAACAGAGTTTAATCTTATGGCTTAGCTAGCTATTTTACTTCAAGGTTTGATAAGGCTTTTATGAGAATCCTAAGGGCTACTTAGTTTGTCACTGATTCAAATAAGTCCTATCATGATTACCATTTGCTTTGGTAGTGCTTGAAGATGGGTACTTATACTACACTAAATGTTGAATTTTTGGTCTACTGATGTTCAGTGGAGTCACCAAGTGAAGGATTTTTAGTTGATTTCAGGGCTTGAAAGTTGTTCACCATCAACAATCAAAAACCACTCTAGGCAGACACTTGGTTCATTGTCAAAATTGGGATTATCTAGGTTCGAACCCCAGTATGGTCGCCAGAAGATGTTGGACCTCTGTAATTTAGTAGAGTGGAAAGACTAAATGTTGCAGAGACTACATCCAAAAACCACTTTAGGATTCTAGGATCTAGCCCTCCTAAATCCAGAGAGGGATCTCTCTATAAGTGCAAAGATTGATTTATCTTTAAGGTCTTTAGTATGATATTAGGCTAGTTATTAAGAACAAGGGTTTTTTGTTTTTTTTGGTTGGGCAAGGATATAATGAAGGTGAAGGAAGTCTAAATGAAGGGTGAAGGTGTATGTAGGTGAAGTAATGGTTAGGCCAATAAGATAGGCAAGGAGCAGCTTCAATCCATTGGGCTATGGAGTCATAAGAGGATTTAATTGAAACAACAAGGTGTTTCGGGGAAAATCACCCTAGAGGTTTGTTGGGTTTAAACCTCCACAGAGCAGGGGCATGCTACTTAAGAAGGACTCACACAACCATACACGTTCATGAAAAACTAAATAGAGTAGATCAAGGAAGTTACCCGTAGGTCCTACGGTTGAAGCAGATCCCGCGGGGTCCAAACCCCCAGCAACCCTTCTTCCTTCTTAACTTGAAAGACAAGAAGAAACAAGCACGAAGAATTGATTGTACAGCATATATCTACTCTAAATGTTGGTGAAATCCATATGAAACATTAGATAAACCATAATGAATGCTTAAATAACAATATTCTCATATATGTAAGCAGACACTAACACGTATATTTCGGGAACAAGATGGTACTTCTGTATTATAAATAGCATGTACAGAAATAACGAGTGGAGAGATCACCTGAATCCTTCCACGATCTTCGAGCAGACCGTCGTCCAGATCCGTCCCACCCTTGCCTCGCTAAGATTCCTTCCAAACTGGTGCATACGAGATGACATATAAAGAGATGAGCATCTCCAGGAAACAAAGGTTTCCTGTAATGAAATGGGAAGTGCAGGAGGCACGGGAATTCAGACTTGGATAGGGAATACCAATAGAGTATAATATCAATAAATTCTCTCTCTCCCTTAGGCCATGCACATGAGGGGCTTTTATACTCCCTCAAAGTAGTTTCAACAGTTAGAAACAGTTGGCCACGTGCTGGGGTGGTTGACCTACCAGAGTAACCATCAACCCAGCCCGAAAATAGGGATTTTTTATATATTTTTTAATGATTTTAATGGCATACGCGGGAAAGTACATGTGGACTCGCGTATACAAGCGGAAAAGTATGGGCATAACCGCGTATGGGGAATTTAACACTGTTTTTTAGTGAATTTTGTCCAAGTCTGTAGGAATGGGTGCCCAAAGCCATAAAAGCAATCATGAATCATATGAAGGTGAGAAATGATGCTATAACGGATGCCCCCTAATATATGAGGTCAGAAGGGGTACATGATGGCCGAAATGTATTATGCACATAGAAAGAACTTCGCAAGGACAAGAGAGGACTTCACCAGATTTTAGCTTGCCAAAAACCAATGAAAGAAAACAGAGAGTCAACTCATGCTGAGGAGGGCATACCCATGCTCAGTCAAAAATACATCATATAGAAAGTACTGAATAGATCCAACATGTATACAAGTATAGCTGAACTGAAAGTACATAATGAATCATCTGAGCATGGCCCGGAAATATAAGTCTGAATCAATGTCCAAGTATCACATATAGAAAGTTGATCAAGGATGGTGCAACTGGATGTCTGATCATATAAGTAACTGAATCTCCAAGTACCGAATCATAAGAGGTGGAACAAACGGTACTATCACGCAACTCGGGAGCCAACATATAGGATGTTGCTGTACTGAACTGCAACATATAAGGGTGGACGGCATCACTGGCAGAAACTGAATGGACTGTCAAAAGTGAACCGAGAAATGCTGATGCAACCCGAGGTCTTCACCGATCACTATGGCACAATTCTACAGAATGGGAATAAATGAGCTGAAGTCGACCATGTAAGAAATCGTTGGATTACCGGTCAATGATGTATACCGTTAACCAACGCGAGACAACCCACCAATAATGAAAATGAGTGTCAAGGTGCCCCAGTACAATCTAACAAGTGCGAATGAATGAGTTGAAGTCGAACACTTGAAAGAATCTACCAATCAGGAGGCAATAATGAATCCCCATTGTCGATAGCGAAGAGTCTGCCACTGATGACTGCAAACCCTAAGGTACTGACAAAAAGACTCTAGACCTTATTCCCAGAGCAATGAGTTGGAGTCGATGGGAAAAGATCTGTTGGAAGGAAGGCATTAAGGCATCCCACATCAGTCCAGCGCGAGTGTAACCCGCAGGCCAAGATTTGGAAGGAATCGGACGAAGTAGAGTGATGGAACCAAAACCGAAGTACGTTTCCGATGTGCACAAGATGAAACTAGCGCACGGAAGAAACCCTCTGAACCAACCAATAATGAAAGCTGACACAGAGGCGAGAAATCCACCGATAGGGTCAAATGGAAATCAAGGTACTGCACGAATCCCAAGTGTGATAATGTATGCTGACGTCGAACACAGGGGAAACCACTCAGTCAATGACCCATAATGATGATCAAATGCTGAGCACAAGGTCACCTATCAATGATGGAAATAGGGCCAGGGTGCGGCTCTAGGTTTTCTCTCAGAGCAATGTGTCGTAGTCGATAAGAGACAAACCCGCCGGCAAGAAGTCAATGGGGACCTTCTCAAACCGGCACGAGCAGAAGACCAAAACATCGTGTGATAGAACAGAATCACCGACAAGACGGGAAGGCCGGCGAATAATGAGTCAAGAGACACCGCGGAATGGCCGACTCTGGTTAGACTTCCCTTGAACAAAAGCACGACTCATGATGACCATGGCAGTAAAAAGTGACACTGTATAAGTCTGTTATGCAGGAGGCAGAACAAACTCTCCATATGATTGGAAGAGATAACCAACCGGGGGAGGACTAACAAGTGAAACAAGGTAAAGGTTGAACCTAGGTCAAAACTAAAACCATCCCAAATGTAGGAAATATATATAAGTATATGTGCTTTGTTCAAGGGTGACAAACTGACTCTGTACTGCCATCAAAACAACGAAGATACATCCCATTCCCGCTCTTTGTGTTATATTTGATTTTTTTGTCTTTTTCATATAATAAGCCTGAAAAAGAATAAAAGAATGCTATGGTACAATGGATAGAACGAGTATCAAAAAATCAGATGCACTAGTTCCTAGGATTGGAATCATCCTATGCTCAATTCAAGGTGGCGGAAACTGGTAAGCGATACTCAGAGGAACGTTCCATCCATGGGTAAAAGGGTGTCAAGTCGCGATAGCTAAGTGCATGCAATGGTTAACTTGTACAAATAGTCAAGGTCAAAAGTTGGATTAAACACTAAGTCCAAATGAAGCTGGCTAAAGGTCAGGATAAACAAGTAGCCAATATGCAATGCAGTAATACAACTTAATGACACCAGGGAGCCTCTAGGGTAAAAGCCAGAAAAAATGATAGTGAGGAAGAAGAAGAATGAAGCTTCAACACATAAGTCATGGCGGGACTAAAGAGGACTCCCGAGCCTACATAAAACGCAACATGGGCAACAAATGATAGCGAGGGACTAACTAGGAAGGTTCTACCACCAAGTCATGATTAAATAATCGGCGAGTGAAATGGGTGTAATAGTCATGACCTGATGGGATCAACCCTATGGCAAGTGATCAGTATGAAGGCTAGTATGCAAGATGCAACGGAAAGTGATTTCCCTAACCTATATGGCAGTGAAGATCATATACCTACCGTGACAAGTCGGTAATCATGGAAAAATCTCAAATTCGTCAAAATGTACCTGAAAACATACCAAACTGGGCACTTCCAAGCATCCGGGTTATGCAGCTTAGGATAGATCGAAAAAATAAGCATAACAAAATTTTGCGAAAATTTTCAACTTTTTAGGCATAAATAGGCAAATTACCTCATATTTGGTTCATTATTACATTGTTGATTTGGAAAAAAGTGCTCTGGAGAAAAAAAATTCTTTCGTCAAATCAGGAACAACCGACCGTCGAATCGCACCAAATTTGTAGTAGGCTCCTCAATCATCTTTGCAAATCATTTTGTCCGTTTAGAAATTAAAATTTAGTGATTTTTACCATTAAAACCCTTGCTAAAAAACACGGACTTGCGCATACACGGGTTTGTAATGGGAATGTCGCATATACACGCGACTGTGCATAGAAAAAGTCGCGTATGCGCAGGCCCGAATCAAAAAATGCGTGGCTAATGCATGATTTGTTGAATTTTGATAGGATGACAATCTCATGGAGAGAGCGCGAGCACAGCGCAATTGATCAAGAGGTCATGCAATATCGAGCATCGCAAAATATTCTTCGGAATTGCGGATTGTTCAAATTTTTCAAAATGCCAAATATGAAAAGCAATGTTCGGTTGCTAGAAATGCTCATCAATTATTGGGAACCAGAAGAGGATTTCTTTATGATAGATCAGATGCCAGTACGCATTGAAGTGAAAGACATATATTTCATTACTGGACTCTCCTGGAGGGGGGAACCAGTAGACTTGCACGGGAAGCCCCTGGGAGGGCTAACCGTGGAAGATTATGTCCATGTGTATTGCGTAGAGGGTTCCAAGAAAGTTGGAACTCAGATTGCGATTAAAGATTTACGGGATTTGCACATGAAAATCCTCCTTTTCACCATTGGCAGAGTGGCAGGATCTGCCTCCCTACATCAGGCGTCCAGGACGCAAATGAGCATAGCAGTAGAATGCTTGACTCATGTGTATGATTGGTGCACAGCCCTATTACTGAACATGAAGCAACAGTTGACCTCAATCCGCCAAGAAAATACCAAACACTTTGGGTACGGTACTATTTTGATGACATTATTCTTTGAGAAGATACCAGCATTGAGACCCAAAGTTATCTCTACCATCAGTAGCCCGAGGGACCCAAGAATTGCTCGTTGGGCGGACATGATGAAGAGATTAGGGGGAAGTGAAGTTCCCCGGACCACTTGGGACGATGAGTTCTTCCTTTGGTGGGGAGAACAAATCATCGTTGTGGACGACTATCCCTATGCTGGGATGGACTTTCGTGGAGATCCAGATCTTGTTCTTCCACCAGGCACAGCATGGGGCACAGTCGGTAAGTTTGCAAAAAAAATTTGACTTATATAATTTTTTTGGATTTTTTCAAATATGTATGAAAAACTAAAAATAAACATGTTTTTTGATTGGATTCATAATGACTGACAATGTAAACATGATCATGATACAGATATTGGACCAGTTCGACCTGAGGGTTTCCCGTGCCACAAGCGTCGCAGGGGCGAAGCAGATACAGTGGATTCAGATAGGACCCTCCAGGCTGTGCAGAGGAACTTGGAGGGGTTAACCCACCAAATACCTATGGCTGCCGTGGAAGACCTGTCGGAAGCCATCCAGAGACGAGTGGTAGGAGTGCCCCGAGACTGGGTACGATTATTCTGCCGAGTTGCCACCGCGGTCACGTTCTATAAGAACACGACTTCTGGGCAGGGACCTCAGGAGTAGACAGATATTATGTATTAGATGACTGTATATTCTTTTTTGAGACTAACCATGATCAGGCATAAGCCCAAGTTTTGTATGACCTTATGGATCCAAATTTTGTAAAGTTTTTGAACACTCTGATGATATATATACAGCGAAATTTGATGTGATGTGATAAATGTATCAAATGTATGATTTTTTTGATGATTAAATTTTATTGTATGGAATGATTAATATGCCAATCAATTGCTTGATTAGCTAATGAGTTTGCTAACCAATTGTCAGCTCGAGGAATATGAATGAAAGTTAAAAATTGAAATGATCTTTGTAACAAACGTACCCTCAAGAACAACCGTAATAAAAATGGGTCACGAACCTGATAAGTATTGTTCAACTGCGACACCACCAGCTGAGAGTCCAAGAAAACTACCAACGAATCAACACCCAAAGATATTGCCTCCGAGAGTAGATAAACAACTGCAGTGTATTCTGCTATATTATTGGAAGCAGGACCAATGCAGACCCCTCTTGATACTAAAAGCTGACCGGAAGGATAATGAAGCACCCAAGTCGCGGAAGCTAAGTTCCGGGTGTGTCTACTAGCACCATCGGCGAAACCAAAATGACTCATGACATCCGACACAACCTGCCAAAGCAGATCAAAAACATCACCAACTCATCAAAGATCGAAAATCAACCAGATATGTACAAAACAAAACTACTATATACAAAAGAAACATGCCAGGCCAAAGCCTAGGCATAATACTTCTTCAAATAGAGCCCATTTCGGGGCTCTGGCAACTCGTTCCCTTCGAAATCAACCAAGGTATATGCTCCTTTCTTAAGGACTTTTTTAATGATAAAGGGGCCATACCACATAGACTTAAACTTTCCTACCCCCAGGGCATATTTTTCTTGGGCATAGACCAAGACAAGGTCACCTTCCGAAAAAACCATGGGTTTGACCGCCTTATCGTACTGAACTTTAACTCGGTTTTTATGCGCTTCATTTATCGTGGCAGCATCCCGAAGCTGCTCATCGAGATGTTCTAGATGAAGGAGTCATTCTTCAAGACTAGAAGTGTCAGGAAGAATTTCAATAGCTAACTTAAGAGAAGGAATCTCGCATTCAATAGGAAATACGGATTCCACCCCGTGCACTAGCTGAAACGGAGTAAAGCCAGTTGCAGTTTTCACTGACGTCCTGTATGCCCAAAGTGCAGGATATAGCATAATATGCCAGTTGGATCTAGCTTTATCAATTGTTCTTTGAAGAATTGTCTTCAAGGATTTATTCACGGCTTTCACTTGCCCATTGGCTTGAGGATAATACGAAGATGAATGCTCCTGCCGGAAACCCAATTTGAGAGCCAACTCAGCCATCATACTATTCTGAAAATGACTGCCATGATTAGTGACAATCTCTCTAGGAATACCAAAATGAGCGATAACTTGGTTGAAAAGGAAAAGAGCTGCAGTCTCACCATCATTCCCAAAAGTAGGCATAGCCTCGACCCACTTCGTAAAGTAGTATACTGCTACAATAATGTACTTGTGACCTTTAGCCGAAGGCGGGTTACAAGTAGTATAATCAATACCCCACTTTGTAAAGGGACCAACAGTAATGATTGGAAAAAGCGGAGCTGGATGAGCGCGCATTTTTCGAGTATAGACTTGACACGGATAACACTTTTTGACCGATTTGATACAATCCTTGAAAATCGAGGGCCAAAAGTACCCAGCACGCAAGATTTTTTGGGCTGTAGCAAGCCCAGATAAATGACCCCCACAAGCTCCACTGTGGGAATTATTCAGCACAGCCTCAGCTTCTTCGAGAGTTAAGCAGCGTCTTAGGATTGAATCAACCCCTCGACGGTATAAAGCATCACCAATAATCAAATAATTCTTGGCTAAGTGACGCAACTTACGACGCTCATCTTTCGAAAAAGTAGAGGGAAAATTCGCAGTCTGGAGATACACAATGATATCTCCGTACCAAGGATCCTATGAAGAGATAAGAAACAAATGTTCATCCGAAAAGGATTCATCATAGATTATCTCTTCCCCACAGGGCAACTCGAAGATCAATTCCGCGAAAACCAATGATTTCTTGGACTTGGCGGACATAAACTCAAGATCAAATTCCTGTAAAATCACAATCCATCTATTATATTTGCCCCCAATCACTCGCCTACTGAGGACAAACTGAAATGGATTGGTTGCTGCCAAAACATAAGTTTTGCGAAGAATAATGTAATGTCGGAGTCGTTGCACAGCATGAACTGCTACTAAAGCTAATTTTTCTATCGGAGTGTACCAGAGTTCAGGTCCTACCAAACCTTGACTAAGGTAGTATATAACATGCTCTGCAAGAGCATCATCCTCCTGAACCAGAACCATACCAATGGTAGATTCTGCTGTTGCCAGATACAAAAGGAAATCCCTGCTATAATCAGGTGGACTCAATAAAGGAGCAAAGGTCAATGCTTTTTTCAAAGCATCGAACGAGCGTTGAGCGAAGTCATCCCAAAGAAATGGAACTTCCTTCTTCAACAATCTCATAAATCCCTTTGTAACTTCAGCATAATTTACGATAAATCTCTGAAGAAAATTAGATTTTCCTTGTAGACTTTGAAGCTGACGAATAGAGGACGGGGGAGGCAACCGAAGTATTGCCTCAACCTTGAAGGGATCTACCATAATCCCTTCCTTGGACACAATGAATCCCAATAACCGACCAGATGTAACTGCGAAAACGCACTTGTTCGGATTCAATCTAATCTTATAGAACCGACATCATTCAAATATTTGCCGGAGGTGACCAGGATGATCCATCCTCTTTTGAGAATGAGCAGCTAAATCATCCAAATATGCCTCGATAATCTTTTTGATGTCGCGGAAGGCATATGACATGGCTTGCTAAAAGGTAGCCCCATCGTTTTTAAGACCAAAATGCATCTTCTTGTATGCAAACGTACCCCAGGGACAAATAAAGGCAGTCTTATGCTGATCTTCAGGACGGATAGTAATTTGATTATATCCGGAGAAACCGTCCATGAAGGAGAAAATCTCATTACCGGCACACTCGTCAATTATCTTATCAATAAATGGTGTGGGGTAATTATCTTTAGGACATGCTTTATTTAGGTCTCTGAAATCGATGCAAACTCAAATTTTTCCTTGCTTTTTATCTACGGGAACGGGATTTGAAACCCATTCAGTCAAAGGAATGGGGAAAATGAATCCCGCCTTAAGAAACTTCTCAACTTCAGCTTTGATAGCTGCTGCCTTCCTAGGATTGACCGGACGAAGTTTTTGCCTCACAGGCTTAGCGTTTTCATACGTCTTGATCTCATGTTGGACAATAGATGGGTCTATACTAGGCATTTCCTCATAAGACCAGGCGAATACATCCCTATACTCTTTAAAGAGCTCGGTGTAAATTTGAACCTCTTCACGGGAACATTCAGCTCCGATGAAGACATTCTCGATAATATTGGGATCCCTGGAAATGTTCACCGGGATAGTAGGAGAAATCAAAGCCATGTTCCCTTCAGCATAAACCTGTGTTGGTGCTAAATGGTTCAAGACTGGGTGAACAGGACCAGGAGACTGAGAACTTGGGAAACTAGTTTCAACTTCACTCAAGTCAGGTAAAAAGTAAGACCGATGATGCAAGTCATCCCACGGTCTATCTATACCAGTCATGGCTTCCAGGATGGCCTCTTCAGATGGAAGAGTGGTATCAAGGCAATCCTAGGCAGAAGAAGAACTAAGTGTCCAAGCCGGGGCCACATCTCCAACCAACTCTTCCGGTGACAGAGGAGCTGGGATGGATTCTACAGAGTCAACAATAGACTGATAATCAATCTCAGCTGCAGAAATAGAAAATTCCATTCCACCCACTTGTCCTTCGCCAGCCATGGCGGTGGGGAAGGTAAGGTCCAAGGGTCCGAAAAATAATGAGTTCTGAAGAACTCTCTTCGAAGAGGAGTCTTGGAGGATGAAATTGCATTGATATGAACCGTAGGAGGAGGAATATCAAAAGTACCCATCAAGGAAGAATACATTCCAACTTTTAAATTCTCAACAGGCGCTTTAGAATTATCCAACTTAGGAACAGATGAGTCAGTAGACGCATTCGGGTCTACAAGAGGACAGTCCAGTTGATCCACTGTAATGATCCTACCTTCGTGAGGGAAACATATAATGCGAAATAATGAGGATGCAATGGCATCCATCTCATAAATCCAGTTTCTCCCCAACAGAAGTTTGTAGTCCAAGCTTGCATCCACTACCTCAACCTCTATATTGACAGTTTTTCCCCCAACACAGATGGGCAAAGCTGGGACAATACCATGGGGCCTATGAGAATTACCGTCGAACGCAGTCAGAAGAGTGGTAGATGGAACAGCTTTGGGAGATCCAAGTGTCTTCCAGCATGCGAGAGACATCACGCATGTCGAAGCACCCTCATCAACAACCGTCCGAAAGATGTTACACTTCCGGTACGATGATTTAATATGAAAAGCCATGTGATGAGGAAGTCACTTCTTAAAATTAGTCATATCAAAAGTAATTAGAAGAGAATTTTTCGGATCAATAGCCCCAATGGCAGTGAGCAAAGCACTGCGCTGAGCCGAACAAGACTGGAGTACCTCTAAAGCCGACATAGCACAAGGACTCTGTGCCAGATCTTCTACAATCGAGTAGTTCTGGGCAGCCCTCGCATTTGGATTAATCGTTGATCGCTTAGAATTTGCTTTTGGCATCCGAGGCATAGACTCAATAGTAGGCTTCGTAATTTGAAGCGGCTCAGTAGCATCAGGGACTTCCTTAGCTTTCGAAGACTCTTCTCCGCCATAATCACGGGATCGCGTAGCGATATCCGCGTGAGCACTCATCATGAAAATGTTCGATGGAATTTCCCCTTCCTGGGTGCCTCCAGAGGAAGCCCCAGGATTTTGGTTCGCGCCAGCAACTAATTGTTTCCCTTGGGGAAAAGGGTTTGTTAACACAGCCTAGGAACTAGAAGAACCCTGTTGGGCTAACAAGCGCTGCACATCTTGAATTTTAGGGCAAAGGTGTGTAAGATGGTCTCCAACACATAGCTTGCATGGAAACTTCACTTTCCTTTTCTCCTTTGGACCCTCACCAACATGCTCGTTGGTTTTATTTGCATTACCCTTCTCGTTCTTGCCCTTTTTCTTATTATTTCATCCCTTCTTCTTCCCTTCGGATTGTTGATTTCCTTTGGGATCAAAAGCTTGGACAGCATTTATGGACAAAGACTGGGAAGGTGATGACTCAGCAGGCACAGCCTGACCAGAAGGAGCAGATTGCAAAGACAACTGCTGCAGTTGAGTAAGCAGGCTGGCTGCACCACTATTGATCGATCCAATCAGTCCGTCGCCATGAGGACCGGGCTTAGTTTTAGATAAATCTAATTTGGAGCGAGGAGCATTAGGCAAATACTTGTGAAGGACCCCAGACTGAGAATATATCAACTCTAGCTGCTGGGCCCTAAAAATGGCCTGCTCCTCGGAAAATACCCCTGAGAGGGATACATCTTTCGAAATATCTGACTGCAGGGATTTGAGAAACCATTCCAAAAGGAATTCACCTAGAATATGAGCTTTAATCAGCCTCTTCCTTCTCCTCCATTCTTGAATGTGATCAGAAATGTGGGTTGCATCATCCTGCTTAAAATTAATTAGGAGTTCAGTCCCAGCGTCATACCGGACAGGCAACTGAAAATGGTTCAGAAATGTAACAGCCATTTCTCCAAATGTAGCAAAATTTCCCCCAGTTAGCTCAATATACCATTTGGCAGCGTTTCCAGTTAGGGTGCGTTGAAATAATCTCAACCTAATCGAATCATCAATCAGGGAGTTCGAAGAACACCATAAATGGAAAGTGGTAATGTGGTCAGCCGGATCTTCTCCATTCTTACCTTCAAACTTTCGAATATCTGAAGGAATTTTGGTGGGAACCAGAGGCCACCCCGGACTATAACGAATCGGATCATTAGTCAACTTCGACAAATCTGGCAAGTTTAACATTGCCAGAAAAGGTAAGCAAGGTGGAGCCTGAGGATTCCATCCTTGATGGGATGGATTCCCAACATTCTGAAAAGAATACCCTGGATTTGATGAGGCACCAGGTTTCCAAAAAGGACTCGTAGAGAAAGGAGAAGAACCTCCTCCCAACGCAAAGTTACCAAAGCCCAGACCAGTTCCCCCCCGCTGAAGTATGAAATGAAGAGGAAAGCCCCTGATAGGGGTTCCAGGCATTAGAAAGAGGAGAAAAGGTCTGATAAGCACTCGACGAAGGGAAAGAAGTATTCCCTTGGTGACCAGCGTAAAACTGATTCCCTGCCCCCACTGTAGTGAATACAAGGTTCCATCCTATAAAAGTGGTCGAATTCTGACCTCCAGACCAAGGATTGAAACTCTGGGTCTGAGAAGTAAACGGAAAGGACCCTAAAGAAGGATTGGAACTAGGAATGTGCCCAGTTCCAAAGGGGAACCCTTGAAAAGAAGCTGATCTACTAGCCATGGAAGACATGGGCGTAGATCCAGCTGCAGCAGCGGAAAAGGAAAAAGAAGGAATCCCACTAGTGGGCATTCCGAAACAGAAGGGACCAGAATGAGAAGCGTGTGCTTGGGTGAAACCAGAGCCAAACACAGCAGCACTAGAAGCAATCGAAGATAAAGCAATAGTGCCCCCTCCTTCAACAGAAGCAGGAGTCTGAATGCCTGCAGCACTCACAGCAGAAGCCGCGTTCCCAGTCGTGGCCATCGAAAGGTAAGAATGATACGGAAGATCTTCCGGTCTCTCTGACTCAGGTCCGATGTATTGAACAACGAACGGATAATCAGGAGGAAGAGGAGATGGACCTGACGCAGGAGGTTCAGGTATGTCTTCAATTTGAAAATCTTCTTCCTGAGGAAACAAAACTCACGAGGTGAGCGGAACGCTCCTCTCGGGACCGACACCAGAATCAGCTATGAAACCTTCAGACCTCTGTGGAGGATCTCTCTCCACTGCGTCAGACATCACCGGGTGGTAACCACCTGCTAAATCACTCCTACGCCTTCTCGAAGAAGGCTCTGGACTCTCGGGAGATAACCCCCGGATTCTCCTCGATCGACGAGGCGCTTGATCAGCCACTTTTATAGATTTTAAATTAGACTCAAAAAGTGAAAAGCTAGGCAAGCTAGGAGAAAAGAGCACTCACTATAAGAAAAATCCCTGAGATACAATCAAGCAAACAGCCTTCAAGTATTTCCGCTCCGGGTGATGAGGATCGGACACCAAAATACAGGAAAGCGAAATATAGGACCTCCCGAAAGCAGTCTGGGATAATTATGGCCCAGAACAACTAGCGAAGGTATCAGAAACAATTACGCCGACCTCCTAATGACAGCCTTTGCCGGCTCAAGCACCCAAGCTTCGCAAGGGCACCCCCCAGAAGTACTGCTGAAAGTGATGCGACGTCTGCCTCAGGTACCACGGGTATTCCCCCCCGCAGTCACCTGTGTGGAACCTAGGAGTGGCAACTATGGGCACCAATCCGTGTCAGAAGCCGAGCGGAACGGTCTTGAGGTCAGATTCAGCTAATCAGAGAGGGGGTATCCCTCTTCTCAGCCTTCACTTCCCCTCGCGCTTGACTCTCTGGAGGAGAGCTTTCCCGATCCACCTAACGGAGTTGGATTTCGCTCAATTAATCAACTTCTATGTTTTGTTTGAGCGGCCTTGGAGAGTTAACTCTCCACTCACCTAATCCAAGGCCCTACAACCTAGCTAGTTGGTGTATGACACTTAGAAAACTTGCTAGTTCATTTTAAATTATATCGCTTATTTTAATGGGCTGTTATGTTAAGTCAAAGGGATGCGGAAATGAAACTTATGATGTTTTGACGCAGAAAGAAATTAATAAAAACCAAACTACATGAAAATGTAGTTATTGTCTTTCGATGAAAAGAAACTTCTACACGGGTTCTACGAGATTAAAAATTGTATTTTTTCTTTTCAAATAACAAACTCACACTCACAAAAACTATGAAAATGACTAAATGTTTAAATGCACCTGATGCAAATCACTACAAGCATGCAAATCCTAAGATGCAAAATCTCCTAAAGCAGAGTGAAATTTCGCAAAAGTCCTTCAGTTTTATCTCTTTTTTGGTTTTCCAATAAGCTAGTTCCCAAAATCAAGAACTCTTAATATGAAGACACCAAAAACACTTAACAACAAGAGGAAGAAATCAATGACAACTCCTTTCCATAATCAAGCCAAAATCCAAAGGCAAGAAACCTCAATCAAAGCTTCAAAAGATACAAAGAAACGAAAACAAAATGCAAAAACAAAAGCAAAAAACAAAGAAAAATGTTTTTTGATCTTTTGAGTTTTATAAAAGAGTTTGAAAAGACCAAGTGAAACTATAAAATCCCAAGCCAATCAACACTGAATTTCAAGCAAAAACTTCAAAAATGCTCCAAATCTTATAAGGCTAACTAGTAGCAAGATCAATACGAGCAAAAGAAGACAAGAAAACTCAGCCACTCAGCCTAAAATAATAGTACAACCTTGCCGCAAACAAAAACTTCAAAGAACCAAGAAAGACTCTTCAAAAGTTGCAACAAGACCTAGCCAACTGAACTCAAGAAAACCAACCAAGAAATGGGAAAAAATCATAGTGCAAAGAAAAACACAAAGATAGGAAAGAGTAAATGGGTAGGAGCTCTCTATTCTGATGAAGCAGAACAGCCAAGAATTCCCAGAAAAGGATCTTGGTACTCAAACCAGAAGTGCCAGCACAAGAAACAACACTTTGCCAAAAAGACTAGTTTTCTATCAAACGAAAGAGAGAAAAGACCAAAAACCATTTTCTTCACAATCTAGAGAGTACTAAAACACTGCAGGAACAGGTCTCCACAGACAGAAAGGACTAAAAGCCAAGGAATCCAAAATTTCAAAATCTGCCTAGGTATACGCTACTTCACAGTTTAGCAACAAGCGTGCATACGCAACTGTGCTAAAGGAAACACGTGTATACGCGACTCCCTTTAGACAAACTTGTGTGTATACACGACTGTGTGCAGAAAAAAGCGTGTATACAAAGGTAAATAATGAAAAAACAAAAAGGATCAAGCCTGGATAAGAGACCAGGACTTCAGTCTGACTGAGAAAGAATAAACTGGACTGCAAATGAAAGTTAAAACTATTGGAAACCTATCAAACAGCTAAAACCACCCAACAGGGGAATCACAAGAATGCGATCCCCAGTGGAGTCGCCAGTTCTGTTTCGGGGAAAATCACCCTAGAGGTTTGTTGGGTTTAAACCTCCACAGAGCAGGGGCATGCTACTTAACAAGGACTCACACAACCATACACGTTCATGAAAAACTAAATAGAGTAGATCGAGGAAGTTACCGTAGGTCCTACGGTTGAAGCAAATCCCGCGGGGTCCAAACTCCCAGCAACCCTTCTTCCTTCTTAACCTGAAAGACAAGAAGAAACAAGCACGAAGAACTGGTTGTACAGCATATATCTACTCTAAATGTTAGTGAAATCCATATGAAACATTAGATAAACCATAATGAATGCTTAAATAACAATATTCTCATATATGTAAGCAGACACTAACACGTATATTTCGGGAACAAGATGGTACTTCTGTATTATAAATAGCATGTACAAAAATAACGAGTGGAGAGATCACCTGAATCCTTCCACGATCTTCGAGCAGACTGTCGTCCGGATCCGTCCCGCCCTTGCCTCGCTAAGACTCCTTCCAAACTGGTGCATACGAGATGACATATAGGGAGATGAGCATCTCAAGGAAACAAGGGTTTCCTGTAATGAACTGGGAAAGTGCAGGAGGCATGGGGAATCAGACTTGGATAGGGAATACCAACAGAGTATAATATCAATAAATTATCTCTCTCCCTTAGGCCATGCACATGAGGGGCTTTTATACTCCCTCCAAGTAGTTTCAACAGTTGGAAACAATTGGCCACGTGCTGGGGTGGTTGAACTACCTGAGTAACCATCAACCCAGCCCGAAAATAGGGAATTTTTATATATTTTTTCATGATTTTAATGGCATACGCGGAAAAGTACATGTGGACTCGCGTATACACGCGGAAAAGTCTAGGCATAACCGCGTATGGGGATTTTTACACTGTTTTTTAGTGAATTTGTCCAAGTCTGTAGGAATGGGTGCCCAAAGCCATAAAAGCAATCATGAATCATATGAAGGTGAGAAATGATGCTATAACACAAGGTTCAAGAGTGGTCCATGGGGCAAGTCATCTATGTCAAAGGATCTCTTTAAGTTGATTTTATGGAATGAAATAATAATAAATGGGGCGAGGGAAATCAAACAGATGAAGGAACAAAAGACAACCTAAGACCAGGTCAATACCTTGAAACTATCCTGCTTTTGGCATGCACTTAAGAGAAGACACAAAATTAATCTAAAATTAGGTAAGTACTTTTTAACTAGCCTTCTTTGATATACTTTCAATAGAAAAAATTTAAAACACTTAGAATAGCTTAAGATCAAGTAAATACTTTTAGCTTATCCTGCTTTCAGCATATTCAAAAAGGAAAACATTCATGACAAACATAAAAAGTAGTCTAAGATTAGGTAAGCACCTTGAAAGTAGCCTGATCTTAACATACTTTTAAGGGAAAACTTTCAGACAAGCTTTGGATAAAGAACTAGAAGACAGGGCAAACCATAAACTTTCCTATTTTTAACTCTACTTAGCATGAAATTAAAATATCATTCAAGAACTTCCTTTCAAGTTTTGCACCTCAAGATATGGACTAACCAACATTCCTTGATAATGTTTACACTTAATTTAAGTCATTCTTAAATACACAATTGGAGGAAAACATAAAGACAAAGCTTATCAGTGAGAGTAGGGTACAACTAAAATTAATTCCTAGCTCTATATTTGTTGTTCTTTATCAGAGAAAGTGGACAGAATGTAAACAAAAAGAAAATAACAATTTACAATAAGAAACACATCATGATTGACATACATCAGGATCCCACAAATAAACTTGTATTTGATGTTCAAACCAGTTACAATCTTCAAGTCCAGTGGGTTTCTACAGCTTCGAACTTCTCATCTCAACTTAGGTGTCTTCAATTACAAACTGAGCTACAGCATCTTCAGAAAACTATTTACATGCAACAAATATCCATAGACCAACCTGTTACAATGTGCTCCTCAAGGAGATTTTATAAGAAAATGAGGAGGTGGAAGAGTTTCTAGGGTTGAGTATCATTAATTCTACACTTAATGCAATTCCTAGCCTTGAAAACCATGCAAGGCATAAGGCAAGAAAGCATCCAATTTAAAACTCTCTCTCATAACTCTGTTTCCTATTTCTTAGGCTTAGTGGATGAGAAGATTGACTTTAAAACTCTTTGTTATCTTTTCAATAACTTCGCTGATAGTTTGAAATAAGTTCCTTTGTTTGAAATAACTATTTAGCTGTCTTTAGGCAAATATCTTCTGGATAGGCAATAACTATGCCTTCATTTGATTTATGAAAGCTGCACGTGGCTCTTTAGTAGCCGAAGAGGATTTAATTACCCTCTGATGTGCCAGTGGAGGCCTTTTAGACTGATATATCTCCTTGTTTTTCCTTAAAACACCTTTCATCTGCTTTGGTCTGTGTTTTGAGGCCTAATTAGGCCTTGATCTTCATTTCTAGTCTTTTATTCCTTGTTGATTGTGGATTAGGTCTTTGATTCTCGAATTGGTGCCTTAATCCCTTTAAAATCTGTTTAAAATCATTAATTCTTCACTTATGCACTGATCTTCACCTTTGATACTAATACTCTTCATCTAATTAATGTTTATTGTGTTTTTCTATGTTGCAGGTGCGCAGAAGGTTTCAAGACATCACCAATGCTCATGAGGCACGAGAAAAATCATAGTTTTAAACCTTTTAAATCCCTTTTCTTTGTGGATAATTTCCTGTGGATCGCCATCCCTGGCCTTTCGTTTCTTTTTAAAACTATGGAAAAAACCTTTATAACCTGCAAAAAACACACAAAAGTTATGAAAATCCCATGAAAAATAGGTTAAGACAGCTTTGGGAGGTTTGGGTGCGAGATTAAGTTGGAGCCATCGATTTAGATTGATCAAAGGTCGAGATTGCTCGACCAAGTCATTAGGGGAAGGGTTGGGTGAAAAGTGAATGGAGGCGAAGTTAAATCGGGGCCATTCGATCTTCGGAGATTGACGGCAGAGAAATCACAATGGAGCGTTTGGTAGAGTAGAAGTCTAATAGATGAATTGGTGGTGAAATTAAATGAGGGCCATTCAATCTTAAAAATCAACGGCCAAGATTAAAAGTGAAAATCACATTGCGGAGAAAAGTGGTTTGGAAAAAAACCATTAACGGTTTTCGCGCAACACTGGGGGGGGAAGTGGTTTTCCAAAAAAAACGCGATACGGTACGCCTGTTGACACATGTCCCCTTCAATACCACTTATTTTAGAAAAATTTTGGGCATTAAAGTTCGGTCACAAAAATTTTGCGAAACACTGCATCCGCCGTCAGATCGGAGGCTCCAGATCCGACGGTGCGAATCGCACGCGATAGGAAAGCTGCACGGAAGGGGTGATAGTGGAATACACATGGCAGTGCCTGAGTGGATAGGTGTTTTATGAGGTGCGAGGTAGGTCCCAAAGGAGTTTGGCCTATTGGTTTAAATCTCGACCGTAGGATCTTTTGAATGGACGCTCGAGATTAACAAATGGGGCAGGTTATTTTTCAAATGAAAGGTTTGAGAATATTCGGTTAAATCCCGACCGTTGGATTTTTCTGACAGACGGTCAAGATTGAAAGAGGAGATGAGTTATTGTGTAAAGGAGGAAAGGGGCTAGGAGCTGTTGGGTTTAATCTTGATCGTGGGATTTTGAGAATGAACGGCCTGGATCAAAAGAAAGGGTGGATGTATGGATGGAGGGGAAAGGTAAGGAATGAGGGTAAGGCAGAGATCAGGTAGCTCAGGGCCGTTCAATCTTTGGAGATCGATGGTCCTTATTCATTTAAAAATTTTCGTCAAGGAATGGAAAAAACAAAGGAAAGTAAGGTTATGACGGGTTTTGGAGATGGGGTTTAGGATTTTAGCACCCGATTGCGGGGCTGTAGGTCATGTGAGAAAAGGGGCTAAGGGAATTAAGCCCTCGGGGGCTTAAGACATATATTTTTTGGAAGAGTGCTTTTAAGCCCAAAAAATAGTGTTTTTTAAGGCAAAATAGGGGTTCCGATAGGTAAAAGGAGGCATTTTTGAACCACATAAAACGGGAATATAAGGTTCAATGGGATGTTTTGATGATTTTGAAGGTTAAATTAAGGCTTATGGAGGGATTTTATGAAGGAAATGAGAATGAAAATGGGATTTATTTATGATTAAAGGAGGAGTGAAAATGATGGGAAAATGGGGTTTTAAGCAGTCTTTCTCTTAGCAAACAGTAGGTTCTTTAGGATAAAGAGGGAAACAACAATGAAGATTAATTCAAGGAGTAAAGATCTTCATAAGAATTTAAGAAGTAACAATTTGGTCAAGAAATTGTTTCTTAAAGGTTGAAAGAGACTTAGCCACCATTTTCTATGAAAAAATTTTATAGGTGGCTAACAAGCCTCATTTTCCTTATCCTCACTGTTTTTTTCCGTACTGCTATGAGCTTCATTGTTCTCCTCATTGCTCTCTGACCCACTTCTATCATGAATAATTTCCTTGTTGCTTTCTTCTTCATTGAAATCTGCCTCACTGACATCTACCTCCTCATTTCCTTCTTCTTCATTGCTTGATTCAACATTTCTTGATTTCTGATTTCCCTCTCCCTCATTTACATTTGATTGATCATTTTCATTTCCCTCATTGTTTGATGCACTAGTACCATGAGAGGATGGTGAGGGATGGTGAATAGGTGATGAAGGAGGAAGCACATAATGATGTGAAGGATTATGAATGGATGGTGAGATGGAAGAGTCATCATGAAGTGAGGGAATGTGAGTGGATGGAGTAATGGGAGGATGAGAAGATGAAATGGCATCTTGCTGTTGTTGGGCTTGTGGGGAAGTAAACACCTCATTAGCAATGAAGGTTTCCCAAGGAATACCATTTTGCTGCAATTGATGCATCACAACCATTTTAATAAGAGAGTGGTCAAAGAGGCTTTGCATCTGCTGAGGATAGTTTCTATTTTGTACAATATAGGAAATTTTTTCAATGCTTCTGTAGAGGTAATAGGGTAGGTGCAGCATCCTCACCCTAGTAAAGTGCATAAGCAACCTAATGTGATAGGATTAAAGCTGGGAAAACCTTCCCTCACATGTAAAATACTTCATAATTATCCTCATCATAGGTGCATATCTATCAAGCAAGTGAGAGAAAGGAAAGAGAGATTTAGTGTGGTACTTGTACCTAGATTTTAAATATGGCTCATAGTAGCTCATGTCAAGATTGGCCTGCTTTAACCATTTCTCCCCTAGACTAGCTATGCATGTGGCATTGGAAATAACATCTGTAGATAGCTCAAAATTTACCCCTGCAAAGGTTAACTTGTTTCTCATGCAAGTTTAAGTATGAAGAGGCTAGTTAGCTCAGGGTGGTTTTTCACCTGCTGTACCTTCTCACAAAAATCAAAGCATCCTACATTCTTGAAACATTGAACAGTAAGGGGAGATGTCATTAGATATATTGTGTTGAGGAGTTAAAATCTATTGATCTTTCCACCTTTGTGCTCATTCCCCCTTAGCATTTGGCCTTCTCCTTCACGACCACTGCACTCTCTTTCTGACATTTTGACCACTCTGCCTTTGAAGCCCTAGCACTTGATGTGAAACTGATATGAAGGAGGGTAATGGAATGGTAGTCTGCTTGTGAATGAGATGAATGAGTGAAGGTGTAAATATGTGAGAATGAGGGATAAGCTAACCACTTAATGAGAACCCTCTGTTGATATGTCAAAATTTGTTTTTAAATATTAGAGGTTGATGTGTAATTGAGGTGAATGAGGGTAATGGAATGTCAACTTTTCTTGCAAGTGAGGGGGTGAATGAATGAATGATATGACTAACCTATATGAATGAAAATATTTACAACACCCTATTACACCTCTATCCTGACTGATACTCTTTATGGGTGGATGGAGAAATGAAAAACAATTATTTGCAAGCTTGGTTCTTAGGGTTGCCTCTTAGGGTTTGATTTCATTCATTTCAACCATCAAAATGCTTGGAGATGAAGTTAGGGAAACCACTTGCATATTTATGTGCTTAGAAGACCTTGGAGGAGACTTGAATATTGTTTTGAGGTGGTATGAGTGTTTGCAGGGTGTAGGAGGCCCTCCGGGCCAAGGGCGTAACGCCTAATCTGAGGGCGCAACGCTCACTCGAAGTGCGCAATGCTCAGTCCAAGCACATAGCACCTAAGAAAAAACTTGTTGTGGGTGTTGGGAAAGAGTGCAGTGCTTTTCTAGGCATGCAGTGCCACATCCCAGGCATGCAAAGCCTATGTAAATACACGGGGAAACTTTTCCAAGTGCGCAGCACCAACGTGAGTGCGCAACGCCAAAGAAAATTGTCCAACTTCACCTAGAAAAAACACAAATTTTCTTCTCCTGAGCGCTCTTGGTATTTTTCAAGTGAGAAATAAGTTGTTTGAAATAAAAAATGACCCCATATAGGCTTTGGAATTAGATATAACTTTGCAAACCCACTTTCCTAATGTTTTAATCCTTTTTTACTTTTCACTGATATTCCTTTATACTTTTGCTTGTAGGTACTGAAATTATGATTTTGACCATTATTTTGCTTCTTGAGGCATAATATACTCATCGTCACATCTGTAATATCCCAAAAGGGAAAATGTAGTAATATTTCACACAATATAAGAACTTACAGCAAGATAAACAATAAACCTAAGTACAAATTAGAATATACAGAAAGAGCTGTGCCATTTTATTATATTGGAGATGAATGAGTTACACAAGTACAAGATATAGGTAGATCTAGCCAAAAAGATGAGCTAGGATCACCCAGAAAACATGTGTGAAGCAGGTACAGCGTAACTATTGAGGCTCTGCAGAAAATATTGTGTTGCCTCTTCAGCAGAATATAAACATATGGTTGCAGGCTAAAAAGAGAAATGCAAATCTACTCAAAACTGGAGCTCTGATGATACCAAGATTCAATATCTGGCCAATGTGATGGATTCCGAAGATAGCCCAAAAAGGATTTTCTAGATCTACAACTTTGGAAAATCACCTTCCTAGGATTTGATCCTTGATCTATTTGGAAATACAAAACTGAAGCTATATCTAAAGAATATATGGTTGAAATGTGTGCTCAGATTAGATCTATTCTTGAAGGGTTGCTCCCTTCATCAGATCTATGAGCTGGAAGCTCTAGATCTACCTTCTCAATCCTCCAATGATGAATCTAGATGCTGCAACAAAGCTGCTAATAGAAACTATAATGTGAGGGAAAGAGAGGCCTTCTGCCTGCTAAAAAATGATGCAATAAGCTCCAATCTGATGGTGAGACTGATGGCAATGTGAAGGATCCTCCACTGGATTTATAGCTAAAGTGCTAGCAACTTCCTTCCTCCTTTCAGATCTGCAATATGGACTACGTTATTCCTGAAGGGAATACTGCTGCTAGGAGGTAAATAAAATTTGGCCTGATGCAAGATCTGCAATGTGGCTTTGGGAGTGCTGATCTATAAGCCCAAGTGATGGGAATAATCCCTCACCTTGTTCTCTAGTTGAAGTATTGAAGACAACTTCCACCTTCCAAACCGATCTTTAGAAATCTTCATATTTCTGAATATGAATGTTCTACAGAAAGTAGAAAAAGGAAATGACACTTAAAGCTTGATGTATAATGAAGTAAAAACCTCTTCCTTAGAGATCACTCAAAGAAAGAGGAGGGATTCCCGCCCGGGAACACCCTGTGCTAAACAGCACCTACAATCTCTGCTAAATAGCCCAATAATGCAGTGGCATGTCACTTAACAATTCTAGATCTAAAAGATCATACGTCAAATAATCCAAGATGCCTTTCACCTTTGCCTTCATCTCCTTTATAATGATTGAGCCATCCCAAGCCTTGGCCCTAATCTCAACTGCGTAGTATCATGTGGACAAGATCCTCCAAGTGGGACTGTGTTGTTTGACCAAATCAACCAAACAGTCTAGGTGCAATGTACACCTCCTCCATCATGTGTGCTTCATTTGCACATGATCCTCCACCACTTGATCATTAATTCTCAATGACCCTTTTTTTGACATCTTCAGGATCTTAGTTGACTAAATCAACCCTCCACGATCTCTCTCATTAAATGAAACATGATCTCCAATCTCATTCACATTAGTAGTTGCTCAACTACCCCTTTTTGTAGATCTAGTCTAAATTCATCCACATTCACACACACTAAGCGGATATTTATTCTTATTGAGGATTGTGGGTCCCTCCACCCTTTTATTTACTTAATTCATTAAGGAAATCAAGGACTCTAATATTCCAAATATGGTGTGAAAATTTGGGAATATTACAGCCCCCCCAGGCAAAATGTTGCTTGTCCTCAAGCAACTCAAAAAGTATATGCAAAGCCATCTATTCCCCTCCAAATGGCATCCACATAAGGAAGGCTTCCTCTATTTTCTGCAATAGGTTATGCATGTTTGGTTCCAAATTTGTCTTTTAAAAGCATAAATAATGACCTCCAACTGTTTGGTTAGATGTCCTCCTTCCATCATGAAGTACCAAGTGACAACCATATGATGTATAACATCATCATCAATACATGAGGTGCATACAAGAAGTTGGTTCTCTTCACAAAGAAAAATCTCAATCACACAATACACAGCTTCATCCCATGTTTCATGAATTAGATTGAGCATTGAGATGCTCTCATACTTAGCCATGTTGGCCTTGTTGGATCCAAACTTCATCATTCCAAGGTTATGCAAAAGAAAAAGGGAAGAAGTAATATGGGTAGAAAAATATATCAAACCATATTCTCCTAGAAATAACCACCGGATCAAGGCCCTTTGCTGCCATCCTCCATCTCCTTCATGTAATATGGACAATCCAAACTCCCCCAAAAGCAATCCAAGCAATAAGAGATCTTGTTACTTTCTTTCCTCCTCACTTGCATCATGAAATAAAGGCATACTAATGGACATACGAGATGTCACATCAGCCCCATACAAAGAAACATCATCAATGCACATCATGAGATCATTATGCAAAGTTTTACACAATACAAAACACATAGACATAGGAGATGTCATGTGGTGGCCAAACTCTCTCAAGTGAAACCAAAATGAACATGCCTTCCCTTGCTGCAATTTATCATTGAAAAACAAGGCATGATTCAAAAAATTATGAGCTATTGGGTGGTATCCATACTCACCCAAGAGCAGCTAGTGCAACCATGCCTCCTTCTTCATTTCATACATTTTTTTCAAGGCATGGATCAGTAAAATAGGTGCCATTGGAGAGTGACAGAAATCTCCCAATGGAAACCAATGTAACCAAGCATGCTGGCCCATTCAAATCTGCAAGTGGATTTGCAACCCCTTGCTTATCATCCTTACCCATTCACTCCCATGGGGATGATGAATGAGGTACTACATAATCATGGCATCCTCCCTTTGTAGAATGCCATCCTTCCCAAATTGTTGAAGACTTTTGCATTTCATGAAATGTTGAAATGCATCTCTAATGAGATCTCTTAATGAGATTCTCTCTCCATCAAAGGCCCTCCAAAATGAAAGAAGTTTTGGATTTAATGCAAGTAGAAGTTTCTCTTTGAGCAGTGAGAGGCTCATTGAGAAAGGGTCATATAGAAGGGAGAAAAGGTTTCTCATTTCAAGATGTCTACAATTTATCATATTTTCTTCCATTGCTTCATGAGTGAAGCTACCTCCAAAATTCTCCAAGAATGATGAAGCCCTTTCTTTGTCACAGCTACTAAGTGACAACGATGTAGATCTGTAGGGTAATACATATGTTGTCTCGAAGTAAGGCACAATACTAATCTCACAATCATCCATTGTACATAGGATAATGCTAATCCCATTTTCTAAAACTATACATCTCAACTCAAGGGGTTGAATGCAGCTCAACAATGATGAACAGGGATAGTTTTAAGTCTCCTCCTTGATTAGATCAAGGGTCCTCTGCGCTGTGATATGTTTCTGCTTCAAATCAACATCTTGTTCTAATCCTTGGTCATGCATTGACCTTGAAACAACATGTGCTAAAATTTTATGCATACCTTGGATCAACTGATATGTGAGAACCTCTTGACAGAACACAAGAGTTCCTCCAACTGGGAAAATAATATCTCCAACTGCTAGTAAGAGTGATGATCTCTTTTCTTCAAATGTACCAGTGCTGGTATCCTCCTCCTCTTCCTCATGAACCTCCTGATCCATGCATGGTACTCCATATGTCAAGAGCTCAAGACTGTATTGAAAAGATGCAAGTGTCCCTTCTCCAGATACAAGTACTTCTGCAGCAGGTGGTGAAAGTAGTGACCTCCTTTCTAGAGTGACAAGATCAACATTCTCCTTGGTTTCCTTGGGAGATGCCCCTTTGTAGCACAACTCTATCTTCTCCACATCAAACTTCTTTCTCAACTTGTGAAAGAAATCTAAATACTTGGTCACCTTTGCATGCTCTAGGTTCTTCTTCATCTAAGAGATGAAGTGCTACAATTTGAACAACCTCCTCTTCAGCCACAAGATGTAGCTTGAAAAATGATTCTAACTCCCTCTTCCAAGCCTTGACATTGCTTGAGGAAGATCCATCAAATGTAGGCAAATAGAATCTATTATGCCTCTTCCTTCTATTGCTGCTATAGGATCCTCTTTCTTCTCTAATCTGGAAGAATTGTTCTAGAGTTAGCTTCTCCTTGAAAGCTCTAGACTGTGCTTTGTACTCTTCAAGATATAGACTGAGAGTCTCATGAGTCTTAGGTTCCTCCTTTTCTTCACTCCTATACCTCGCACCTTCTTCAAAGAAAGTGGGCATAGTTTATCTATGAGGAGATCTAGGATTCTCCGGTCTTCTTTGCTGCTAATAGGAAGTTCTTTTCCCATCAGATCTTCTTCTTGGATCTTCTCTCTGTTCTTCCTCCTTCATTTGATTGACCTCCTGGGAGAGATCTTACATGGATCTGAAGAAAGGAGTGATATATCTCACATCCTCCATGATAGATCTCATCTATATGTTCTTCGTTCAATATTAAAAGATGAAGTGTCCACAAGCTGAGCCAAATATCATGCTCTGATACCACTGTAATATCCCAAAAGGGAAAATGCAGTAATACTTCACACAATATAAGAACTTACAGCAAGATAAACAATAAATCTAAGTACAAATCAGAATATGTAGAAAGCGCTGAGCCATTTTATTATATTGGAGATGAATCAGCTACACAAGTACAAGATATAGGTAGATCTAGCCAAAAGGATGACCTAGGATCACCTAGAAAACATGTGTGAAGTAGGTACAATGTAACTATTGAGGCTCTACAACAAATACTGCGCTGTCTCTTCAACAGAATATAAACATATTGTTGGAAATATGATGCAGAGTGTTGTCCTTGATGGCAACCCACTGAATGAAGATGAAGACATGTGACTGTTGACATGTGTTGTCCTTGACGGCAATCCACCTGATGAAGTTATTCTTGACTTGATGGACTTGGTAAATGATGTAAATCTGATGTGATATGATGTTTGTTGACAATATGATGCTAAGTGTTGTCCTTGAAAGGCAACCCACTTGATAAAGATGATGGCAACTTACTTGATTGAGTTGTGCTTGCTAGAATATGTTCTTGATGAAGAAAATATGATGTATCTACAGTGTGCAATGAAGAAAGGAATTCAGAATGTGCTCAAAGTATGATGGAAAAATTATGTCTCTATGAATACGCGGATATGTCTAAAAAGAACGTGATAAGTCGCGTATGGGAAAAAGCGCTCAAAAAGTGCAAATCCAGGGGCCCGTGGTATTGAAGGCTCATGGTATTGATGACTCGTGGTATTGAAGGCTCATGGTATTGATGACTCGTGGTATTGAAGACTCATGGTATTGAAGACTCGTGGTATTGAAGGCTCATGGTATTGATGACTCGTGGTATTGAAGGCTCATGGTATTGATGACTCGTGGTATTGAAGACTCATGGTATTGAAGGCTCATGGTATTGGTTTGACTCGTGGTATTGAAGGCTCATGGTATTGGTTTGGCTCGTGGTATTGAAGGCTCATGGTATTGTTTTGGCGTGTTTAATGCTAGGTGATGGACTCCTTATATAGATAAACCACCAGCCTAAACTTTGCAATACTCATAGCTTACTCCACCTATCTATGTGTTGCAAATAGCAACAGTATAGTTACAACTGATAGCTAACTCTACCCTTTCATCTATCTCTTTCACTGGTCTTCACTGAACTGATCATGCACTGTAGTGAACTGAAGTGTTCTTGAGTTAACTAATGAGTTAATATTTAGTAAATTAAATATTATTTAATTTACTCCACTCATATCTAATTGATTAGTTAGTTTAACTAATCCCAACTAGTTCAACTAAAATAAATAGAACACAACTCCACTATTTGTCCCGTTAACTCCTCCAAAACTTCTGCCACTGAAGTCTAACTGAAGTCAACCATGCAAGATGCCATCAAACCCTAGGAACCACGTGATTCCTTGTGTCAGTTGCATGAGCCACCTCCATGACTCAAGCTGAAGTGCGCCAAGAGAGTAAACTGTTGTTTATAGTCAAAATATTATTAAGGGTAAATAATATTTGACTTCCATATTTTTAGGAGATCAGTCTAAAAATAGCCTGGGTCCTAAAAATTAGGGTCTCATCTATTTTTACCGACATGTCGCATACTCCAAGAATCTCCAAGTAGAATTCCCAAATTATGCTCTGTATGTCTAAAAATAGACATAGTCTAAAAATAGACTTTGCGCCAGAATTTGCCTGCGGGCCCACTTAGTGAAGGCGACTTCATTTCACTAAGCTCCATCATCTTGCTGCATTCTCAACACTCCCTCTCGGCAAGATATGGATTATCTGCAACCCCTATCCTGCCTCTGTGGAATTCGAACTTGCTCCTGGTGAGCGCCTTCGTCAAGATGTCGGCATCCTGATCCTCGGTGGGAACATATGAAAGCATCATGATTCTCCGCTGAACACAATCTCTGATATGATGGTACCTGATGTCGATGTGTTTGGATCTATCATGAAATACTGGATTAGCCGAGAGTTTAATGCAACTCTGGTTATCACAGTAAATCACTGTGGGCTCCAAATGCAACCCGAACAATCCAACGAGGATCTTCCTCATCCAAATAGCCTCGCATGCAGCCAAGCTAGCTGCCATGTACTCGGCCTCTGCTGAATTGAGTGCCACGGATCTCCGCTTCCTGCTGTACCAGGAAACTGCTGTCGACCCAATGCTGAAAACTCCTCCAGATGTGCTCTTCTGGTCCGTTGGGCTCCCTGCCCAATCTGCATCAGTGAAGCCAGAAAGCTTCGCTCCATCCTCCTATCTGTACCATAGACCATATCCCGATGTGCCTCTGATATAGCGCAATACATGCTTGCCCGCCTTCCAAAAGAGCTTGGTAGGCTTAACCATAGCTTGCGAAAGCTGGTTAACTGCATAGCATATATCGGGTCGAGTATTGACCAGATACATCAACGACCCCACCAACTGTCGATAGACAGTGGCATCCACTACCTCCTCCGAAGTAGCATCTCCCTTCCTCCAACCTCCGGGAAGAGGGGTATCAACAGGCTTGCAGCCTTGCATGTTGAACCTCTCCAGAATCTCCCGGGCATACTTGCCCTGAGAAACAAACAGTCCTCCACTGCGCTGCCAAATCTCCAATCCCAGGAAATAATGAAGGATGCCCAGGTCCTTCATCTCAAACTCTCGTGCAAGATCCTCCTTGCATGAAAGTATCAACTGCTCATCGCCAGTCAAAATTAGATCATCTACATACAGTACGATGATCAACAGCTTCCCCTCCACCACAATCTGGTACAGGTTTGGATCCGCCTCACTTTTGGAGAATCCAAGCCCGGTGAAGTAGCTGTCTATCCGAGTGTACCAAGCACGAGGTGCTTGCTTCAGCCCATACAGTGCTCTCTTGAGTCGGCACACATGCGACTCACTGCTGAAGATCTCAAAACCTTCAGGCTGCTCTATGTACACCTCTTCCTCGATAACTCCATTGAGGAACGCAGTCTTCACATCCATCTGATGAATGTGCCACCCCATCTGCGCTGAGAGAGCAAGGATCGTCCGTATGGAAGAGTACCTTGCGACAGGTGCAAAAGTCTCCTCATAGTCAATCCCCTCGATCTGTGAGAAGCCACGGGCGACAAATCTCGTCTTGTACTTCTCCACACTCCCGTCAGCCGCCTGCTTCACCTTGTAGATCCATCGCGAACCTACAACTGATTTCCCAACCGGTCTTGGGACAATCTCCCATGCACTGTTCCTGATGATCGAATCATATTCTTCGATCATGGCATCAACCCATGCGGGTTCCTCCACAGCTTCCTCAAAAGAGGATAGCTCTGTCACAACACATTGACTCATAAGAGCCATGTATCCAGTGTATCGATCCGGTGACTGTCTCTGTCTGCGCTGAGCTGTAGGTGGTCCTACAACCTTCTCTGCATCCCGAGCCAGTCGCTCAGCTTCTGTAGTGCGCATGCGCCCTCTGATGGTTGGCGCTGCCTGGGTGGTTTCTTCCACCTCCTGAACCTCCTCTTGTGGCTGATCCACATCAGGAAGCTCCTCCTTAGGAACTAACAGCTCCTCATCTGCATGCAAGTGTAGCTCCCTCTCAAGCGAACACTGCATGGCTTTCTCCTCCTGAAATTTTATATCCCGTCGCACAACAGTCTTGCGACTGTCTGGAACATACACCCGATAGTTATGAGGTGTATCAGTGTACCCCACAAATATTCCAACCTCAGCAGTTGGATCCAGCTTCCTTCTCGCATCCTTCGTCACATGCATGTAGACAGGAGAACCAAAAATCCGCAAATGGGAAATATCAGGCCTCTTGCGAGAATAAGCCTCCTCCGGTGTACTCATGCCAAGAACCTTGTGAGGACAACGGTTCTGCACATACACTGCTGTATTGCATGCCTCAGCCCACAAGTGAAGGGGTAGGCCCCGATCATGCAACATCGCCCGTGCAGCACCCACGATCGTTCTGTTCTTCCGCTCAGCCACCCCGTTCTGCTGTGGGTTATGGGGTGCGATGAGCTCTCACCGAATCCCTTCTGCGCTGCAGAACTCCTTGAATTCAGCCGAGATGAATTCACCACCGTTATCACTCCTTAGAGCAATCACCTTCTTCCCCGACTCCTTCTCGACCGGTGCTTTAAACTCACAGAACTTCGCGAATGTATCGCTCTTCTTCTGCATGAAGAAGATCCAGCACTTTCGAGAGAAATCATCAACAAAGTTCACATAATACTTGTGCTTTGCTGTCGAAGCAACTGAGAAAGGACCACACACGTCTGTGTGAACTCTCTCAAGGATCGTCGTGGCGCGACTATCCTTCTCGTGAAAGGTTGCTTTCACATACTTCCCTAAAGTACACCCCTTGCACTGATCTGACTGCGCAAGAGTGCCCTTAGGAAGTCCAGTAGAAATCTGCTGCAGAATCTTCAAAGCTCCATGGTGAAGATGGCCCAATCTTCTGTGCCATAGTTCGCCCTCATCATCCCGGCTCACCACTTCTCCCGCCTTGCATGCCATAGCTGCGCAGTCATCTACCTGCAACTGATAAAGGTTCTGAGTTCGAACCCCTATCTTCCGGGTCTCTCCAGTAGTCTTACTGCGCGGGAAGGCTTTTCCTTCGCTGAAGACCACATCATACCCCTTATCCTCCAACATCGCTACTGAAATCAGGTTCTTCTTCAATCCAGGTACATGCATGACATCCTTTAAGACAAAGGGTTTACCAGACTCCCTCTGAAAGGATACGGTACCGATACCAGTCGCACTGTATCTACCGTCATCGCCCATCTCGATGTGCATACCCAAATCTTTGTCCTCCAGATCTGAGAACAACTCCCGATCTTCCGTCATATGAAATGACGTACCGCTGTCCAAGAACCACACCGATCCCAGCATACTTGAAACTAAGCATGCAATCAGTGAAACTTTGACAACCACCCCCACACTTCCCAGCTCATCTCTGCACTGAGTGAACTTCGTGAGGTATTTGGCGATGCTGTCGCCCTTCTCCATCTTGATGTTCCTGAGCTTATCTTTGAGCGCCAGCTTCCTTTGGTCACTCTTCTTCTGGAATAGATCCGTCAAAGCTTTCCACATTAAATATGGAGTAGCCTTACCATGAAGGCTGGATACAATATGATCCTTGACGCCCTCCAACAGGATCCTTCGACATTTCGCGATCTTCTTTTGCCATGCATCGACCAAAGCTGTATTAGTGGGCTTTGGGACATCCGCATCCACGAACTCCTTCAGACCATTGTCTTCTAACACTGCTTCCATTCGATCCTTCCATGCAACATAGTTCGAACTACCTTCAAGAGCATATTCGAGTCGCAAACCATTGAAAGAAGACATCTTTCAACACCGGCACCAAGAAGAACAACCTTCTGCAAAATTCGAATTCCAAACTCAAAGCTCTATCGCTTCCGATCTCTACTTGAAAACAAATTATTTCCAAATCAGAGATTGACTGCAAAGGGCATTCACCAGATCTTTCACCTTACAAAGAAGGATGAATATTCCGGAGGCTACCTGGCCCGCATGCAGACTCTGTCCGAGGAAATAAGTTTGCAATCACCGTAATAGACTTCGACAATTAACTTCGCTCTGATACCATGTAGAAATTAGCTGAATAAATCACTTATTCACTGAAGATTAACCTGGTCATATATCAATTTCGAATTGCATACATAACACATAACCTTCTTCTACGATTAATTGTCACATGCGGAAATAATATAGAAGCAATCTCACATCAAATCAATCACACATTAACTCAGTATGTATGGGGAAAGCCTATAGCTGAAAACCCCGCAGCTATTGTGTATATTATAATGGAGAAATCATGTAACAATCATAGTACAAAAACTCTTCACAAGCTCTCATGCACTACCTCCCATGCTACACACTATCGAAGCTAGATCTAACAGCAAATCTTTGCTCCAATCCTTAGCCACTTGATAGCCAACCTTGATTGCGTGTTTAATGCTAGGTGATGGCCTCCTTATATAGATAAACCACCAGCCTAAACTTTGCAATACTCATAGCTTACTCCACCTATCTATGTGTTGCAAATAGCAACGGTATAGTTACAACTGATAGCTAACTCTACCCTTTCATCTATCTCTTTCACTGGTCTCCACTGAACTGATCATGCACTGTAGTGAACTGAAGTGTTCTTGGGTTGACTAATGAGTTAATATTTAGTAAATTAAATATTATTTAATTTACTCCACTCACTCTAATTGATTAGTTAGTTTAACTAATCCCAACTAGTTAACTAACTAACTAAAACAAGCAGAACACAACTCCACTATAAATAAGATCAACTCCTCCAAAACCGCATGAAGTCTAACCAAACCAACCATGCGAGATGCCTCAAAAACTAGGAACCACGTGATTCCTTGTGTGATTTCATGAGCCACCTCCATGACTCCAAACTATGAAGTGCGCCCCGAGAGAGTAAGCTAGCTGTTTTATGGTCAAAATATTATTAAGGGTAAATAATATTTGACTTCCATATTTTTAGGAGATCAGTCTAAAAATAGCCCGGGTCCTAAAAATAAGGGTCTCATCTATTTTTACCGACATGTCGCATACTTCAAGAATCTCCGAGTAGAATTCCCAAATTATGCTCCGTATGTCTAAAAATAGACATAGTCTAAAAATAGACTTTGCGCGGAGATTTGCACTGCGGGCCCCACTTAGTGAAGGCGACTTCATTTCACTAAGCTCCATCATCTTGCTGCATTCTCAACAAGAAGAAGGGCATACCTGCTAAAAATTATGCAATAAACAGATGATGGAAAGAGTAGTGGAAAAATATTCACAAATTGTATTAAAAAGTCATTAAAGTAATCATCAAAATCATACCTTTTCTGTACTCCACAATATGGACAATGTTATTCTCCTTGGAGGAGAATATTGCTACTAGGAGGTAAATAACTTTTGGCCTGATGCAAGATCTACAATGTGTCTCTCGGAGTCTTGATCTATAAGCCCAAGTGATGGGAATAAACCCTCACCTTGTTCTCCAGCTGAAGTACTAAAGACAACTTCCACCTTCCAAACTGATCTTCAGAAATCTGCAGATTTTTTAATATGATTGTTCTGCAGAAAGTAGAAAAGAGATGTGGCACCAATGCCTGATGTAGAATGAATAGAAATCCTCTTTCTAGAGCTACTCAAGAAAGATGTGGATTCCCACTCAAGAACACCCTGTGCTAAACAACACCTGCAATCTCTGCTAAATAGCCCAAGAATGCAGTGGAATGTCACTTGACAATTCCAGATCTAAAGGAACATACATCAAATAATCCAAGATGCCTTTCACCTTTGCCTTCATATATTTTATAATGTTCGAGCCTTCCCAAGCCTTGGCCCTAATCTCAACTACACAGTCACATGTGGACAAGATCCTCCAAATGGGACTACGCTGTTTGACCAAATCAACCAACAAGTCTAGATGCAATGTACACCTTCTCCATCATGTGTGCTTCATTTGCACATGATCTTCCATCACTTGATCATGAATGCTAAATGATCATTTGTTTGACATATTCAAGATCTTAGTTGACTGAATCAACCCTCCATGATCTCTCTCATTAAATGACACATGATCTCCAATCTCATTCACATTAGTAGTTTCTCAACTACCTAATTTTGCAGATCTAGGCTTAATTAGTCGACATTCACACACAAAAAGTTGATCTTATTCATATTTGGGGTTTGTGGGTCCCTCCACCCTTTTATTTACTTAATTCATGAAGAAAATTAAGGACTCTAATATTCCAATTAAGAATTTAAAAATTGGGAATATTACAACTTTCTAACAAAATGTTCCTTGTCCTCAAGCAATCGAAAAGTGCGATGCACGAACCATCTATTCCCCTCCAAATGGAATCCACATAAGGGAAGGTCAGTTCTATTTGCTGCAATATGTTGCGTAAATCGATATCCGTGACAGATATTTGGATTTATAATATATGGGAAAACTTCCATCTCGCATAGAAGCAGGATGTCCTCCCATCAAGAAGCACAAAATGACAATCATATGATGTCCAAAAACATCACAAATACACGAGATACATAAAATAAGGTAGCTTCTTCCATAAAGGACAAGTTTACTATACAATACATCACATTCTCCATCCCATGTTTGATGAATTTGATTGGACTCTCAAAAGCAACCAAAGAAACAAGATATCTTTCTGATTTCTCTCTTCCTCATGTGCATTATGAAGTAGAACCATACTAATGGACATATGAAATGTCACATCATCCAATACAAAGATTCATCATCAATGCACATCATGAGATTATTATGCCAAATTTCACACAATACAAAACACATAGACATAGGATATGTCATGTGGTGCCCAAACTCTCTTAAGTGAAACAAAAATGAACATGCCTTCCTTTTCTGCAATTTATCATTGACACAAAAGGCATGAATAATAAAATATGAACTACTAGGTGGTATCCATAATCACCCAAGAGCAGCCAGCGCAACCCTGCCTCCTTCTTCATTTCATTTCAAGGCATGGATCAAAAAAATATTTCAAGGCATGGATCAAAAAAATAGGAGCCTTTGAAGAGTGACAGAAATATCCCAATGGAAACCAACGTAACCAAGGTTCATAGCCCATGTAAATATTCAAATGGTCATGTGACCCCTTGCTCATCATCCTCGTCCACTCACCCCAATATGGAAGATGAGTAATGTGCTGCAAAATCATGGCATCCTCCCTTTGTAGAATACCATTCCCCTAAAATTGTTGAAGAACTGTGTACTTCCTAAAATGTTGAAGAGCATCTCTAATGAGATCTCTTAATGAGATTCTCTCTCCATCAAAGGTCCTCAAAATCGAAAGAAGTTTTGGGTTTGCTGCAAGTAGAAGCTTCTCTTTGAGTAGTGAGATGCTCATTGAGAAAGGGTCATCTAGAAGGGAGAAAATGTTTCTCATTTCAAGATGTCTACAATTTGTCATCTTTGCTTCCATTGGTTCATGAGTGAAGCTGCCTCCCAAATGCTCCAAGAATGATGAAGCCCTTTCTTTGTCACAGTTACTAAGCGACAACGTTGTATATCTGCAGGGTAACACATATGCTGTCTCAAAGTAAGGCACAATACTAATCTCATAATTAGCCATTGTACATAGGATAATGCTAATCCCATTTTCTGAAACTCTAAATTTCAACTCAAAGGATTGAATGTAGCTCAAAAATAATGAACAGGGATAGTTCTCAGTCTCCTCCTTGATTATATCAAGGGTCCTATTCGCTGTGATATGCCTCTGCTTCAAATAAGCATTTTGTTCTGACCCTTGGTTATGCATAGATCTTGAAACAATAGGTGCTTAAATTTTATGCATAACTTGGATCAAATGATATGTGGGAACCTCTTGGCAGAAGGCAAGAGTTCCTCCAACTGGGAAAATAGTGTCTCCAACTCTTGGTAAGAGTGATGGCCTCTTTTATTCAAGTGTACCAGTGGTGATATCTTCCTTCTCTTCCTCATGCATCTCCTGATCCATGCATGGGACTCCATATGTCAGGACCTCAAGACTACCTTGCAAAGATGCAAGAGTCCCTTCTCCAGATACAAGTACTTCTATAGCATGTGGTGAAAGTAGTGACCTCTTGTCCAAAGTGACAAGATTGACATTCTCTTTCTTCTCTACATGAAACTTCTTCCTCAACTTGTGCAAGAAATCTGAATACTTGGTCACCTTTGCATGCTCTAGGTGCCAAAACCACCAATATTCTACTTCATCTAGGAGATGAAGTGCTGCAATTTGAACAGCCTTTTCTTCAGCCACAAGATGTAGCTTAAAAAATGAATCTAACTCCCTCCTCCAAGCCTTGACATTGCTTGAGGAAGATCCATCAAATGTAGGCAAATAGAATTTATTATGCCTCTTCCTTCTATTGCTACTGTAGGATCCTCTTTCTTCTTTAATCTAGAAGAATTGTTGGAGATTTAGCTTCTCCTTGAAAGCTCTAGACTATGCTTTGTACTCTTCAAGATATATACTAAGAGTCTCATGAGTCTCAGGTTCATTCCTTCCTTCATTTCTACACCTTTCACCTTCTTCAAAGAGAGTGGGCATAGTGGATCTATGAGGATATCTAGGATTCTCCAGTTTCCTTCTTTGCTGATAGGAAGTGCTGGGACCTTCCTCATCACATCTTCTTCTTGGATCTTCTTTCTACTTTCCCTCTTCATTTGATATACCTCCTTGGAGAGATATTGCATAGATCTATATAAGTGAGTGGCAAAATTTTCTTCCTCCATGATATATATCATCTATCTACTTCTTCTTAGATGCAAAACATGAAGTGTCCACAAGCTAAGCCAAAGATCATGCTTTGATACTACTGTAATATCCCAAAAGGGAGAATGCAATAATACTTCACACAATATAAGGACTTACAACAAGATAAACAATAAATCTTAAGTACACATCAGAATATGCAGAA
Organism: Pinus albicaulis; assembly: GCA_034641835.2. Classification (NCBI taxonomy): domain Eukaryota; kingdom Viridiplantae; phylum Streptophyta; class Pinopsida; order Pinales; family Pinaceae; genus Pinus; species Pinus albicaulis. The sequence goes on from MU968491.1 coordinate 1,041,683, forward strand.
AGAGTTGAGCCATTTTATTATATTAGAGATGAGTCAGTTACACAAGTACAGAATATAGGTAGATCTAGCCATAAAGATGAGCTAGGATCACCCTGAAAACATGTATGCAACAGGTACATCGTAAATAGAGAGGCTCTGCAGCAAATACTGTGATGTCTCTTTAGCAGAATATGAACATATGGTTGCAGGATGAAAAGAGAAATGCATATCTACTCAAAACTGGAGCTCAAATGATGCCAAGATTCAAGATCTATCCAATGTCATGGATTCCCAAGATAACGTAGAAAGGGTTTTCTAGTTCTGCAACTTTGGAAAATCACCTCCCTAGGATTTGATCCTTGATATGCTAGGAAATACAGATCTAAAGCTAGATCTGACAAATAGATGGCTGAAATATGATATCATATTAGATCTATGCTTGAAGTGCTGATCCCTTATTCATATCTATGAGCTAGAAGCTCTAGATCTAGCTTCTCAATCCTCCAATGGTGATTGCAGTTGTTGCAACACAACTGCCTCTAGAAACTATGCTGTGAGGGAAAGAGAGGCCTTCTGCCTGTTGAAAAATGCTGCAAGAAACTCCAGGTTCATGGTAAGACTGATGGTAATGTGAGGGGATGATCCCTCACAGGATTGCTAGCTGGAATACTAGTAACTTCCTTCCTCCTTTGAGATCTGCAATATGGACAACGTTATTATGGAGGAGAATACTACTACTAGGAGGTCAAAAATCTGTAGATTTCTGAATATGAATGTTCTACAAAAAGTAGGAAAAGGAAATGGCACTTAAATCCTGATGTATAATGAAGTACAATCCTATTTCTATAGCCACTCTAAGAAAGAGGTGGGATTCCCACCCGGGAACACCCTGTGCTAAACAACACTTGCAATCTCTCCTAAACAGCCCAAGAATTCAGTGGAATGTCACTTGTCAATTCCAGATCTAAAAGATAATACATCAAATAATCCAATATGCCTTTCACCTTCTCCTTCATCTCCTTTCTAATGTTTGAGCCTCCCCAATCCTTGGCCCTAATCTCAACTGCGTAGTCACATGTGGAAAAGATCCTCCAAGTGGGACTGCGCTGTTTGACCAAATCAACTAACAAGTCTAGGTGCAATGTACACCTCCTCCATCATTTGCACATGATCTTCCATCACTTGATCATGAATGCTCAATGATCCTTTGTTTGACATCTTCGAGATCTTAGTTGAATGAATCAACCCTCCATGATATCTCTCATTAAATGAGACATGATCTCCAATCTCTTTCACATTAGTAGTTGCTCAACTACCTCATCTTGTAGATCTAGGCTTAATTATTCCACATTCACACACAAAAAGTAGAACTTATTCATCTTTGGGGTTTGTGGGTCCCTCCACCCTTTTATTTACTTAATTCATGAAGAAAATTAAGGACTCTAATATCCCAAGTATGATGTTCAAATTTGGGAATATTATAGTCCCCCCCCCCCCGGCAAAATTTTGCCTGTCCTCAAGAAACTCAAAATGTAGATGCACCAGCCATCTATTCCCCTCTAAATGGCATCCACATAAGGAAGGCTTCTTCCATTTTCTGCAATATGTTATGCATGTTTGGTTCCATATTTGTCTTTTAGAAATATATGGGAAGACTTCCAACTGCATGGCTAGATGTCCTCCTCCCATCAAGAAGCACAAAATGACAATCACATGATGTCCAACAACATCATAAATACATGAGATACATAAAATAAGGTAGCTTCTTCCATAAAGGAAAAGTTTCATCAGACAATAAATTCCTCCATCCCATGTTTCATGAATTTGATTGAGCATTATCATGCTCTCATTATTAGTCCTTTTGGCCTTATTGGATCCAAACTTCACCATTCCAGCATTATGAAAAAGAAGAAGGGAGGGAGCAACATGGGTAGACATAGATTTCAAACCATATTCTCCTAACAAAAACCATTGGAGTAAGGCCCTTTGCTACCATCCTCGATCTTCTCCATGTAAGATGTACAAGCCAAACTCCCCCAAAAGCAACCAAAGCAACAAGAGATCTTGTTGCTTTCTCTGTTCCTCATGTGCATTATGAAGTAGAACCATACTAATGGAAATATGAAATGTCACATCATTCCAATACAAAGATTCATAATCAATGCACATCATGAGATTATTATGCCAAATTTCACACAATACAAAACACCTAGACATAGGAGATGTCATGTGGTGGCCAAAATCTCTTAAGTGAAACAAAAATGAACATGCCTTCCTTTGCTGCAATTTATCATTGACACACAAGTCATGAATCAGAAAAATATGGACTATTGGGTGGTATCCATACTCACCCAAGAGCAGCCAGCACAGCCATGCCTCCTTCTTCATTTCATATGTGTTTTTCAAGGCATGGATCAGAAAAATATGAGCCTTTGAAGAGTGACAGAAATCTCCCAATGGCAACCAACTTAACCAAGATTGTTGTCCCACGTAAATATTCAAGTGGTCATGTGACCCCTTGCTAATCATCCTCATCCACTCACCCCAATATGGAAGATGAGTGATGTGCTACAGAATCATGGCATTCTCCCTTTGTAGAATACCATTCCCCTCAAACTGTTGAAGAAATTTTCACTTCCTAAAATGTTGAAGTACATCTCTAATGAGATTTCTTAATGATATTCTCTCTCCATCAAAGGCCCTCCAAAACCAAATAAGTTTTGGGTTTGCTGCAAGTAGAAGTTTCTCTGAGAAGTGAGATGCTCATTGAGAAAGGGTCATCTAGAAGGGAGAAAATGTTTCTCATTTCAAGATGTCTACCATTTGTCCTCTTTGCTTCTATTGGTTCATGAGTGAAGCTGCCTCTAGAATGCTCCAAGAATGATGAAGCCCTTTCTTTGTCACAACTACTAAGTGATAGCGTTGTAGATCTACAGGGTAACACATATGATGTCTCAAAGTAAGGCACAATACTGACCTCATAATCAGCCATTGTACATAGGATAATGCTAATCCCATTTTATGAAACTCTACATTTCAACTCAAAGGGTTGAATGTAGCTCAAAAATGATGAACAGGGATACTTCTCAGTTTCCTCCTTGATTAGATCAAGGGTCCTCTGCGTTGTGATATGCCTCTGCTTCAAATCAAAATTTTGTTCTAACCCTTGGTTATGCATAGATCTTGAAACAATAGGTGCTGAAATTTTATGCATACCTTGGATCAACTGATATGTGGCAACCTCTTGGCAGAACACAAGAGTTCCTCCAACCGGGACAATAGTGTCTCCAACTACTAGTAAGAGTTATGGCCTCTCTTCTTCAAGTGTACCAGCATTGGTATCTTCCTTCTCTTCCTCATGCATCTCCTGATCCACGCATGGGACTCCATATGTCAAGAGCTCAAGACTACCTTGCAAAGATGCAAGTGTCCCTTCTCCAGATACAAGTACTTTTGCAGCATGTGGTGAAAGTAGTGACCTCTTGTCCAAAGTGACAATATTGACATTCTCTTTCTTCTCTACATCAAACTTCTTCCTCAACTTGTGCAAGAAATCTGAATACTTGGTCACCTTTGCATGCTCTAGGTGCCCAAACCACCAATCTTCTGCTTCATCTAAGAGATGAAGTGCTGCAATTTGAACAAATTTTTTTTCAACCACAAGATGTAGCTTGAAAAATGAATCTAACTCCCTCCTCCAAGCCTTGACATTGCTTGAGGAATATCCATCAAATGTAGGCAAATAGAATCTATTATGCCTCTTCCTTCTTTTGCTGCTGTAGGATCCTATTTATTCTTTAATCTGGAAGAATTGTTGGAGAGTTAGCTTCTCCTTGAAAGCTCTAGACTGTGCTTTGTACTCTTCAAGATATAGACTGAGATTTTCATGAGTCTCAGGTTCATTCCTTCCTTCATTTCTACACCTTGCATGTTCTTCAAAGAGAGTGGGCATAGTGGATCTATGAGGAGATCTATGATTCTCTGGTTTCCTTCTTTGGTGATAGGAAGTGTTGGGGCCTTCCTCATCACATCTTCTTCTTCGATCTTCTTTTTGCCTTCCCTCTTTCATTTGATAGACCTCCTTGGAGAGATCTTGCATAGATCTATAGAAGTGAGTGGTGGAATTTTCTTCCTCCATGATAGATCTCATCTATTTTCTTCTTCTTAGATGCAAAAGATGAAGTGTCCATAAGTTGAGCCAAATATCATGCTCTGATACCACTGTAATATCCCAAAAGGGAGAATGCAGTAATACTTCACACAATATAAGGACTTATAGCAAGATAAACAATAAATCTTAAGTACACATCAGAATATGCAGAAAGAGCTGAGCCATTTTATTATATTAGAGATGAATCAATTACACAAGTACAAAATATAGGTATATCAAGCCATAAAGATGAGCTAGGATCACCCTGAAAACATGTATGCAACATGTACGACGTAACTGGAGAGGCTCTGCAGCAAATACTATGCTGTCTCTTCAACATAATATAAAAATATGGTTGCAAGCTGAAAAGAGAAATGCAGATCTACTAAAAAATGGAGCTTAGATGATGCCAAGATTCAAGATCTGGCCAATGTGATGGATTCCCAAGATAACTCAGAAAGGATTTTCCAGATCTACAACTTTGGAGAATCACCTCCCTAGGATTTGATCCTTGATCTGCTGGGAAATAAATATCTGAAGCTAGACTGAAATATAGATGGCTGAAATATGATATCAGATCAAATCTATGCTTGAAGGATTGATCCCTTCTTTAGATCTATGAGCTATAAGTTCTAGATCTAGCTTCTCAATCCTACAATGATGATTGTAGCTGCTGCAACACAACTGCCTCTAGAAACTGTACTGTGAGGGAAAGAGAGGCCTTATGCCTGCTGAAAAATGCTGTAATAAACTCCAGGATGATGGTAAGACTGATGGAAATGTGAGGGTATGATCCCTCACAAGATTGCTAGTTAAAATACTAGCAACTTCCTTCCTCCTTTGAGATTTGCAATATGCACATCGTTATTCCTGAGGAGAATACTGTTGCTAGGAGGTCAATAAATTTTGGCCTAGTGCCAGATCTGAAATGTGGCTCTGGGAGTGCTGATCTATAAGCCCAAGTGATGGGAATAATCCCTCACCTTGTTCTCTAGCTGAAGTAATGAAGAAAACTTCCACCTTCCAAAATAATATTCAGAAATCTGCAGATTTCTGAATATGAATGTCCTGCAAAAAGTAGGAAAAGGAAATGACACTTAAAGCGTGATGTATAATGAAGTACAATCCTCTTTCTAGAGCTAATCTAAGGAAGAGGCAGGATTCCCCCCAGGAACACCCTGTGCTAAACAACACCTGCAATCTCTGCTAAACAGCCCAAGAATGCAGTGGAATGTCACTTTACAATTCCAGATCTAAAAGATCATACATCAACTAATCGAAGATGCCTTTCACCTTTGCCTTCATCTCCTTTATAACGTTTGAGCCTCCCCAAGCCTTGCCCCTAATCTCAACTGCACAGTCACATGTGGCCAAGATCCTCCAAGTGGGACTGCGTTGTTTGACCAAATCAACCAACAAGTCTAGGTGCAATGTACACCTCCTTCACCTCCTAGGATTGGAGGTGGAGGTAGCAGTAGAGGAAGAGATGGAGGAAGAGGAAGAGCTGAAGGTAGAGGAGGTACAAAGAATACAAATATAGAATAGATCCAGATCCTGTTGGCTTTACCATACTAGATGAAGATACTACTACCACAATGAAAAACAACTCACCCTCTATCCTTCATAATTTCCGTGGATTGAGATGTGAAGATCCTAAAACATTTATTTTTGAATTTGAAGTTTTATGTAGATCATATGAATACTTACTTGATTCTCAAAAATTGAAATTGTTTCCAGCAACTCTTAAGGATGCAGCATTAAAATGGTTTATGGGCTTAATAACACATTCTATTAGGACATGTGAAGACATGAATAGAGCATTATTAGAGAGATATAAGGAATATTTCACATCTCATAATCATAAACATGAAGTTTTAAGATGATGCAAAGAGAGGATGGAAACTTGGAGAATTTAATTGAAAGATTCAATTATAATCTAAAGAGGGATAAGATGGAAAATATGGATGAAGACAATTTAAAATTTCTCTTGTTGAAATCCATTAGAGATTAATGGATAGATATCCTTAACATGATGAGAAAATGAGACATTTCTCAACTATCACTACTTGAAATTTCTAAATTAGGCATACATGTTTCAAGAGGTAAGTCAAGAATTGGGAAGAATTCAAGAGATCCTATTCTCTCTAGAATCAATAAATCTACAGCTGGAACAATAAGTAGGGATGAAATACGAAATTTTCTTAATGAATTTAAAATAGATATTTTAGGGAGTCTTAGTGAACAAATAGACAACTTGAAATTACAAAACAAGGAAAGAGCTGAAACTGATGCCTTATCTATATTTTTTCCCTAAGTGCAGAAAGAAACATGCCTTAAGAAAACTCCCTCTTGATTTGAAAATAATAGAAACTTGTGTCATATGTATAGAAAATTATGAATCAAAGAAGTGTCCTTCCATTCCAGGTCTTAAAGCTGTCAACTAAGAGGAAATAGTTACAAACTAGGTAGATCCTATAATTTTTGTTTCTAGAAGACCATGGTAAGGATCCCAAGCTCAATGTTTCAATGCACAAATGTATACCCAGCCCCCACAAAATAACTGGAACACATTAATGTCATGGAAACAACCTTGGTATCAACCCAAACCTTGGACAAAAAAATGGAAAAATCCTTATGGTAGATAATCTCAATATCACCAATAGCCACAACCTTATCCAAACTTTCCACCACAACATTTTCCTCAGACCAATCAACAAACCTCAACCTCAATTTCAAAATAAAAATCCACAACTTTCATTACCATTTCCACAAATGCCAAACCAACTACCTGCTCAACCACTTCTAAACCCAAACAATAAAAATGCACAACTTGTTTACAACATGGAGGGAGATATTTTTTAAACTTATATGATAACTCCACTAGATTTTAATAATATTCAACTTAGATCTGGTAGAATATTAAAAAAGGAATTACCTTTTGTTGTTATTGAGGAAAGAGAAAAATATGATCATTCTGATGAATAGACATCTCTTAATCAAAATGAAAATCTTAAAAAGAAAAATATTCATTTTGAAGGAGAGGCATCTCTTCATCAAAATTAAAATATTAAAAACCAAAAACATGGTAATCCAATAAAATCAACTCCCATCATAGAACAACTTTCAATGTCTATAACAAAACCTCCTTTCCTTGAAAGATTACAAATTGATAAAGGAGTAGAAAAACAAATCGTGTTGCCTGATTATGATATGTTAGATGAACTGAAGAATTTCTGTATAAAAATCCCTTCGCTACAAGCCATCAAATAAATTCCAATCCTTGCAAAGACAATAAGAGACTAGAGTATAAATAAATCTAGGAGAAAGAGAAAAGAAGTAAAAATAATACAGCTAGTTGGAAAAATTGTAGACATCATGATGGGAAAAACAACAATACAAAAATATTTGGATCCAAGAAGTCCCATTGTGAAGACACAAATCAATGGTATCGAAATCCCAAACACATTGATCGACTTAGGAGCAGCCATAAACATCACGAGTAAACAAACTATGGAGCAACTGAAACTTTCAAATCGTCAATATACACCTACATTGTTATAATGGGCAGCCAGATCTGTAATTAAACCTGATGGTGTAATAGAAGACGCTTATGTATCCTTATATTCTTGGGAATATCCAGTTGACTTTATGATCTTAACTCCCAAGAATAATGTAGGAGGAAATCCATTGATATTAGCAAGACCTTGGTTAGTTACAAATGATTCCTTCATCAGTTGTAGATATGGTGACATTTATCTTTGATAGAAGTTCAAAAAATAAATTCACATTATACCCTCCAACAAAAAAATGATAGAAATAGAAAATGAGGAATGGATGGATGATGACAAAGACATACAACCTATTTTGAATATCTCCCAAAATAGTGAAGACAATAAGATTCTAAATTCGATAGAAAATAATGATTTATCTTCACAAAAGTCTCATATCTAGCAATGCGAGATTAGTCAAAATCTCCTAGAACAATCAAATATTGAATATTTATCATCCAGACAAATGTAGGTATATTTTATGGATTAATTTGGCAACTCTTCAATTGAAATATTTCCAAGTAAGAATTTAAATGGAAACAAAAATATGGAAGAACTTCAAAAGAAGAAATTAATGGAAACATTACAAAAAACACTTTTCTGCATATGCATGGGAATGCACTGATATGAAAGGAATCGTTCATGAAGCTTTAATACATCACAAATATATTGAGGAAAATTCCAGACCAATCTGACAACCTCAGAGAAGAATGAATCCAAACTAAAGGGAAATTGTAAAAGAGGAACTACAAAAACCGTTGAATGTAAATTTTATCTACCCAATATTAGACAGTTAATGGGTTTCACCTTTAGTAATTGTCCCTAAAAAGAACATAAAGCATAGAGCATGCATTGAATATAGGGAATTGAATAAGGATACTTTAAAAGATCATTTTCCATTGGCTTTCATAAATCAGGTTTTCGATACATTAGCAGGGAATAAATATTTTTCATTTTTGGATGGTTTTAGTGGGTATAATCAAATTTACGTAGCACCAAAAGATCAAGACAAAACCATTTTCACCTTTCCATGGGGAACTTATGCTTACCAAGTGCTTCCTTTTGGATTATGCAATGCACCTGTGGTATTAGGTATTTTCTCGAGTTTAATCCATGATTGCGTGGAAGTGTATATGGATAATTTTACAGTCTATGGAAATTATTTTGAAGAAGCCCTAGAAAATTTGGAAAGATTCCTCATAATATGTAAGGAAGAAAATATCTCATTAACTCATGAAATATTATTTATGATGTTTACTAAAGGAATTGTTTTAGGACACCATAATTAAATAAATGGAATTAAGGTGGACTCATCTAAAGTTGAATTTATTTCAAATTAGAAATTCCATGTTTTCAAAAATATGTTAGGATCTTTCTTGGTTTTACAGAATACTACAGAAGATTCATAGAAAAATTCACAAAGATTGCATCTCCACTCATTAAGTTTCTTAGAAAGCATTTTGAATTTAGTTGGAATCCTGAGTGCGAAAAATCTCTTGAAACTTTGAAGGAAAAGATCTCTAAACCACCCATTATAAGAGGACCAAATTGGAAATTTCCTTTTCATTTTTCAATTGATGCTTCAGAAACAACTCTGGGAGTTGTATTGAGAAAAAATACTTAACTCCTTATGTCATTTATTACGCAAGTAAAAATTTGACTTCAACAGAGTTGAATTATACTGTTACTAAAAAAAAGTTTCTAGTCATTGTCGATGCCATTAACAGATTTAGACATTACATCATTGGATATGAAACTTTCATTCACACAGATCATTCTGCAATTATATATATAATGAATAAATCAATTACTAATAGAAGAATCACAAGATGGTTAATTTTATTGTAATAATTCAATATCACCATTTTATATCGACCTGGAAAACAAAAAACAATTGCTGACTTTTTGTCTAGAATTCAGAATGATAACAATGATACACTAGTAGAAGATAGTTTTATCGATGAATATATTTTTGCAATATCTACTAAATCTCCATGGTTTGAAAAAATTTCCAATTACTTAGCTATAGGAAAGTTAACATCATATTTTTTTCCTAGAGAAAAGAGAAAAAACATTCAAATGAATACATCTTATTCATGGGTAAATGAAGAATTGTACAAGATAGGTCCATATCTCATCATTTGAAGATGTGTACAAGAATATGAAATACCTGAGATACTAAAAGAATGTCATGATGCCAAGGAATATGTTAAGATATGTGACAGTTGTCAGAGAATGGGGAAACTTGTTCCTTCAGATGAAATGCCTTTACAACCATAGGTACTCATTGAACCCTTTGAAAAATGGGCTCTGGATTTTGTTGGACCAATCAATCCTTCATCAAGACAAAAGAGGTATATTCTTATGTGCACTAATTATGTCACTAAATGGTTAGAAGATAAATTACTTCCCTTTGCTAATGAAAATGTTGTAGTTTCATTTCTTTTTGAGAATATTTTTACTTGTTTTGGTGTGCCAAGGGAAATTGTGACAGATCAAGGAACTCAGTTTACATCTAGAATGGTGCATAATATCATGGAAGAATACAAAATCAAGCATAGAAATTCCACTCCATATCATCCACGGGAAAATGGACCAGTAGAGTCCACTAATAAGGATATTGAGGAAAACCTCACAAAGACTGTACATTTCCATAGAAGCGATTGGGCAGAAAAGCTTCCAGAAGATTTATGGGCCTACCGCACCACATGTAGAAGTAAAAGAGTACATACTCCATATGAAATTTTTTATGGGAAGAAATTCTTGTTTCCAATGGAGTTCCAAATAAAAACTTTCAAAACAACAATTAAACTGGGACTTGACTTGTCAGAAGCAAAATCACATAGAATGGAACAACTCAATGAACTTGATGAAAAAAGACAATATGCAATTCAAAATACCAGCCTAGTTTAGCAACAAAGATCCAGATGGAATGATAGATATATCAAGGAAAGAAAATTTTAAGCTGTAGACTAGGAAATTCTCTTTGATTCAAAGTTCAAGGATTTTCAAGGGAAATTTCAAACTCATTGGCTTGGCCCTTATGAGAGTGATAAAGTATTTGATAATGGAGCAGTCAGGATTAGAATTATTGATGAAGAAAAGGTTCTCTTTCTTGTAAATGGACATCAACTAAGGATCTATCACAAGACATTGACAAAAGAGTAATTTATGAATATTTTTCAACATAATGCTGATATAAACTTGGTTAAGAAGAACTCTTCTTCATCCCCAACTTAGAAGTCTTCTTTCATTTATTTTCAATATATATATATATATATATATATATATATATATATATATATATATATATATATATATATATATATAAGTATGAAACCAATCTTTGATTGGCATATTTATACATTAAATATAGGGCGAAAACCAAAACATCTATTTTTGGCACCTTACATTTTTCTTTATTCCTGTTCTAAAATCCCAATTCTTTGCATCCCTTTTTATTTTTTCAGAAAATAAAAATATAGTTACAAAATTGATGAAATTCTACAACTATGATGGATTTCTATAGCTCAAACATGACAGGACCTTTTTGACCGAAGCAGTTGAAGAATACCTAAGGACAAGACAAAGAGAAGCAATTAAAGGTTAGCAACATTAAATTTTAAGGTATGAAAATGCATTTTTTTTCACTAATAAGGATGAAAACACTAACATATGAATTAAATGATCATTTTATACCACCAACTCAAAAAAAATATTAAAAGAGCTGATCATGTCAAATCCAAATCCCATCTCATACTCCGCCACTAAACCCTCATCATTTACACGACTTCTCCAACATCAAATCCCGACCTTTTTGGTAAAATAATCTAGCTCATACTTTAAACGATCACTTTTCATTAAACCTCACTCATGCTCTGGAAAATTCTGAAACCTCACTCATTCATTCACCCTTACATATCATCCATTTCACAACATATTTCACTTATACTCCTAGCTCATATTGAAACCCTGAATCTACTCTGTCAAAGAGGTAGTCTTAAGGTAAAGCTTCTTAGCAACCATAGGTGTAATTGTGAGGGGAGAACCCGAAGGGAGAAAATTTATGGATGGATATCCACAAGTAAAGGGAATGTTGCAGACAGCACAGTGGCTCAGTTTCGTGTAAAATTTTGGGTTTAATAAGGATGTTAACAAATCTTTTACCAGAGCATTTGATGGAGTGGAGGTTGAAATTGGAGACATCAAGTTTGCAATCACATAGTCTTTCATAACTGAAGCCACTACACTACCAAATATACGAGAAATATGGTTTAAAAATAGAGGAATTGAAGGAGAAGGAAGGAAAAGCTTAACCTAGGTATGGATACTAGAAATTTTAAAAGGGGGATTCCTAGTACAACTCTTAAAGGAAAATGGATAAATTTGATATTGATAATTCAAAAATTCATTACTTGCGAGGGGAGGTTTAGATGCATGTTCTTTTACCATGCTAGGCTGTTAATGAATTTTCTTGAATATAATGAAATAAACCTTCCACATGTTTTATTGCATAGTTTGAAGAAAATGGCAGGAACTGTTTAGAAGAGAATTCAGTTTATATATACTACTATGTATCATCAGGGGTTAGTAAAAATTCTCATTAAATTTCACCCTGAAATCTTAAGGGATACTTGGGAAATTTTCTTAATTCGGAACCATTTCCAAGAAGAAGATCAAGGAAAAGCTAGTGGTAGCAAGGCAAAAAGAGGAAGAAAAAGAAAATTTGAAAATGAACAACCACTCCAATAACAGTCAGAAGATGAAATCCCCATTGCAAAACTTTTGGGAAAAATCAAGAAGCAAACTGATAAAAGGAAGGAGTATTGATCATAAATTACTTGCTATTTAATGCTATGCTAGTTTCATTTAAGATATAAACATTTCTTTGCATTGTTTTACTTATCCTTCATGAGTTTGTGTAAGAGCATGTGATCGGCAAACAATGTACTTAGTGAAATTTGATTTTGTCATAAGCTTAAGAAGCATAATTTTAAATGACAAAATAGAAGCAATAGTAAACACGACAAGCACATATACCATAGCTTAACACAGAGAATTTTGATAAAGGATTTCACCACTCCTGGGCTACATCTCCTTGGTCCAGCTTCATAGTGTGACCTTTGTATTATCTTAAAATGTGCTCAAATTGCTTTTACAGGCTTCAGAACCTCTTGGAACCTGTTCCAACGAGTTTCTAACATCATAATCTCCCAAAAATGACTATTTTTTTGTTGTATTTGGACTCTGGATCCTCTAGCAATGACCACAACACCTGTTGGCTCTGGCCTTCAAATATCTTCAAATGTACTAAAACACCCGTAGATCACCTTTTCTTCCTATGCAACCTCCTCCATTGAGTTCCTAACATGAAAATTGGCCAGGAATGACTTTTAGTGATCTCAATTTGGTCAAAAATTGAGTGAGTTATGACCAAAAATGTTTTTGCCCCAATTTCTCCTCCAAAACTAGAGAGGCTACCAGTTAGATTTATAAATTTAGAAATACCACCAAACTTGGCACGCCTCCAGAAAACCTGCCAAATTTAATTCCAGGATTAATTAACGCTAAGATATTTTAGGGTGGATAAGCATGTTTAGTGATAAGTGTGGTTTAATGTGATTGATGGCATATTAACGTGGGTTAATCACGTTTAACCACGTTTAAGAAATTCGACCGGAATGTATTTGGCACTCGGTTCTTTGTTTGCAGCCACATGTGGAGGGGGTTGACCCCCTCCAACCCCCAACCATCATACATAATAACATTAAATGGAAGCAGGGATCAATAAGGTTAAGAAACACCTTAGAGGAGAGTTGGTAAGGGACATGGATGGCGGGCGTGAGGTCAGGGGTTCGACCCCCGCTCCACCACAATAATTTGTCTCCACCAAATTTAAAAACTCTGCCACCATTCTTATCAACACTGCCAAGTTTGGATCCTTGCTAGTTTAGTTAGTTGGACCTCCAAGTTTGGTTAAATTTTCCGTGAAGGTGGGTTAAAACTATATATATATATATATATATATACCACCATACCATTTTCCAAAAACATTTCTATGACACCAATTTGTCCTTCCAACCTGCCTGCCATGGGGGGGTGGGAGGGGGGGGTACCTGGCATGTCACGTGGCCCTTCCCCATTGGCCACCATATAATGAAATGCCAACTTAAATAACATTCAACTTAGACTTAAGAATAAAAAATTTCACTTCTTAGTCATCATCGATAAATCAGGTGGTGCCACTTGGCACAATATCATTGGTTGTTTATGGAGGATATACCTGCAACTCCTAACTGTAGTTGTCACATTAGCATATTTTTTGCCTGTTTTGGAAAACGAACAATAGACAATAACTCATCCATACGAAATCAAATTTGGATGAAACGCGTTGCACCAGAATCCTAGTGACGAACTCTATCCAGTCGTTCATGTTTGAAGCAATTTTGAGCACTTTCAATTTTTAGCTAAAAATTGAGCTTTAGATCATTCCTTCCCTCTAGAAGCCTTTTGGACCCCAAGAGATATTATCAATTTTTTAGAAATTGAGGGTACAGCTCCCTCACTTTTTCAATCTCCAACCATTTTTCCTTTGAAGGATTTTGACCTTTGAGTCCAACTCTAAGGTATTGAACATCCCCTCTTCTTGAAGTTCTGATTCTTCTGTCAATTATGATATCTTGTTGAAGTTCATCAAGATATTCTAGTGAGAAATCATCTATTGATGGCATCCGAACATTCTATCCTTGATCATCAATCAAATTAGGCTCAAACAATCTCAAATTCTCAACATTAGCGACAGAATAAATTTGCATATAAGGAGGAAATCTAGCTTGAATGCATTTGTACCAATCTTTTCTAGAATTTTAAATGGACCATAACGGATTGGTTTGAGCTTTTTACCTTCCCCTTGCAATATTTATTTGCTTATGCACAAGGAAAATTCATCTCCAACTTGGAATTTTTGATCAACCCGATGTTTGTCATGCCTTTCCTTGTAGCTACTTTGACTCTTCTCAAATTGCTCTTGCACTGTGTGATGTACCAACTAAATTTTCTCAATGAAATTTCTTGCTTTATCTATGTCACTATGTCCATTTATAGCAACATCTTTCTTAAAAATAAAGTCCAATGGCGATCTTGGCAAGTAACCAAAACATGCCTCAAATGGCGATGTATTTGTGGAAGAATGTTTTTCCTGGTCGTATTCATGTTTTATGTAGTGTAACTGTTCATCCCACAGCTTGTGATGCTTGCTGCAATAGCCTCTTAGAAGATTAATAACAGTACTATTTACCACCTCTGTTTGACCATCTATTTGCGGATGAAATGTTGTACTCTTCAACTTTATATCCATCATGTCCCATAATTTTGACAAAAAATTCCCAATAAATTGAGAATCTCGATCACTTACAATATAAGTAGGAAGACTAAAATGGATCCATAAATTTTGAAAGAAAAGATTAGCAGTTTTTTTAGCTGTAATAGTTTTTTTGCATGCCATCAAAATTCACATTTTTCTAAATCTATCTACCACAACATACAAATAATCATGACCTTTCATTGACATAGGAATGCCTCCTACAAAATCCATTAACATGCTCTCCCAAGGATGAGAAGGAAATCAAAGTGGTGTGTACAAACCAAGATTCCTATTGCTAGGCTTACTTGTTTCACATAAAGAACATCCTCCAATAAAATGAGAAAAAATTTCATTCATGCGTGGCCAATAACAATACCTTTGCAGATGCGCTACTATCTTGCCTACTCCGAAATGTCCTGCAATAAATGATGTTTGTGCCTCCCTTATGATACTGTTTCTTTCTCCTTGTGGTATACATAACTTGCCCAAGTGATACAAAAAACTATTATGCACATGATAATATAACTCTTCACTTTTGTTTCCCTTATTCACGTTCTTGTACACATCTTGAAAATCACTATCATTCACATACTGTTCAATGTAAGTTTCATGCATAATAGAATTGTGCTTGAGAATAATAGTTGAAGTTAAAATAGGCCTAGAGAGGATATCAATTACCTTATTGTAGATTATTTTCTTGTACCTGATAACCAAGTTAAATTGTTGTAGAAAACCCTTCCACCTGAAATGTCTTGATTGCTGCAACTTTGATTGTGATTGTAAGTACTGCAATGGCTAATGGTCGGTATGGATAATGGTATATTTTCCCATCAAGTAATGCTTCCATTTCTTTACACTTTGCAAAAATGCATATAACTCTTTATCATATGTAGGATATTTAGTCACATCTCCATTAAAAGTTTCATAATGAAATGAGATAGGCTTACCATGTTGCATGAGCACTGATGCCATAGCATAATCACTTGGATACGTTTGGATCTCAAATAGTTGTCTTATATCTGGAATTGCTAGTACCGGTGCTGAACTTATATTTTGTTTTAAAGCATAAAATGATTTCTACTACAAATCTCCCCAATGGAAGACTTTCTTTATGCTTGTCAATGCATGTAAGGGTGCTGTAACTGAAGAAAAATTAGCAATAAATTTCCTCCAATATTGTGTTGCCCCCAAAAATATTCTTACCTCAGTAACTGTATTGGGCTTGGGCCAATTCAAAATTACCTCAAATATGGAAGGATCACTCTTCAATTCACCTCCTCCAACTTTGTGTCCCAAATATACCCATGAAGTCTTACTAAACTTTCACTTTGACATCTTAAGAAATAATTTCTCTTTTCTGAAAACATCAAGTACCTTGTTCACATGCATGACATGTTCTTCTCTTGATTTGTTGAATATGAGTATGTAATCTAAGTAAACAATGAAAAAGTAATATAGAAATGGTATAAATACATCATTCATCACTCTCATAAAAGTAGTTGGTGCATTTTTTAAGCCAAGTGGCATAACTAACCACTCATGCACTCCTTTTCTAGTCTTGAAAGTAGTTTTCCAAATGTCTTATTCAACTATCCTAACTTGATGATAACCACTTCTCAAATCTAACTTAGTGAAATAATTTTCATTCTTTAACTGATCAAGCAAATCATCGGTATGTGGAAGTGGGTAGCAATTCTTTACCATGATTTTTTTTCAGTGCACAGAAATCGATAGACATGTGCCAAGTCCCGTCCTTCTTTGGAACCAAAAATATTAGAGAACCACATGGAGAATTAGATGGGTGTATGATACCTTTATTCAGAAAATCTTGGATTTTCTTCTTGATTTCCAAACTTTCCATGATTGACATGCGATACATACCAATATTCGGAAGTGGAACATCCTGTTGTAGTTGAATCTCTTGTTGAATTCCCCTCTTGGGTGGAAACCCCTTTGGTTCTTGAAACATCTTGCCATGCTAACTTACCACATCAAAAAAATAAGATTTCAATTTTTCATCACATCCTTCGAAAGATTCATAGTTAACATCTTCCCTTTTCTTTATCATAAGAAGCACAAAATTTTTACTTGCATTTACTAGCCTCTTCATTTTCCCTGCATTAACTAAAGAGATATTAGATTTCTTGCGATGAGCTCTCACAATATACTCCACTCCATATTTGATCAAATGATAATTGTGTTAGGAAACTAATCCTTGGGTTAGTTTGTGTTAGGTAATCAGTTATTAGAGTCCAAGAAACCTATGGAACTTATTCAACAATTTCTTGATGTATTTATATGTGTACACATTGTACATCATTCCTTGAAACATTCATTAATATATTGTTGAACTTTGTTTCCAGTTTGTGTGTTGTTTTTCTTACAATGGTATCAGAGGGAGTAAGATGCTCTGTTGATTGAAAGCGTGAGTGAGTAGTTTATCAGCCTTTTGATAGTTTATTGAATCTTGCCACTAATTTTGTGGCCATGATGTCAAGTTAATGGGGCCTTTATAACATGTGTAACTACATTTATGATCACAAGAAATGGTGTTTGGTGCGATGAAAGTGATTGATCGAAATTGTAACTCCCAGAAATTGTGAAAGAGGAACAAATATTAAGTTAAAGAACTGGAGTGAAGGGCCCCACTGAAGAGGAACGAAAATTCTAGGGCACTTGAGATTTGTTTTGTCATCAGGACCATAAGTGATATTTTTTCTCCTCATTTTTTTCTTTCTCAATCTGCTCTCAGCATATTGGAAACCACATTTGAATTTAGTATTGATGGCATATTCTGAATTCATAGATTGGTTTTATGGCTCAACATGCCATGGCCTTCGTATACATCCCAAGATTTGATGTTTTGTAAAGATGAGATTTTTCCATTCTGTTGTGCCAAATCTGCCAACTATTCTCCAAGCTTGAACAAACAATTGATTTGAAATTTGTGCCTGAGCCTGCACTGACAGTCATTTTCAAACATGTGTTGAAACTCGAATTGTACTTGATTTGAAAAAAAAAAGAAAATCTGAAATGATTGAATCATTTATGAAAATGAGGGGTTTGGAATGAGTTTGGTTTCTTTAACAGTGTCATAAAAAAAAAAATCAATTCTACCAATTGCAACTGTATTGAAAGATTTTAATTGTGGTCTGAAGATTGTTCCTAATGAATTTGGTGGTTATACAACTGCTGTGTGGGACTGTGATTTTGTCACAGTGCTGCCTTTGATTTCGAGCAGTAGCATAATTATTCAGAACTCTTGGCACTTTTTTTATATCCACAAAATTTGTGCCAAAGTGCTACTGGTACCTAGTATGTGTTTGTTGATATGTTTGCAAGAAGTGTTGGGTGAATTTTATGCACTTAAGGTATGTGTTTCCCAGAGTACTTGCCGAAGCTTTTGAATCTCAAGTTTTTGATGAATACTCGAAAGTAGTGTAAATGTTTGACAAAATGTCCATGGGAACTCACATAGCTATGCATTAGATTTAAAACTGTGGCTGAAACATAGCCTTCGTTGTAGTGTTTTTATGAACTGGTGTTCAAGCATGGGAAGCATTGTTGTTTATTTTGCTAACATCGAAGTAAGACATGATTTGTTGCAGCTTCCCCATAGGCATCCTCCATGTGCATTTTCCTGTAGAAATATGTTTTGAAATAGTTTCATCCACGATCAGAGATGCCAATATGTTTTGAAACAATTTTGTCAGAGATGCCAAAATAAGATGGCAATATTTTTTGAGAACTATATAACAAGGGTTTTATAATTTTATGGAATTATGAAGTGTTGTCTTTAATTTTTTATTCTTCGTGCATGATCTTCACACCAAAAGTGGAAAGTACTTTTATTTTTTATGGAAAATATCGAGATTGGAAGTTAAAAATATTTTATTGGCAGAAAGGATTGATATGAGGTTAAAATATTTTAAATGAAAGGTGATTTATTTAATTACATGATTGGTAGGAAGGATTGGTATGATATGACAATGGGTTTATCGCAGGGAAAGTTTGTTTTAACTTTGAAGGCTTTGAAAGTTTTTTTTTGAAGTGAATACCATTGCTAGTGCACAAACTTGTCATGGATCGATTTGTTGAAGATTGAAAATTCAAAGATAATATAATGGTGGAGTCACATTTGTAGCATTATTTTTAATGGTTCACAAATTCATTAGATAATGCAGAGAAAGCCTTATTACAAAATTTTTAGGAGGAAGAACATGTATGGGGCTTTATTTTAAAGGTCACTTATTGAACCTCCCAACTTTGATTGACTCCTTTCCTGCACATTTGGCCATAATTTGTGTTTTGAAGTTGCCTGTAAAATGGGCACATGATCGGTTGAACTTCACATCTGGTTAAATCATTGAAAATTTGTTTGTATTGGGTTCATTTTCAGTGGTAGCCGACACCCCTTTTTTTTCAAAGTTGATTGTTGGAGAAAATGGAAAAAATAATTATTTAGTACAATTATTAACCAATTTAATGTTATCTTCTGTCAATAACAATGTCCAAGTCAGCAAGCACATGCTCTGTGATATCCAATCATGTTTGAAAAATTCTAAAAGCAAAATTGAATTCTTGGATTTAGAATTGCAGTTATAGTGAGACAAACATCAAAAGAAAACTTTTGATTCTGAACTAGTGTTTGTTCAGAACAACAATTTGTTTGAGCTTGATCATTATTCAAAGAAGGATCAGAGAAATGAAGTGATTTCGTGTGAAAATTTGGACGCAGTTAGAAGTGTTGATGTGAAACCTATTATAAGACCATGGGAATATATGACACATAATAAACATAGAATCCGTCTTGGTTAAAATAGTGATGTATCTTTTCACATTATAGACTTTTCTAAACCTATAAAATTTCGAAGTGTAGGTATTCTGGATGGTGTTGTTCCAGAATAGGTTGATAGATTCCAGCAGTGTAACAGAGTTGGACATATGAAATATCAGTGTTTTGATCTTCACCCGTGCGAGCATTATGGAAAGTGAAATCATGAGTCAAATAGATGTTCCAAAAGGAAGAGCACTGCAAGAGAGAAGCTAAGTTTTGGATGGATTGCTTCTTGGGAATGGACGAAAGCAACCAAGAAGATCTACAGATCATATCGAAGAATTTGTTCGAGAGTGACGAGTCTTGCAGTGATGATGAATATTTCTCATCTTGTATCCAACAAGGGGGGATTTGCTGGTGGGTGGTCTGCTACAGGTTCAAGTTCGATATGTCAAGAGAGCCTGAGTCAGTGATCCACATCCTGAGCCACAACGTCAGTTGATTGAGTTATTTCTAAGCGAGCACTTCTATATTTTGAATTGTAAGAGGAACTGTTGTGACAGTTCTAGAGTTTGTGGTCATATTAAAACCACATTTTTGGTTCTGAGAACTAAGATGTAGGTTCCAGAATTAGTGTTGGTGGAGACATTGAGTTCTCCCATTTTAGGTTTATGGTCATCCTTGAAAACCATTTCCGAGAGACATTCAGCTCTTGGCTGAGATGCATTTCTTCATTCTGAGCTCTCATTCTTGGACTTTGGTATATTCATTCGGATTAAGGGGGGAATGTTAGGCAACTAATCCTTGGAATAGTTTGTGTTAGGTAATTGGTTATTAGAGTCGAAGAAACTTGAGGAAATGATTCAATAGTTTCTTGATGTATTTATATGTGTACACATTGTACATCATTCCTTGAGACATTCATTAATATATTGTTGAAGTTTTTTTCTAGTTTGCGTGTTGTGTGTCTTACAATTTGTTCTCATGACGGTAGAATTCTGTTTTCCTGTCATACAAATATGGACTACCCAAGATAATCCCTGAAATATCAAGTGGTACAACATCTAACGCAACTTCATTGAAAATGTTTGCAGTAATAGAAAATCTGAAAATACATTTCCTTGTCACCTATAAATTTGCATTGTTAACTATCCAACCCAAAGTGTATGGCTTATGATGAGGTGTAGTTTCAAGGTTCTGTTTTTTAACTAAGTCTTCTGAAGTCAAGTTTGCTTGTGACCCTGTATCAAATAATGCATCAATCTTTGTATGATTAGAAATTACTCTAACATGGAATAATTCTATCATTGTATCCTCATTTGAAGTGTTATTGTGACTGTTTGAAGTACTAGAACTTGCAATTTCTTCCTTTCCTTTGCTAACCATGGAAACTATCTTGGTTTCATCTCCTGAATCAGATCCAAGATATTTTTGTGTGGTGTCAGTCATCTTTTGTTTCCCTTTTTTATTTGGTTTCTTTGGTATTAGTTCAGGATGTAATTTCCAATAGTGAGCTTCATCATGCCCCTCTTTGGAACAACGTTTGCATGTTATTTTCTCCCATTCTTGATTCACATTGGCTTTCTTCTTTCCCTTCCATTTTCCTCCTTTCCCTTACCCTTGAATGGCTTCTTCTTACTACCCTCTTCAGAAATGTATTTACCCCTTGCTTCAAGATGCATGGCTTGCACACATACTTCACCTAAGTTATTTGGGTTAAGTATGAGAATAATATGTTTTAAGTAGGAATGTAGACCTCCTATATACTTCAAGAGTGTGTCTTGTGAATTTAAGTCTACTCCAAGTAATAAATCCCTTTTCCTAAAATCTTGTGTATACTCATGGACACTTTGAACTTTTAGTTGTCTAAAGTTTTTCCAACTCATTATTGCTTTCTGCATATAGGCTAATGGATAGAATTTCCTCTTAATGGAAGAAATGAATTCGACCCAAGTAATAAAAATCTTACCATGGATGCACATTTTCTCTTTTGTATTTGCCTCCCACATAACTAATGTTGCTCCTTCTAGCCTTAATGAAGCCAATTGGATTTTAATATCATCTTCTTGCAAAGTTTGAATTCTATAGTAAAATTCTAATTGAAGAATCCAATTATCTAATTTTTCAGCAGTAACTTCTCCATTATATGTACGAAGTTCAAATTTGATGTCCAACTTGAGTAATGTAGTCTTACCTTTTTGGATATTGGAATCAGTATGGGTATGAGTTTTTGTAGTGGATTTGGAAGATGAATATATAGATGAGGATGGTGATGATGATGATGATGATGATGATGATGGTGGTGGAGGAGGAGGTTGGTTTCCACCACTAGATTTTGAGCTCCTTTCTTCCTCCTTTTTACTGTTTGAAGGTTCTTATTTATGATGGTGTTTTGAGCCTTCTCTAGCTTCCTTTTCCATAAAAGCTTCATACATAAGTTTTAGAATCCTTTTCATTTCTTTGAACTCCTTCTTGACATCCTCTTCCTCAGAATTTCCATGAGCTCCTTCATGGCTTGACATTTTGGTTATTGATTGGAAAACAATGTACTTAGTTAAATTATGAGTTTGTCACAAGCTTAAAAAGAATATTTTTGAATGAAAGAACATAAGAAATAGTAAACACAACAAGCACATATAACAAAGCTTAACATAGAGAATTTTCATAAACGATTTTACCCCTCCGGGGCTACATCTCCTTGGTCCAGCTTCATAGTGTGACCTTTTTATTAGCTTAAAGTGTGCTCAAATTGCTGTTAAAAACTTCAAAACATCTTGGAACCTGTTCCAGTAAATTTATAACATTATAATCTGTTGAACCCTTGCTTAAACCTAGAGGGGGGGTGAATCAGTTTAAAGCAGTCATGGTCTTGTAAAACTTTCTTTTACACTTATTTACATCTTCATTTTCTGATCAACTTAATATACAATGGAGCAATAATCTTAATAAGTGAGCAGCAGGTATTGAGCAGATTAAATACAAAATATAAACATATAATCATCATGCACATAGAAAACAGATATAAGTGGAAACCCATAAGGGAGAAAATCGCATCTTACTATTATTGTGATGCAAAGGCAAGCTCCAACTCCCTCTCACCACTGATTTTTTGTAGGCTCCAACCTACAGGAGGCTACTACCTCAATTTTTCAAGCTACAACTTCCAAGGAAGCTCTAACTCCAATCTATTTTCTATAGGATACAACCTACAGGAGGCTCCTACCTTAGCCAGCTACAACTGGACATCTATCAAGCTATAACTTGATATGGAAGCACCAACTTCCTCACTGTAGAATAAAATCATATGCTGATTTACCTGGATATCAGCTCTATTTTCATCCTTAACTGCTGTCCTTCTAGCCTTCAAATTTGCTTTATATAACCTCTAGATCTTCACAACTCCTCTCTCTGCTCCTTCTTCTTCTTACACTCTCTGACCTATTTCTCCATTCTATCTCTTTCTCTCTCTCTTTATGCATATGTTGGTAACATTATTTATAAAGATCACCTCATAACTGCTTGCATTCCACAGGGAATTTGAAATGAACAGATATGACTCTTTGCCTTCCTCCTTCTCATTTTCTTGTCCAACACATTCAGAATGATATAACATAATGTATATATTTGTGTATTACAGTGGAGTTTTTCTTTGCCTACGGAGACTTGCCTTTGCATCACATACAATAAAAATAATTAATTCATTTAAATTTAAGGTTACAACAAATATATTTCAATTCAACCATTTTAGCTCTTGGTTCGCCATACATTTGTCTTTTCTATTGCTGTCACTATATTTTCAGTTTTTGCTATTATAGTCTTGCTCTGCTACATAATTGCTCATTTTGTCCGACTTGACCCATTCTATTGCATTTCTAACAGTGTCATCATATCTCCTTTTGCCCGACCATACCTCTTGTTCTTGTGCCCACAACGTTCAACCTTCATCGCTCTTCTAAACATCTGGTTCTGCCTTTTTCTCTGTGTCGGGTCCTTACCCGAGCCTTTCTACCCATGTTCATAGTTTCCTTTTTGTTTTATGTTATAATCCTCCTTTTGCTCTCCGAAACGATTTATAAAGGAAAATCACATACACCCAGACTTGAAATATCTTAAATAATGGTTCTGAGCTGCGTCACATCCGGCTCTTTTATCGCACTTTGTCCTGAGCTTGCGATGAGCGATATGCAATCGGGTCCCACTTGACTTTATCGCTACTTCGCATCAAAACTCACATGACTTCTAATATTGTGCGATATCTCTCCTGAGATTTTCGATCTGCGATATGCGATGAACTTCACATCGCCTCCATCGCATCGCATTCATCGATCGCATCGCAAGTTCTATAACTTATGAATTCTTATCACATAAGCATCGTCAATGTGTGATATTGCGTTGTGCTGCCATGTGTCCCTTTGTATTGGCACATCGCATTGCTTCTATCCATCGCATCGCAACTTTGCTCTTACGATCGTCACCCCTCCGATCTTGCGATTTGCGATATGCAGGCTAGGTCCACGTCATCTCCATGTCACCTTGCCACGTCATTGCCACGTCACTGCCAGGTCATCTTGCCACGTCATCTTGATTTATTTGTGATTTGTGGGGTCACGTCCACGTCAGCTGCCACATCATATTGCCACATCATCCCCACGTCATTACATCACACTTAGCATTTTCTGTGACCACTGTGTTTGTGTGATTTTTCTCCTGCCCTAATTGTGATATGTAATCTCATCCGTTTGTTTACGCTATCCTGCTTTGTGACTTTGATCCCACACCTTTTATCATTCCGCTCTTTATATACTGTTTTATTTAAAAAAAATCATGTTAAAAAATGTATTGGCCCCACAATATTTATGGCACTGGACCTCAAAAGGCACTCGAATTATTAAATTAGATTCACGATACTACGGAGGCACTCCTCGGTATGGAAAGTTCATCGGGCTTGTGCTACCGCAGTGAATGACAACCATCGATTTGCGGTCAACGCCCGATGGGCGAGTCAACTACGGAGGCACCCCCTTGGGTTAATCATCGGACTGTTTGTGCCCCCGCGGTACTGTTGATCCCAGATCAACGTTAACCATGCTCATATGATTTGCACGAGGTTTAGCCTTTGATGCTACCTTTGCTAGTCCCACAACATATCCAACTTATCCTTCCGTTTTTCATCAAATCCAACGGTTGATAATTCATTGCACTCCACAACCGATTTATGCGTATATCCAACAGATATCGCATTCCAAGATGCATAACATTTAACGTGCCTTTTTAACACCATCAGTTCCACACCTTTGTTAACCCCTGCGTAACTTCGGGTGCGAACACTGTCAGATCTCAATTGTTGATGATCGAATGGCTATCGTGTTCAATTAACCACATTGGCTTATCACTCAAAAGTCAGACGAAACTGGTGGTTTCACACCCGTGATGTGTCACAGTCTTATTTGATCGCGTTCAATTTCAATAAAACCACTTACCATTCGAAGGTTATGTGAAAACCATCTGTTGTTTTCCAAAACCACCTTCACTGTTCACTATGATGCTACTTAAGGTTCCGTTGCACTGTTGACTCCTAATTCCACATCTGATTTCTTTTGTTACACCTCCTCTGTATACTTGTTCAAACAAACCATTTCATTGCACTATGACTTCTCCTTTACTCCATCTTTCTACTTTCACGATATCAACCAGTCTTCAAACCCTCTCTGGAATTCATTCCACGCATGGTTTAACCTCTATCTTCAATTTCTGTGGTTCTTATCCATCGTTTTCCATTATAGTAAAACCCCAAATGGGCAGCCGCAACCCACTGATACATTAAACCCTGTGTGACATCTCTACAACAATTCCATCTGAATCTGATCTGCTCCCTTGTCTTGGTGCTGCTCCTTTGTGCTCCTTTGCCATCAATGACAATATTTCCTACAGTCTCCCTCTTTGGCATTGATGGCAACACTCCAATGCTTCCTCCAGGACTTCCTCTGCTTGCCTTTTAGAAGACCCTTTCTTCTTTTGCTTGCTTTTCCTCCCCTTTTGACATCAATGGCAAAGGGTTGCACTTTTCCCAGTGTGGGTTTTATCTTTTCATAATACTCTGATCTTGAGGACCTGTTCCATGCACTGCTCCATTGCTCTAGCTCTTTTGTGACAATTTTTGTTGACTACTCTCCCCTTGGAATGATGCTTTATTATCTGATATTGACTATCACTTGTCTTCTGCACTGATCCTGTTTTCTTGTAGGCAGCCCCCCCCCCCCTTTTTTTTTTTTATCATGTCAGAGAGTAACATCTGCAGACAGTACCCCTAGTTTGTCTCTTAGATATTCAAATGGTTCTCTAGCAAGAGGTTTAGTGAATATGTCTACTGTTTGTTCCTTGGTTGGTACATATTCCAACTTTACTAATTTTTGTGCTACTTGTTCTCTGAGGAAGTGGTACTTTATTGGGATGTGCTTTGTTTTTTAATGAAGTACAGGATTTTTTGATATACTTATTGCACTTGTATTGTCACATTTGATAGAAATAGGTTCATCAATGCTTACCTTCATGTCTTGGAGAGTTTGTTTCATCCACATTACTTGTGTGCAACATGTTGCTGCTGCTATGTATTCTGCTTCTGCTGTAGATAGAGAGATAGAAGTTTGCTTCTTGCTTAGCCATGCCACCAAACTTTTTCCCAAATAAAATGCACCTCCACTTGTGCTTTTCCTGTCATCCACACAGCTGGCCCAATCTGCATCTGTGTATGTTGTCAATGTGAAGCTTTTTCCTTTTGGATACCATAGGCCATAATGTGAAGTACCTTGTAGATATCTAAATATTCTCTTGATTGCAAGTAAGTGATTTTGTTTTGGTGCTACTTGATATCTTGCCACAAGTCCTACTACCAACATAATGTCTGGTCTAGAAGCAGTTAGGTATAGCAGACTTCCTATCATGGATCTGTAAAGTTTTTGATCTACATCTGTTGATCCATCATTAGCACATAGTTTGCATCCAGTGATCATGGGAGTTGACACAGGTTTGCAGTCTTCCATTTGAAACCTTTTCAACATTTATCTTAAGTATTTTTCTTGCGAAATGAATATTCCTGTGTTCTTTTGTTGAATTTGAAGTCCTAAATAGATGGTGAGATCTCCAATAATTGACATCTCAAGCTCTGATTTCATTTCTTCAGCAAATCCCTTTGCTAACTCATCTTTGTTTCTTCCAAACATGATGTCATCTACATACACTACTACAATTAAGAGTTCATTTTCATTAGCCTTTATGTACAAATTGTTGTCTACTCCTCCTTTCTTGAACCCTTGTTTTTGTAAGTATTTGTCCAGCCTTGAATACCATGCACAAGGACCTTGTTTTAGACCACATAAGGCTTTCTTTAATCTGCACACATAGTCACGTTTATCTATTAATGAGAATCCTTTAGGTTGTTCCATGTAGACTTCTTCCTCTAGATCTCCATTCAGGAAGGTAGACTTCACATCCATTTGATATACCTTGAAATCATGATAGCATGCA
Source organism: Pinus albicaulis (assembly GCA_034641835.2). NCBI lineage: Eukaryota > Viridiplantae > Streptophyta > Pinopsida > Pinales > Pinaceae > Pinus > Pinus albicaulis. The sequence continues at coordinate 1,069,024 of MU968491.1, forward strand.
AAGGCCAAAAACATTCTGATTGCTTCCATTCTGGCTACAGGGGCAAAGGTTTCATCATAATCAAGTCCTTCAATTTGAGAATATCCCTTGCATACAAGTCTGGCTTTATTTCTGATTACCTACCCTTGTTCATTCATCTTATTCTTGAATATCCATTTTGTGCCAATGACATTTTTCCCAGTGGGTCTTGGAATTAATTCCCAGGTATTGTTCTTCTCAATTTGGTCCAGTTATTCATTCATAGCATTTACCCAGTTTTTGTCTTTGCTAGCTTCTTCGAACTTCTTTGGCTCTATTTGAGATAGCATGGCTAGGTATACTTCTTCTATCTGTTCAGCAAGTTGTCTTCTTGTCTGGACTCCCACACTCTTGTCCCCAATGATTTGATCTTCTGGATGGTTCTTTTGAGTGTGTCTTGAGGGACCTTTTGAGTTTAATTCAGTATATTCTGTTGTTTTTCTTAGTTCATCATTATCTTGGTTCTCATCTTCATGATCATCTGGAGGATTGCTGCATCTTGTGCTTCTTCTTCTGTTTGGTAGATCTTCATCAAATCTTACATCAATGCTTTCCACAATTTTGTGCAATATTTTGTTGTAGCACCTGTAACCCTTACTCTTGGATGCATATCCTAAAAATATTCCTTCATCAGCTCTTGCATCAAACTTCCCTAGTTTTTCATCATTATTTTTTATGAAACACTTGCTTCCAAATGCTCTAAAGTGCTTGATTGATGTTGGTTTACCATGCCATAATTCGTAAGGAGTCTTATCACAATTTGGTCTTAGATGAGCTTTGTTGAGAATATGAACAACTGTGTGTATTGCTTCTGCCCAATAGGTTTAGGGAATGTTACTTTCTTGCATCATGGCTAGACTTGCAATCTGTTGTACTGACATGTTTTGTCTTTCTGCCACTCCATTCTGTTGAGGTGTACCTGCAATTGTAAACTGTTGTTTTATCCCATGTTCATTGCATAGGTCTGCAAAATCATAGTCTGTGAATTCACCTCCTCTGTCTGATTTGATGAATTTTATCTTGCATCCTGTTTGATTTTCTGCCAATGCCTTGAATATCTTGAATTTCTCAATTGCTTCAGATTTATATTTGAGAAATGCCACCCAGGTCAATCTGGTAAAATCATCTATTATTAGCATGAAATAAGATTCTCCACCAGGTGCATTAGTTCTTGAAGGTCCACACAGGTCCATGTGAACAAGCTGAAGTGGCCTACTTGTAGATAGTTCATCTTTGGTCTTGAAAGATGTGTGGGTTTGTTTGCCCAATTGGCAGGATTTACATATGGTATTTGAAGGCTTCTTTATTGCTAGCATATCTCTGACTGTATTCTTCTTGCTCAGACTGATGATGTGGTCAAAGTTTAGGTGTCCCATTCCTATATTCCATAACCATGATTCATCAAGTTTGCTTATGTGGCATGCTTCATTCTCTTCTTCCACTATATAGACATTACTTTCTGTTCTAACACCTTTGATCAAGGTCTTTCCTGTGGTGCTTGATCTTACCTCACAATCTTGGGCTCTGAAAAGGACCTCACAGCCTTTATCACACATTTGACTAACACTTAGCAGATTGGCTTTCAACCCATCCACAAATAGTACATCTTGAGCCTTTCCTCTTCCATTATTCAGACTGACTGAGCCTTTTCCTTTGATTTTCCCTGCTTTATCATTGCCGAATGTTACATTTCCAGATTTCTTTTCATCAAAGGTTACAAAATTGCTTCGATCTCCAGTCATATTCTTTGAGCATCCACTGTCCATATACCATTGGCTTTTCTGATCTTGAGCTATTAGAGCCAGGTCACACTTATTCAACTTCTTTTTCCACTGTAGGCAACTATTTTTTTGGCACCTTTTCTGAGAAGAGGGACCACATTCTTTGAGAGGACATTTGGAAGACATGTGTCTGATTTTATGGCATACAAAGCATTTGATTATATTTTTAAATGGATTATGTGTACGAGTGAACTCTCCATTGTTCATAAATCTTCTTGGGGTTTTGAACATCAGTATTTGTCCATATGTTCTGCACTCCATGGCTTTATGGCCGAACCCCTTACAACAAAAACAATACCCATGGAAACAATTAGTGTACCTGGTGAAGTGTTGTCCTCTCCATTTGTTTGCTTGAGGTAGTCTTTTCAATTTTTGCATCTTTTGCTGGTTGAAATCAATTATCTTTGTCTGACAGTATGCAGCAATATGTCCCATCTTGTGGCAGACAAAACAAGTGATATTTCTCATAGGAGGAAAGAATCTCTTTTGACAGCTTCCGAATTTATTCAATTCATATTCACGTTTGTAAGAGCCTTTTTCAGCTGACTGTTTCTTCATTTCGTTCTTTGTCTCTTGATGTTGCTACTTGTTTCTTTTTGTTTCATCACACATCAAGTTCTTGCTGGCTTCTGCTTCTGTAGTTCCTTTTTGAGCTGCTTCATTATCCTCTACAACTTTTACAAAATTGATATTCTTGTTATCTTCTACCTTGGACTTACTGGTTTCTCCTTCATATCCTATCCCAGCCTTTATGAGAGGAGACCTTTGAGTATTAAGAATCTTGTCCAACTGTTCAATGCTTGTCATTTGAGGAGTGTTCATTGATAATTCCCTTTGGGTGTTTTCTAGTTTCTTTCTCAGGCATACCACTTCTTCTTCCAATTTCTCTTGCTCCTGATGTTTATCTTTAATTTGCTTTAGCAGAATGTCTTCCACCTTCTTAGCTTCTTCAAGTTCTACTTTCAATTGAATGAGGTCTTCTGAATTTGGTACTTCTTTTACATATTTGAGGAGAATGTCTTTCTATTTTCTGCACTTGAGTTTAAGTCTGTCTATTTCCTCCAGGGCACTTCTTAGCTCCCCCTCAAGATCTACCTCACCTTCTTCCTCATCTTCTAGAAGGAATCCTTCAGACTCTTCCTTGGCCATCAACAAAAATTTAGAGGTTCCTTCTTCATTTGAGGATTCATCTGAGTTTTTAGATGCACTGCTATCTTGCTAAGCATAAAATGATCTTCTATTGAATCTCTTCCCTTTCTTCCAGTTATTTTTTTTGGTTTTCTCTATCTCCTGAGTCTGATTCTTTGTTTTCGTAAGAGGACACTTAGATGCATATTGCCCAACTCTTCCACAGTTAAAGCATTTAAATGGAATTTTACCTTTTACTTGCCTGAGCCTCTATCCAATCTTCTGAAAAATTTGGCCTCTTCTTCATTAGAGCAAGAGCATGTATCTTCTTTTTCTTCTTTGCTCTTCTCTATCTTAAAGGCTACCTCCCTTACATTTCACTTCCTCTGTGGAAGTCTCATCTCATAGTCTGTTAAGTTTCCAAGTAATTGGTTCACGGTCAATGTTTCCCAATCAGTTGTTTCTTCTATGGCAGAAACCTTGGGGTTAAACTTGGATGGTAAAGATCTCAATATATTTTGTACAATTACACATTCTCTAATGGTTTCTTCTATAGCTTTCATGTTGTTTACAATTTCTGCAACCCTTAAGAAGAAGCTGGCAACATCTTCTTCTTCATACATTTTTATATTTTCAAACTGGGCTCTATAGACTTGTATCTTGGCAGCCTTCACCTTTCTATCTCCCTCATGGATACTTTCTAATATATTCCGTATTTCTTTGGCATTCTTGTTGTGCATTAATTTGATAAATTCTGCCTCACATAGACCACTTAAAAGAGCATTCATGGCTTTGGCATTCGCTATAAAATCTTGTTTTCCTTCTTTCTCTATGTCAGACTCCATTGGGGCATATCCCAAATCCATCACAGTGCAAACTTCTATTCCTAGAGACATTATGTATGTCCTCATTCTTGTTTTCCAGAAGGTATAGTTTGTGCCAGTAAACAGAGGTGCTTTATTTTTTGAGCATCCTTCTAGACTAGTCATCTTTGGGACCAAGAATCTCCTTCCAGTTGTTAAAATGATACTGAAGGAACCTGCTCTGATACCAATTGTTGAACCCTTGGTTAAACTGAGAGGGGGGGTGAATCGGTTTAAAGCAATCATGGTCTTGTAAAACTTTCTTTTACACTTATTTACATCTTCATTTCATGATCAACCTAATATACAATGGAACAACACTCTTAATAAGTGAGCAGCAGGTATTAAGTAGATTAAATACAGAATATCAACATATAATCATCATGCACATAGAAAACAGATATAAGTGGAAACCCATAAGGGAGAAAACCTCATCTTATTATTGTTTTCATGCAAAGGCAAGCTCCAACTCCCTCTCACCACTGATTTTCTGTAGGCTCCAACCTACAAGAGGCTATTACCTCAATTCTACAAGCTACAACTTGCAAGGAAGCTCCAAATCCCATCTATTTTCTGTAGGCTACAACCTGCAGGAGGCTCCTACCTCAGCCAGCTACAACTGGACATCTATGAAGCTAAAACTTGATATGGAAGCACCAACTTCCTCACTCTACAATAAAATCATATGTTTATTTACCTGGATATCAGCTTTGTTTTCCTCCTTTACTGCTATCCTTCCAGCCTTCAAATTTTCTTTATATCATCTCTGGATCTTCACAACTCCTCTCTCTGCTCCTTCTTATTCTTACACTCTCTGACCTCTTTCTCCATTCTCTCTCTCTATATTTATGCATATGTTGGTAACATTATTTATAGAGATCACCTCATAACTGTTTGCATTCCACAGGGAATTTGAACATGTATGTCTCTTTGCCTTCCCCCTTCTCATTTACTTGTCCAACACATTCAGAATGATATAACAGAATGTATATATTTTTGTATTACAGTGGAGTTTTTCTTTGCCTATGGAGACTTGCCTTTGCATCACATACAATAAAAATAATTAATTCATTTACATTTAAGGTTACAACAAATATATTTCAATTCAGCCCTTTCATCTCTTGGTTTGCCATACATTTGTCTTTTTTTCTGCTGTCACTGTCTTTTTAGTTTTTGCTATTATAGTCTAGCTCTGCTGCATAATTGCTCATTTTGTTCGACTTGACCCATTCTATTGCATTTCTAATAGTTTCATCATATCTCCTTATGCCCGACCATGGCTCTTTTTCTCGTGCCCATAACGTTCAACCTTCACCGCTCTTCTAAATATCTGGTTCTACCTTTTTCTCTATGTCGGGTCTTTACCCGAGCCTTTCTACCCGCGTTCATACTTTCCTTTTTGTTTTATGTTATAATCCTCCTTGTTCTCTTCGAAACGATTTACGAAAGAAAATCACATACACCTAGACTTGAAATCTCTTAAATAATGGTTTTGAGCTGCATCGCATCCGGCTCCTTTATCGCACTTTGTCCTGAGCTTGCAATGAGCAATATGCGATCGAGTCCCACTTGACTTTATCGCTACTTCGCATCGAAAATCACATGACTTCTAAGATTGTGTGATATCTATCATGAGCTTTTCGATCTGCAATATGTGATGAACTTCACATCGCCTCCATCGATCGCATCGCAAGTTCTATAACTTACGAATTCTTATCACATAAGCATCACTGATGTGCGATATTGCATTGTGTTGCCACGTGTCCCTTCGCATCGGCACATCGCATCACTTCTATCCATTACATTGCAACTTCGCTCTTACAATATTCACCCCTCCAATATTGCGATTTGCGATATGCAGGCCAGGTCCACGTCATCTCCATGTCATTGTGCCACGTCACCTTGCCACATCACCACCATGTCACTACCACGTCATCTTGATTTATTTGCGATTTGTGGGGTTAGGTCCATGTCAGCTGCCACGTCACTTGCCATGTCATCCCCACATCATTACATCACACTTCGCATTTTCTATGACCACTGTGTTTGTACGATTTTTCTCCTACCCCGATTGCGATATGCGATTGCATCACATTGCATCCATCGCATCACATCTCCTTTAATCTCATCCATTTTTTTACGCTGTCCTGCTTTGTGACTCTGGTCCCACACCTTTAATCATTCCACTCTTTGTATAATGTTTGCTTTAAAAAAAAACATGTCAACAAAATGTATTGGCCCCACAATATGTATAGCACCAAACCTCAAAAGGCACTCGAATTATTAAATTAGATTCATGGTACTACGGAGGCACTCCTCGGTACAGAAAGATCATCGGTCTTTTGCTACCGCAGTGAATGAAAACTGTTGATTTTCGGTCAATGCCCGATGGGTGGGTCAACTTCGGAGGCACCCCCTTGGGTTAATCATCGAAATTTTTGTGCCCCCGCAGTACCGTTGATCCCAGATCAACGTTCACCTCACTCATAAGATGTGCACGAGGTTTATCCTTTTCTGCTGCCTTCGCTGGTCCCACAACATATCCAACTTACCCTTCCGCTTTTCATCAAATCCAATGGTTGATAATTCATCGCACTCCACAACCGATTTATGCGTATATCCAATGGATATCGCATTCCAAGATGCATAAAAGTTAACGTGCCTTTTTAATACCATTGGGTCTACACCTTTGTTAACCCCTTCACAACTTCGGGTGTGAACACTGTCAGATCTCAATTGTTGATGATCGAACGACTATCACGTTCAATTAACCCCGGCGGCCTATCACTCAAAATTCACGTGAAACTGGCAGTTTTGCGCCCGTGACATGTCACAATATTATTTGATCGCGTTCAATTTCAATAAAACCACTTACCATCAAAGGCTACGCAAAAACCATCTGTTGTTTTCTGAAACCGCCTTCATTGTTCATTGTGATGCTACTCACGGTTCTGCTGCACCGTTGACTCCTAATTCCACATCCAATTTCTTTCGTTACACCTCCTCCATATACTTTTTTAAACAAACCATTTCACTGCACTATGAATTCTCCTTTACTCCATCATTCTACTTTCACGATATCAACTAGTCTTCAAACCCTCTCTGGCATTCATTCCACGCATGGTTTAACCTCTATATTCAATTTATGTGGTTCTTATCCATCGTTTTCCATTATAGTAAAAACCCCAAATGGGCAACCGCAACTCACTGATACATTAAACCCTATGTGACATCTATGTAACAATTCCATCTGAATCTGATTTGCTCCCTTGTCTTGGTGCTACTCCTTTGTGCTCCTTTGCCATCAATGACAATATTTCCAACATAATATCCCAAAAATGACTATTTATTTGTTGTATTTGGACTCTAGATGCTATGGAAATGACCCCAACACCTGTTGGCCCTGACCTTTGAAAACCTTCAAATGTACTAAAACACCTGTAGATCACCGCTTCTACCTCTACAACCTGCTCCATTGAGTTCCTCGCATGAAAATTAGCCAGGAATGACTTTTAGTGATCTCAGTTTGGTCGAAAATTGAGTGAGTTATGACCAAAACTATTTTTGCCCCAATTTCTCCTCCAAAACTGGAGAGAATTCCAGTTAGATTTCTAAATTTAGAAATATCGCCAAACTTGGTGCACCTCCAGAAAAACTGCCAACTTTAATTCCAGGATTAATTAACGCTAAGTGAGTTTATGGCGGATAAGCATGTTTAGTGATAAGCACGGTTTAATGTGATTGATGGCATATTAACGTGGGTTAACCACATTTTAAGTTAATTAACTGCGTTTAATAAATTCTATCGGAATGTATTTGGTGCCTAGTTCTTTGTTTGCGGCCACATGGGGAGGGGGTTGTTCCCCTTCAATCCCCAACCATCGGACATATCAACTTTAAATGAAATCGAAGATCAATAAGGTTAAGAAACACCTTGGAGGAGAGTTGGTAAGGCACGCGAATGGCAGGTGTGAGGTCAAGGGTTCGACCCCTACTCCACCACAATAATTTTGCTCCGCTGAATTTAAAATCTCCTCTACCAAGTTTGGATCCTCGCCAATTTAGTTATTTCGACCTCCAAGTTTGGTTAGATCTATCGTGAAGGTGGGTTGACACTATATATATATATATATATATATATATATATATATATTACCACCATACCATTGTCCAAAAAATTTCTATGACACCAATTTGACCTTCCAACCTGCCTGCCATGGAGAGGGGTACGTGGCATGCCATGTGGCCCTTCCCCATTGGCCACCATATAATGAAATGCCAACTTAAATAACATTAAACATAGAGTTAGGAATAAAAAATTTCACTCCCTAGTCATCATCAGCAAATCAAGTGGTGCTAACTGGCATAGTATCATTGGTTGTTTCTGGAGGATATACCTGCAACTGCTGACTGTACCTACCACATCAGAACTGTACCTGTTCTACTTGTTTTTTGCTTTTTTTGGAAAATGAACAACAGGAAATAACTCAGCCATACAAACTCGGATTTTGATGAAATGAGTTGCACTAGAATCTTGGCGACGAACTCTATCCAGTCATTTAGGTTTGAAGAAATTTATAGCACTTTAAATTTTTAGCTAAAACTTGAGCTTTAGATCAAGGATAACATAAAAGGGAAGGATAAATATATAAACACATAACAACATAAGATACATAAAAGCAGGGCCAAAGTTGAAAATCCTCCTCAACCAGTAAGAAGAAGCTATAGACTCAGAAAGACAGTAAAGGAACCACCTTCAAAAGAAACATAGTTTGTTGATTTCGAGGAAGATCTTCGGGTTCCATCCCCCATTTCCATTTCACCCACTCAAAGTCCACATCGAAGAGCTCCAGATATTGATCCAGTACAACAAGAAATTTATAAATTATATTGAGTCTTTGGACAAAAGAGATGCAAGTAAGACATTATTTTTTGAAGATCAGCCTCATAGTCCACAATAACCTCTACTTGTGAATTCTCTAAAACAAGAAATATTTGAACTAGAGACACTAAACAAGCATATTCAACAGGAAAATGAAGACTTGAAATTAGAAAGCCAGATTGAGAAAACCATAAATGAAAATACTCTTTTTATCTAGGTTTATGGTTTAAGAAGAACAAAAATTTAAATAAGAAGAAGAAAACAACTAAGCAGGCAGGTCATAAAATTGAAATATAAACTCCTAATGAGAAAGCCAAGGGTAGTTGTAATTGCAAGGAAGGCAAGGAAGATGAAATTAGATGTTTTAGAAGAGGTCTCACGAAAGATGGAGTAACATGATAAGACTCACAATATTTTTTTTTTTGCATGAGGACATGTAGTGGTCTCCTCATGGCAGAATGTGGAGCCTCGAGACTGCCTCCATTTTGACACTCATTTTCACTATCTTTCCTTCTTTTTTACAACACCATAAGCTCAAAAAAGTGTTGAAATGCACATTTTGACTTGGTAAGGTATCATAATGATCCATTTTTCATATTTTCAATTGTTCCTTATCATTATAATGAAATTTGTATTTGGCTGCGAAATTAATGCAATTTTGCAGCCAAACTCGGTTTTTGTAGCCACTACCATGGTTTGACAGGTTCTAAGGTATTAATGGAGTAGCATAATATATGGGTAGTTGATAAATGATCCGTTCATGGATCCTATCCTATTAATATTTCCAGAATCAAGCAAGAAATCACCAAAGAGCATGGTTAGAGGAGCGGTCAACCAGGAGCTGGAGCAAGCGAGTGAGAAAGTCTGAGCTTCACGATTTGCTATGCCACGTAGAAATTTGTGAAGCAACAAAATTCTCATTTTAGTTCAGAGTTATAGATAAAATTTTCTTAGTCTTTGAAGGCATAAGGGTCTTAGGACATTTAATGCCAGGCTTTTATAAATAGCAGACTAAGTAATTTTGTAAAGAACGTGAATGATTGTGAGATAGTGACATATTTTAGAAACTTTGTTTTTATCCTTTAATCGAATGAAGAAGCATTCCAGAATTATAATGAGAAGTTATTCAAGAGTAGATTCGAACCATCTGTTATAGAGGGCCCCTACAACAGAAAAGGTTTTCATTTCATTTTCGTTATTTAATTTCCATTACATAGCTTAAAATTTTATGCGTTTGCAATGTGTTGTAGTATATATGTGTGCACTATTTTCAGTCTTATTTCCATTGCAATTATTTTTAGATTTATAATTGTCATTTCATTTAGTGTTATCGTTATTTCCAGAATATTTTCATGACTAGAGTAGATGCTCTATTTCTTTCATAGATTTAATTCTTAGATGGTTAAAACACAAAGGTAGTTTATCATAGATTAATTTATTTTGTCTTCATGCAATAGAAGTTTATCATAGATCATTTTATTTCCCCTTCATGTAATAGAAGCTTATCATAGATCAATTTATTTCCTCTTCATGCAGTAGAAGTTTATCATAGGTCAGATATTGTGAAATATGTTTTAGAATATTCCTCTTTTCAGTTTTAGATCAATTTTGTCTTATGAGCTCAATTAAGTTTTATTTCATAAACAAATATTTATTTTATGATCATAAAATAGTTTTAGTACTTCTTTAGGATAATCTCCATTTACATTAAATATTCAAAAAGACATAAAAATTAGAATTTCTTTTTGGTTTTAGAATTTTAGTTCTTTTCAGAATCAATCCTTAGATGCTAACAAGATTTTTAGCTTTAATTTCTAGAACTTAATTAAGTTTTCATTTAAGTTTATTTTTCATAATTCAATTTTCTAAATTAATTCAAGAACATGTGGAATAAAAGCATTTTCAAATTTTTTTTTAACATACTAGCCAAATAAAAAAAGTAAAGGAGGTTTCTATCATATACAGTGCATTTTCACTTCATAAGATTACATAGTCTGGCCAATAATGTTGAAATTCAACAAGAAAATGCACCACATACTAGTGTGGGATTCCAATCATACATTAGTCAGGAATTCAGTGACACATTAGTGCTAATGTGGGTGTCCAATTTTTAAATAAATTGGAAAATAAATTGTAATCTTATCTCATAACAAATTGTAATAGTTAACTAAGTTTCATAGACTTATTTAGATCAAGAATTTCAAGATGAGCATCAAAGAGTAGGTATGTAGAGTGATTCTATTATTTACAGGGTCCAGTTACAGTTGTAGCATTAGTGTGGTGTGAGTGCAATCAGTTAACTCAAATTAATTGAGTTAAAATCAGTTTAACTAGTTCTAACTGATTGATGAGCTAGTGGAATATCAAGTGAATTAAAATAGATTTAATTCATAAGTAGTGATGTACCAAGTAATTGATGATTAAATATTAATAGCTACATGCATTTCAATCCTGATGATGACCCAATTCAGAGAAAGTTTAAGGGTAAGTAAAATATCAGTTGTATTATTAGAAAACTGCCTAGGGGAAGTTATAAAGCCATAGGAATCCCATAATGGATTATGTAGTCAAGGAAGGTTGGAATTCCTATTAAATAGGAATTATTTTCCTAGGGATTGCGTGAGCAAGGCAGGTTGAAGGTGGGCAGGAAATTGGCTATGTATTGGTCCATTTTTTCCTAGATCAGTGTCAGACAATTGGTAGAGTTTTGGAGGTTATTGTGAGCACACATGCATTTTATTGTTTCATGATTCCTCGGCTGATTATAAAATAAAGATGGAGGTGTTTTGAGAAGTTCCTTTCCCCAAGAAAATATTGTGTTGTGTGATTGGTTTCCTTATTTCTCTTACCTGCATGTGATTGAGCGATCATGATTTATATTCTGCAAATATTGTAGAAGGATTATGTATCTTGCTTTAGTACATTGCATGATAGAATTGAATCGATTGGTGTAATTTCTACATGGTATCAAAGTTGTGTTAGAGATTTGATACGGATAATTGAATATAGAAATCTAAGAAAATTAAATTGAATAAACATGTAAGTTACTCATTTATTCAGCCATTTCTCACTACAATACTAAGTAATAAAGACTACTACCTTTCTATCGTGTGCATATATCTTTCTATGTTAATTTTTTGGGAAAATCTCATGAAGTCACTTCTCACTAACTTGAGGGATAGTTTTTTGTCATAGAGTAGAAGTAACTTATGTATCTTTTTCTTTATAAATAAAAAATTATTTTACTCATATTGATCATTCTCTATAGTGCAGAGAGTACATGATCGTTATCATAGATTTTGCAAGAAAATAAAGAATTGCATACACTTGTTTCAACAGATAATGAATTGCCTACACCTGTTTCATTTCTAGTTTTGAATAAGAAGAATACAGTTTACTCTTACCCTATGGTACAACAACTTAGTTATGGAATTGAATAAAGTTCATTAATTTATATATACCCCAGAAAATCCATTCTTTATATGCCCTTGTTCCTTTATAGTTAATTTTGACTGAGAGGTTCTCTTCACACTTGCATTATTTTACTAATACATGCTAAATGAATTTTTGCATTTGTTTTGAAAACTTGATTACTATAATTTGGATAATTTAAGAAATTTTGGATCGTATATCGAAGATTTTTACTACTATGTAGGGTTTGGGGTATATCCTTCTTCTGTTAAATATTTATCTCATCACACGTATGCTCTTTGGTAGGAACGTTAGTTATTATGCATGATATCATCTTTGACTGAAACGCGTTAAGAGTATGCCCAACTTCTGGCCCTTTCAGGGTTTTCAATATTAGGGCTATTAAATTATACCTTACTCCAAAATTGTGACCCAAAGAAATTTTATCCTTGAGACTTCACTTGCACCACTATTTCATGAGTTATGTACACATTGAAATTTAGTGCATTATTTGAAGAAGCAACTTAATAGTCCTTTAAATGAAATTATTTTTCCCATCATTTGTTTGGATTTTCCACAACCTTTTAGTTCTGCCAGGAGTAACCTGACTGCAACAAATGTAATAAATAAAGATTAGATTGGTAGAAATCTTAGGAGTAAGGAAAATTCTAACTACACAATGCCTAAACCTAAAACATCAAGTTGAGAAGAAACTCCAAATTCAATTTACAAAATGTTGTTATCATATGGGGAAGGAGGTGATTCATGAGAATGAGTGATATTATGTGAGGCTCTAGAATCAATTATTCAAGTATTTTAAAATGCATATAGACATTTTGTAGAAAGTGCATGCATTTTAGTAGTTGAAGGAGGCATGGCACTAAAATTTTGTCCCACTACATGGCTTCAATCAATGCCTCTAGTTTCTTTTGGGATTTCCTCATGACCAAGGATGCCACAAAAATTGCAAGTTACACTTGAATTCTTCTCTATTTTGGAAGAATACTTTACAATCTTGGAAGGTGGAGGAACATGTGATTTTGTTTCTATTGAGTCTTAAAGCTAGAATTAATAGCACGAGAAATGTCATTCTCTTGTTTGTGTCGAGTTCTATGCAAAATATGAATACACAAATACCTCACAAGGACCTCCCATTCGCTGGGACAATGAAAATGGTTGGGTTCATTCTTTAAGCTTCACAAGTCCAAAATTTATCTCACTAGTTCCATAGAAGGACTTTCCTTTGATTCCATGGGATGTGTATATTATGCCCAAGGATGAGGGAGGGATTTGTTGAAATTTGCAACAAGAAATAGTGAAATTGGCATCCAGAAACAACAAAAAAATACAAACGTTGGTGTGGGATCCCAGTTCATACATGAGTGAGGGATTCTAGAGATACATTAGTTACAAGGTTTTTGGGTTGATTTACTGTGTAAACTAACGTAAGTATTTATTATCATCCGGGCTAGTAGGACTTAGAAGCATCCCCAAAGTATAATGGTTTTCAGTTATGATCAATTTAACAGATTTATCAATGATTAAGGAAATTCATATTACAAATATAAATATAACTTAAATAATTTATAAATTCAAGTGTGCAATCAGAAGCACAAGAATCTCCTAAATTAAGAGATTTGTTTGTCCTTCTCTAACAAGATTACTTCATGAATTAGAAATAAAAAAATACTAATTGAGAAATAGATTAAGATACATGAAACAATAATTGAAGAGGATCTTCACTGAAGAGGCCATGGTTGTCCTTCATCATAGATTCATTTATCAATAATGCTATTGTTAGAGAACAAGAAATCAAAAAAGCATTAAAAGCATGAAAATATAAATTCTAGCTTAAGATCTCAATCAGATAGAAAGAATGTTTAACTTAAACATGCGTTTGTCATTTCATATGAAGAATAAGAATGATAATTATATTCATCAATACTCATAAATCATCAGGATAAATCAAATAAACAAGTTAAGCATAAGAAAACTAATTTATAAATTGCAACTAGAAATAAACTAGGAAGTGCACTTAGCTCTGTGTGGGGGCCCTCCACCCTTGCCTAACACACTAAAGGCGTTTTCAGCTAATTAAAACTTCAGTCAATCAATCAGCATATAACAACAGAAAATGGAATAGAACAAATCTTCAATTAGGTCTCCAAAGTCTCAGAAATAATAATGTTGAGTCATACAAATTCTACATATCAATGCCTTCAAATTTTGAGGCTTAAATAGACAAAGTATCCAAAAAATTCATCTAAAATATCTCCTATATTCATGAATATCCTTCTATTATCCAATCAGGCCGAATTCATCCATCATATCCATAAAAATCTGGAAAATACCACAAAATAAGAATTTTGACCTAGTTCTTAGGGATCCTCCATAAAAACAGGTCTTGTTTGACCACCTTTAACTGGGCCTATTAAAGCTCGGTTTAACTGTACCAAAAGGTGCACACTTAATATTAGTTCCCAAGCCTTATATAAATATATCCAGCTCGAGCCCAAGTGTCCTGAAAATATGCAAACCATGAGGTCATTACGGGAATTTCTGATGCTGTCCAAAAATGCACTTAAAATTCAATTTTTAGAAAAACTTCTAAGAATTGATTAATTTAAATAACCGTATATGCATTTATTGGTCAAAAGAAGGTGGATATGATGGTGTATAGATGGATAGTATGGCAAATAAGATGTATCATAAACAAAAGTGAGGATAAAATGAGGGCCAACATCTCACCTGGTGCCGATGTTCAAGCATGTGCTCATGCTTGCTTTTTCCTTTAGGACCTCCCCGAGCTCGATGTTGATCCCATTCCCTAGACTTCGAAACTTCCTGTTGTGCCGCATGTAGAAGAGAATCCATATATTTGCATTTTTTTCCTTGTAGATTGAGTTTTTAACCTTTTGTTTCTCATATTTGGCCTTCCAATAATTCTTCTCTTTAAGCCACCTGAATTGTTGTATGTAAAGAAGATTGTTTTTGTCTTTCAATTTTCCCATTTCTTCACTTATCTTCTCATTTTATTTAATCAAATTTTCACTATTTGTCTTATATGTTTCATTCTCTCTTTTCAAGTACCTTTCCATTATTTTTCTTACCTCTAGATTATCAGTTAACTCTTTGATCCTACTAGGGTTTTGATCTTCCTCCTTGGTATTTTTAGAACCGAAGTAACTTCAACCTCATCATTTTCAAAATAAGAATCTCTCTCTACAGGATTTTCATAAACTTCTTGTTCTAACCTCTCAAGGATTTCATTGTCTTGTTTGGTTAAAGGATATGTTTCTATGAATTGCACTTCTGGTTTTTTTTCTTTGCTGCTTCTATCTGCTGAATTCCTCTTTTTCTGTCTCCTAGAAATGGTCAAGAATGAATTTTCCCTCTCTACCATGACTATTCCATGTTGTTTATTTGATCTGTTCCTTGGGTAGAGAGGTGAATTCACTATATTTCTTGTTTCCTATATTGGTTTAAGTTTGTCTTCTGTTGCTTTTTCTACAAACTTATTTTGAATCAGGAAACCTTTCCAAACAATTCCCTTACATTTTAGCTCGTAATCAACAATGATTTTTATGAGTCCCTGGTAATCAATTTGGGCTTCTTTGGGTTTGGTATCATATTTTGTACTTTCAATCATCCTCATCAAGTTTCTATAAAATAACTATGGAAAATTGGTCCTGATATCTCCTTTAACATGTTGTAGCAACCTAATGTGATATAGGTGTAATAAACTATGTCCACTATCACAAGTGAAAAAATTTTGGATTATTAAAACTAATTCAGCCCAAGGTTCATTAAACCATTCCCCGAGAATCCCCTTTTGCTTTTCAAAGGAACACTTTATTTTCCTATCTAGGAAGAAGGTCCAAGCCTTTTCCTTGAAATGAAATCCTTTGTGGTAAATTTCACCTGAGAATGGCAACTCTAGGGCTTCAGAAATAGATTCTAGAGTTAAATGAATGTGTAAACTACCCACCGTAGTTTCATCTTGTTTTAAATTGTTTATAAACTCCCTTGTGATATCTTCATTGTGCCCTTTGAATTCTTTAAAGAATCCTATTAAGCCTGATTGATAAAATTTCTCAACTGTGTCCCTACTCCAATGTTCAATCTGAAAATATTTGAGCTCTGTTCTTGATGTCATATTGTCTGAAAACCATTTGATGTACCCCCCTACTATGATTAACTTTATTTTTTAAAACAAAAATTCAAGTACTAGATGTTATTATAGTAGTGAGGTTTACCTTTGTTTGTTTCCTTTTCCAAGTAATTGAAATCAATCCTTTGTTTTCTTTGGAAGAAGTGAGCCTACTGCTTAGAATATACACAAGACTTGATATAGAGAAGTTTATAAAAACATTAAAAAAAATCATCTTTCTATTATCCTATTCTCTATTTGATCCCCTGTTTCTTAAAAATAAAAATCCTATGCTTTTCTTTTGTAAAAAAAAATTCTTCTTGTTTGAGTGTGTAAAAAAAATGATTTTTTTTTATACAATGGTGTCTTCTAACCCTTCGATTACATACAAAATTCCTTTTCTAAGGAAAATAATTATATATCTAATATAATCTCATTGGTTATGCAAGAGAATTTGTAAAAATAGCTCACTTTTTTCATCAAAAATCTCATAAAATGAGTTCACTGTTTTCTTCAAAATTCATGAGACGCTGCCCTCTATTATGAAAAGATGCAAAAACATGTTGATTATGCCTTTTAAACCAAACATTCACCACAAAACCTGATTCGAATTCTCTTACTGAGTGTGGAAATGAAATTAATTTACTACACAACCCAGTTAAAACTAATTGACTGTGCATTTGAAACCAAACTCTCCATTCTTTGTTTGCATTCAAATTGAAATAGAAGACTGTACATGAAGACGTTTTCAAGTTTACCTATCTTTACAATGATCCTCGTGATTTTCTGCTATGATCCTCATGGTTTTCCTTTTAGTTGAACTGGAGTCTCTGTGTTTCAAGAAGTGCCAATCTTAACAAAATCTCACTCAATATCTTCATCATTTACTCATTCAATAAACAGAGGATTTAGTGTTGACTGATGGTAGAGTGTTTATGGGTGGTGGAAATGAAAAAACATAAAGCAATGAAAAGTTTTAAAAACTGTGGTAGAAGAAATCCATTTATAACTCACAGTTTCTTTAACAACACTGAGATTTACTCATGTGAATAATCATTGTTTTAAACAAGAAAATCTGAGTTTGCTTCTTACCTCATTCCTCATGAGATTTTTTCCTCCTGACAACGTGCTCACTTGACACATTTGCTGAATATGTTGGCTTGAAATTTCAGCCAATTCTCCTTATCCATCTGTTCTTCTCACTGTTATATCTCATGCCCTCTTTGCTGCATTTTATTTCTTCTATTCTCCTCATAGCTCTCCCTTGTCTTCTCTTGTTTCTCACAGAGTTTCAAAATGAATGTGTGTTTTGATTAAACACCTTCCTTCTCTCACTGAGCCTTCGAAAAGCGATGATGGTGAAAAACACAGTGTGTTTTAGTTTCCTGAGGTCATAGAAATTGGGGAGGTTCTCTCAACAGTTTACACCATTTTGTAATATTGCATTTTGAATTTGTTTTGACCTTTCATCTACTGCTTGACTGGTGCATCTGTGGCTTACCTTTCCTGACTGATTTGGCATTCAGACTCCACAGTGTACATCTCATCCTTGGCTTTACTTATTACGCAGTCGTTTTTCACATTTTTTTCTCATGCTTTGTTTTGATCACTGTGTCTGCTTCCATTCTCCATTGTAGTGCATCATACCTCATCGAATATGCGCCATCATATTTTCGTTTCATCACTTGTAGATACATCACTGTGTATCAAATATATGCCATCATATTTACATTCCTCCACTATGTATGTATCACTGTCTCATCATATTCCCATCCATACATATATGCATCATTTCCATCCATTGTTTGTCATAGTATCATTTTCATACATTAGGTTATTTTGTTGCATATGCATTCCATTGTTTGCATTATGATTTTTGTTCTGCTCCATTACCTTAGAACATAACCATATTTTATGATTGCACTTTTGTTTTGAAATTCAAATAGTTACGCTATCATATGATTTAGACTTTAGGTTTTGCTTTTTTTTTTAATTTAACTTTGAAAATGACCAATGAAATTGTCATGGTTTAAAATCAAATATTTACAATGAAACGAACCTCTTTTTTTGTTTATTGTAGGTCCAACAAAGGTTTAATGTTAAGCCTTTTTTTTATGATTCTTTTGTTTAGAAAAGTAGGGTAGGGTATGCTATGGATATATTATTGAATGTTTATTGAGTGATTAGGATAGTGGTGTGGATATGGATAAAATAGGGTTAAGAAAATAGGTGATGAAATGTAGGTGATAAAAATGCATAACCAGTACTAAATTAACCTTACAATTCTAGAATATTCTCACAAAAAATTGAAATTTTAAGAGAATTTTCTTACTTACTGTACTTTTATTCCCTCAAACCATTTGATGTTCATGATGGTCGACATTGTGTTTGTTTGTCTTCCAGACTATGTAGAGACTTATTTCTTCTTTGCATTTGATTCGATTTGGAATGATGTTGTTTAGGTCCCTTCTACGAGGTTAAATTTTTACATTTCAGGTCCCTTCTATCATGATCTTCAATATTGATGTAGCTCAGGTCCCTTTTGACATTTTGTATTTTCAGGTCCCTTACAGCATAATTTGCAATAATGTTTGAAAATTTCTTCTGTCGTTATGATAGAGGTCCCTTCCGGATAATTTTCTCAATAATAATTCGAGTCCCTTCTATATATGTTGAATGATGTACCAAGTCCCTTTGTAATTGTAGTTCATATTTCATCTTCAATTCAGCCTACGAAAACTATTTTCATAGTTTTATTACACACCTTCCCCCAAGTTCATGTTAAGACTTGTCCTCAAGTCCGACATGTCTCGGAGGGTATATCTGCAAAAAATCACAGTGAAGTAAAATGAAAACAAAAAAAAGAGAATTCATATTGGCCAACCAAGTTGGTTTTCAATATGAATTCGAGTTTGTATTGTGCCGATTTTCTAGATTTTCACAACCAAACTCAATTATTTTTTATTTTTTTATAGTTTTTTTTATTCTTCTTCTTATCTTGGAATTATGGGAGGCATATTGCTATGTTGCCCCATTAGTTCCATATCACGAATCTATGGAATTTTTTTCTCATAAAATCCTCTTTATTTATATGCTTATTGTAGACTTTAAGCCTATTTCCATTAACGATAAACATATGCTTCATCAATTGTTTTTATCTTCACAACTCCATTGTCAAATATCTATTCAATCTCATGTGGCCCAAGCCAATGAGTCATAAAATTTGCTTTGAAATCTTTGAACTTGCGAGTCGAACAAGAGTGCCCAATCTCCTTTCCGAAACACTTTATTCTTTATGAATCGATCATGCCATTTGATTCTTTGTTCTTGCACTAGAGATGTGTGCTCTACTTGCTTCTTTGTCATATCTCATCCGAGCTTGATTTAATTCCATAATTCTTTGTTGTTGCGCCTCGACATAATTCCATCCCCAATTTTGGTGCTAGCGTAAATGTATGTATTTGAAATTATATGGGTAATAGGACTTTCTTTTTCCATACACTAACCGATATGGACCGAACCCAGCTTGTGTTTTTACATGTTATCCTATATGCCCATAGTGCATCTCTCAATTTTTTACGACCAGTCCTTTCTATTCATTTGTACGAGTCTTTGTCATAATGTTCTCTAGGACCTTTGCTTGTAGATTCCACTTGTTTGTTTGCTTGAGGATGATACAAAGTTGATTATATGTGTTTGATATTGCATTTCTCCATAATATCTCGAACAAGTTTTGATGTGAATTGTGTGCCTTGGTTAGTTACCATCTGTTTTGGAACTCCATACCTTACAAATATATCTTCAAACACAAAACACACAAAAATATCTTATGTTTGCCCTACTACTTCCTTTGCCTCCACCCACTTAGTTACATAATTTGTACATACCAGGATGTACTTCTTTCCATTGGATGGAGGGTTGATTGGTCCCACGAAATCTAAATGCCATTGTTCAAATGCTTCAATCAATACTTCTGGCTTTAATGGCATTTCATCTGATGCCACTAGTCTACCAATTCTTTGGAAGTTGTCACATCTTTTCACATAGGCCTTGGAGTCTTTGAAGATGGCCGACCAATAGTAGCCAAGTTTCAACACTTTGTATGATGTCCGTTTATCTACAAAATGACCACCACATGGTTCTTCATGACATGCTTTCAAAATATCAATAATCTCATCTTCTCGAACACATTTTCTAATCATTATATCAACACCAGTATTGAATAGATCTTCGTTGACCCACCTATATATAGAACTTTCTCTAATTATTCTTCTATTTTGTTTATTTGTGTAATGAGATGGTAGGATGCTAGATGATAAATAGTTACTTATATCTAAAAACCATGGATTTTTGACATTTATAGCAAATAGAAGTTCATCTGGAAAATTATCTGATCTTTGGATTTGTATCACCAGGTGAATGCAGTCTTGGTAGAAAGTTTGCAACTTGATTATCTTTTCCTGGTCGATATTGCACAATAATGTTAAATTCTTGCATTAATAACAACCATCTAGTTATTCTTCCATTTGTGATTGTCTTTTTCATTAAATATTTTATGATTGAATTATCCGTGTGGATGTAAACTTGATAACCTGTTATATGGTGTCGAAATTTATTAACTGCATGTACTACATCTAACATTTCTTTTTCTTTAAGAGTGTAGTTCAATTCTGTCGGTGTTGAGCTTTCTCTTATGAAATATATGGCATAATTCAAGTGATGCTCTAATAGCAGTGTCAGATGCATCAGTTGAAATGTGAAATGGAAAAGACCAATTAGGTCCTCAAAGAATGGGTGCAATTGACAATTTTTCTTTTAATTTTTCAAATGAAATTTGACAATTATTTGTCCATTGGAATTCCACATCTTTCGCAAGTAACTTGAATAACGGCAAAGCTATTTTACTGAAATTTTTAATAAATCTCCTATAGTATCCTGCATAACCCAAGAAACTTCTAACTTCTTTTTGTGTTGTGGGTGGTATTAAATTCACAATGACTTGAATTTTTTGCTCGGTCCACCTTGATTCGTGAAGAAGAAATATGGTGTCCCAACATTATTCCCTCGGTTAACATAATAATTTGTTTTCATTACTTAGTGATAGATTTGTCTCTATGCATCTTTTTAACACTTTTTCAAGATTTTGTAAATAATCATCATATGTTCTTCCATACATAGTGAGATCATCCATGTAAACTTGTACACACTCATGGATCAAATCAACAAATATTTCGAGGAATTATCTCTGAAAGGTAGTAGGTGCATTACATAAATCGAAGGGTAATACATTGTATGCATATGTTCCCCATGGGCGTGTGAATGATGTCTTATCTTAATCTTCCAATGCTATCTTTATCTGATTGTATCCGCTAAATCCATCAAGAAATGAACATAATTTCTTTCTAGATAATGAATCTAACACTTGATCAAAAAACGGTAAAGGAAAATGATCTTTTAATGTAGCTTTATTGAGTTCTCTGTAATCCACAAAAATTCTCCATTTTCCATTTTTCTTAGGTACTACAACTAAAGGGTGAAACCCATTATCTGAGAGGATAGATAAATCTGACTTGTAATAGTTTATGTAATTCTTCTTTCACTATTTCCTTCATCATGTTGTTCATCCTTCTTTGTGGTTGCCTTACAGGTTTAATTTGATCATCAGTGTAAATGTGATGGATACATGTTTTTGGATGAATCCCTTGCATATCTGTGTAATCCTAGGAAAAATATTTTGAATATTTTTGTAACAATGTTATTATATTTTCCTCTTCGGATGATTGGAAGATATTACCATTATTCAAATTTCTCCCGAGACTAATCTCAATGATTTTTTTATTTGAATTGGTAATTGAATTAACAGGGAAAATATATTCGAATATATTTTTCAATGTTTTTATAGTGCAATTTTCCTGAAAAAATTCTTTTAAAAGATAACTAGCAGCTTCATATTGAGTTATTCTAAGCTGCTCTGAAATATTTGGTTCTGAGATGAAAACATCTAATAAGTCCTCATTTTCTTCCTCCTCTCTAAAATTATAAACTTTATTAAGACTAAGAACATATTGAAGTTCTTGTTGTTCCTCTCCATCAAGCCATGATAGTAAAGAAGGAGATTGAGCGGGATGATATAATGTAACATGTTTTCTTTCATCTCCATGTACAATAGTCATACTTCTTGACTTGCATCCAATGTAAACATCTATAGTGGCTAACCATGGTCTATCTAAAATTAATGGATGCCCTCCTAAATTTGTTTTTGGCTGAAAAATCAAGAAGTCTATAGGATACTCCCATGAATCCAGTGAGATAGTGATATCTTCCAATATACCTTCTGGTACAACTTTAGATCTATCTGCAAGTTCTAAGACTGTAGTAGTAGGTCTAATGTTGTTCATATTCAAATGTTTTATAGTCTCTGTAGTCATAACATTGATAGTTGCTCCCAAGTCTATTAAAGTATTTGGCACTAAAAATTTGTTAATCGAAATGATAACCATAGGAATTCTTGGATCAACATATTTTCCAATGGTTGTGTTTGTAGACATGAGACTAGCTAATCTTCCAATTACCTGGATTATAGGTGGATCCTTATTTCTTCTGCCATATTTCTTAATGCATAATTCCTTATTGTTTTTTCATATGTCGGAATATAGCTACAACAAAGGAATTTTGACATATGTGTTCTTCAATTCATCTAGAATATTAAATTCAGGTAGAGATATTGGGATATTCTGTTGTATCAATCTCTCTGGATATGATGGAGTCTATGTAATAATAGATTTTCCTTTTCCGAATTTGATTTTCTGGTTGAGATTATTGACTTTGTTCTCCTTGTTCAGTTTTTTCTTCAATTATTGGGGGAGAATATTTCTGTAACACCTTCCCAAACCTTAGGTGGACATCTTGTATGGGAAGAATTGAATAAGTAGGATAATATGTTTCCTCTTACACATGATATGCTGATATATCCACCTTGTTACCTGGATTAGCTATTGGTTGAGCTGGGCAAATTGTGTTGGTCTAGGAGGTGGTTGGTTAGTGGGTAGTTGAAGTTACCTGAGGTTGAGTTAGCATTGGTTGATTTTGAGGAAGAAATGGCATTGGTTGATGTTGCTTTTGGAATTGTTGGCATTGAGGAAAATGGTTGTGGAGGGTATGGTTGTTTGATATTGATATTGTTGAGGATACATATGCTGAGGTGGCTAGTTTCCATAACCATATCCCCTCCAACCTTGTGCAGGTTGGTTTTGATATTGTTGTGGTGGCCAAGCCTGCCATAGCATTGGTGTATTCCATGAATTTTGAGGATATTGAAAATTTTGGTTTTGTTGAGGGAATTGTTGAGGCATCCTTGGTTGCTAAGGTCTCATTGGTTCCATGGAGTAGAGAGAATCTACTCCTTTCACTTCTTCTCCTTGTAGTTCTTTTAATTTGGGACATTTTTCTGTTGCATGATTTTCTGTGCATAGTCCACACACTTGTATACCTTGCAAAGGACATTCCTAGAGTGGATGTTTTTTCCTACACTTAGGGATCAGGGGGACGCTAAGATTTCATCTTGTTCTTCTTTCTTTTTCCTAGCTTTCAAGACATCTACTTGTGTCCCCAGAGTGCTCAAGAGATCTGTTTTGAAATTTTCTAATAAAATTTCTATTTATTCTCTTGCTACTGCACTTGCTGCAAATTTGGAAGCTTTGGATTAAATATCTCTCTTTTGGCTCTTTTCTCTTCCCTAGAGTATTTTTGACAAAGTTCAACAATTTATTCAAATGGTAAATTGGAGATATCTCCTTTTCCCATCACATTAAGGATGTATAAATATTCATCTCTGATACCCTTAAGAAATATGGTACGGATGGTATTGGGACTTACATAATGATTTAGATTTCTTTAAATTGTAAAGAAATCTTTCCAAATATTCTTCCAAACTTTCGTCTTCTTGTTGTGTCATTCTAAAAATGTCTTCTTTTGATTCTCTAGCCATGCATTAAACATGATACATTTTAAGAAAAAAATTCTTCATATCATCCCAATAATCTATTCTATGTTCTCCTAATCCCATAAACCATTTCAAGGCCGCTACTTTCAGAGTAGCAGGAAAAAGTTGAAGCTTGTGTGTGTCATCCGTATATCCATAAGTTCTACACAAGATATCAAACTCTAAACATGAATGCATCATGATCTTTACTGTTGACATTTCATAGAAATTAGGCAATACAAAAGGTGGGATGTTTTTCATTTTTATTTCTTCTCCTAATATTTTTCTGATCTAAGATTAGAAAGCTCAAAAGTAGTTTCCTGATCATTGTTATTTTCTTGCTCATTTTCTTGTGTTCTTCTATTTTGATTTTTCTCTTTTCCTTCTTCCTCATATCCTTCTAAAGTGTTTCTATGCTCTTCTCTGTCTTCCTCTTCCTTTCTTTCTTCCCCAATTCTTTCTTTATTCCTCTTGTTGTCTTCTCCATTCCCTTTGTTGTCTTTCATATTCAATCCTTTTTTTCGGAGTCATGTTTATCGTAGTTGATCCTTCTCCTTCTTTAACCATTTCTTGTTCGAGAGAAATGTAGTGTTTCAATATGAGGTTGATTTTGTATTTCTTCCTACTACTTTGATTTGTTCAATGACGATGTTGCTCTAGTTGTTCAACAATTGGTTTTCTTGTATCTTTTGTTTTGCTATAGGAAGGAGGTTCTTCTAGGTGATTGTTTTCTTTTTACCTCTTGAAGGCTAACAAGATTTGTCTTTCAACTAAAGTTAATCTTTGTCCTGATCTTTGTTTTTCCTCTAATTCTTCTATAGTAGGTTTTCTCAGCAACTAGTGTTGTTAGTCCTATGGATGAATGAGCCGTTGTGTTTTGTTTCACAAATATGCCCTTATGATCTCTATCTCTAGGCAAAAGAAAACATTACTTGAAAGAAAGACTATTTTTTTGTTGTTTTTTTGATGATTACATATATATATATATATATATACATATATATATATATATATTATATCTTCCTATTTGACCGTTTTTGAAATATGCTTCCGGCAACGACAGCAAAATGTACCATGTAAAGTCTCATCGTGTAAACTAACACAAGTATTTATTATCAATCCCGGTCTATTAAGACTTAGAAGCATCCCCAAATTATATGGTTTTTCAGTTATGATCAATTTAGAAGACGATTTATCAACGATTAAGGAAATGCATATTACAAATATAAATCTAACTTAAATAATTTCTAAATTCAAGTGTGCAATCGAAGCGTAAAAGTCTCCTAACTTAAGAGATTTGTTTTACTCCTTCTCTAACAAGATTACTTCATGAATTAGAAATAAAAAACTACTAATTGAGCAAATAGATTAAGATACATGAAACAATAATCGAAAGAGGATCTTCAATCGAAGAGGTCCTAGTTGTCCATCCATCCGGATCCATCAGATCCATCGCATCCCATCAAAATCTAGAAAATCCCACAAAATAAGAATTTTAACCTAATTCCTAGGGATCCTCCATAAACAGTCTCGTTTGGACCGCCTTTTGATTGGGCCTATTAAAGTTCGGTTTTGACTGTACCAACAGGGTGTAAAACTTAATATTAGTTCCCAAGCCTTCTAGAAATATATCCATCTTGAGCTCAAAGTGTCACTGAAAGTATGCAAACGCATTGAGGCGATTACGAGAATTTCGATGCTATCTAAAAATGCACTTAAAATTCAATTGTTACAAAAACTTCTAAGAATTTGAAAAACTTGAATTTAAATACATGTATATGCATTTATTGGTCAAAATAAGGTGGATATGATGGTGCATATATGGATATTATGGAAAATAAGAAGTATTTCATTAACAAAAAAGAGATAAAAAATGGGGGCCAACAAAGGTGTATAACCAATTTCTAAATAAATTGGAAAATAAATTGTAATCTTATCTCATAACAACATGTACTAGTTAACTAAGTGTGATATACTTAGTTAGCTCAAGAATTTCATGTTGAGGGTCAAAGGATAGGCATGTAGAGTGGTTATATTATTTACAAGGTCCGAGTCATGCGGTTGTAGCATCTAGTGTGGTGTGAGTGGGATCAGTTAACTCACATTACTTGAGTTAAAATCGAGTTTAACTAGTTCTAACCGAATGATGAGCTAGTGGAAGATCAAGTGAATTAAAAAATATTTAATTCACAAGTATGATATCCAGGTATATACCAAGTAACTAATGATTCACTATTAATATATGCATGTATGTCAATTATGATGAGACCCGATTGAGATAAAGGTTAAAGACAAGTAAACTATCAGTTTGATTTTTTGGAGAACGCCTGTGTGCAGGCTATAAAGTTAGAGGAAGGCTCATGATGAATTGAGAGGTCGATAGAAGGTTTGGTTATCCTAATTAATAGGGATTAATTTGCCTAGGTATTAACTAAGAAATCTTGCACTAAGGAGGGGCTGAGAATTGGCTAAGTGTTGGTCAATTTTTGCCTAAGAATTATCTAGACAATTTTGAGCAAGATTAGGGTGAGGCGGTGAGGATAGTGTAGAATTTCTCATCAACGGAGGAAACATTGTATTGTTTCATGATTCTTTGACTATGTACAATATATGATAGAGGGGTTTTCGAGCGGGTGATTTACCCAGAGAACATATTTTGTTGTGTGATTGATAATTTCCTTTATTTTACTTGCACATGATTGAGAAATCATGTTTTATATTCTGCAAATATTGTAAAAGGATTCAATATCTTTCTTTAGTACATTGCATGATTTGGATTGAACTACTATGTAATTTCATATGGTATTATAGCCGTGTTAGATATTTTCTACATGGTATTATAGTTGTGTTAGATATTTTCTACATGGTATTATAGTTGTGTTAGATATTTTCTACATGGTATTAGAGCGCCAGAACCACAATAGGGGAGAAGAAATCGAGTTTGTGTTGAACAATATTCAAGTTTTAAGATACTTTCTTTGGAGCTAGAAGAGGATCAAGATGTCTTTCAATGGATTGAGACTCGAATATGGACTCGAGGGAAGTTAGAATTATATTTCCATGGAAGGACGGGATGAAAGGCGAGTGTTCGAGGATAATGGGTTGAAGGAATTCATAGATAATGATATTCCCAAGCCCGCGCGGCGAAATGACAGACTTCTTGATGCATGGCAGAAGAAGGTAGAAATGGTGAGGAGGATCTTGTTATAGGGAGCTCAAGATCATATTGTCTCGAGTCTCCATGAGAAGGATACTCCATATGCTATGTGGAAGGCCTTAGAAAATCTCTTTCAGAACAACAACGACGAAAGGGAAGTTGTGCTAAAGGAAAAAGATTAGAAAGATCAAGAAGGAGGAGGGTGAGACGGTACCAACATACTTGGAGAAGTTCACTTAACGTCGATATGAGCTTCAAAGTGTTGGTGTGACTATAGTCGATGATGAATTGGTGAGCCTAGCATTTCTAGGCCTTCCTAAGAGGTCAGGATAGTTACCGGGACTCCTGTGAATGGGAGGGAGAAGTTGCAGTTGGGAGAGACTAGGGTCGGATTTGGTAATAGAAGAGAAAGGCGAGCACTAGAGACGGGACCTCCAGATACCAACAAATAAGAATATTGTGCATTAGTGGGAAGAAAAAAAGGTGGAAGGGAAAGAAATCCCAAGGAGAAGAGGTAAGAGAGGCTTGTAGAAGATCAAATGTTTTCACTCATCACGAGCATGAGCACTATGCTTTGAATTGTCCAAAGAAGAAGGAAAGAAAGACAGAGAACTCGCAATTGTAGCGGGTGAAGCATTGGATTCACAGTTGGAGCTTGATTTTACTCTCATTACATGCATGGCGGCACTTATAATGGGATGCATGTGGTATCTGAAACCGATGGGTGCCTCATTCCATATGACGGGGAATATAGATCTCGGGACATGGAGGAGAAAGGACCTCTAGTAGAACATAGAGTTTGGAGATGATGGGAGGTAATAGCACGACCGACATAGGTACAATTACCTTTCGAAAGGAGTCGCTCCCCTCTCGCGACTAGCATATATTTTGTATGTTCCGATCCTACGAAAGAATATTGTTGTTGGGAAAAATACGCGAGAGGGGGGGGTGAATGAGTATTTACGTTTGCATATTCAAACTTTTTACTTTTTCATTCCTTTAAAACCCATACGCTACTTTCCCGAGCGTACTTGCGTATACACGCGGATACCCTTTATGAAACTCGCGTATACATGTGATATTTATTTATGTCATTAATTCTTCACTTAAATCATTCCTTCATTTATTCATCGCATATTCATTAAGCGTGAAACATGTGCGTAAGAACAAATAAAAATCATCACACATGAACACCAGGATTTTGGTGGAAACCCAAGTCGGGAGAAACCACCGCCGCAGCTTGCTCAGCCTTCAATATTTTATTATAGAGAAAACATCTTACAACATATGTGCTAGCGCAGACTTCGACTAAAGCACGCTATGCACCCACCGCGCTCGTTTGCACACTCTCTCCTGGAAGGGAGCTCCAACCCCCCGACTCGTTTACCGGGTCCTCTCCCGGAAGGGAGCTACGACCCCCCGATCTCGTTTACCGACCTCTCCCCGGAAGGGAGCTACAACCCCCCGACCGAAGGCTACAACCTCGACGACCACCTTGGACCACCGGATCCAACCACTTCACATAGAACACAACTTGCAGTGCCACAATTCATCATATTTCCATACCGAACCCTTTTCCATACTTTTAAGCTCAAACATACATCATCAACGGATACATATCAACACAGCATCGTATAGGCGTGAAACACAACAGTAACGCATCGATATTTCATACCCCTTGCTTCAAAGCAAACCCTAGTATGCATACGCGCGCTTTTACTTCATCGATGTCGCGTATATACGCGCTTCCGTCCACACAAAACCAGCGTATACCCCGCGATGAATATTTTATTGCGCATACGCGCTTTCTCTTCGCCGAAGCCGCGTATATACGC
This sequence comes from Pinus albicaulis, assembly GCA_034641835.2. NCBI lineage: Eukaryota > Viridiplantae > Streptophyta > Pinopsida > Pinales > Pinaceae > Pinus > Pinus albicaulis. Next base: position 1,098,230 of record MU968491.1, read on the forward strand.
GCTTTCCCTCCGCGGCGAAGTATCGTATAGATCTTCAATCATCACAGAGCAGCATACTTCATCGGATCAGATATTCGCCCGTATCTACCCTTTTTCTTCGAAACGTATGTTCGCCTCGATGCGTCCGCCCATCGTCAGCATCTAAGCCTTCCCTAATCGCATCTAACAAATACAAGAGCAATTCAGTATCTAGATCCCCTTCTTCATCATTGGTGCATCATACAATCGATTTATCATTCAAGTGTAACCCTTTCCATTCGTGATATACTTCTGTAGAGAAGTACTTCATTCAAGCTCGTACATCTTGCACTCACACTCATGATTTGTGCACAATGAATTTCTTCTCCTTTTATATGATTATCCTTTTTCAATACCATGAGCCCCTTTTTCAATACCATGGACCAAAACAATACCATAAGCCCAAAACTACCGGACGGGGTCAATTAGGCGGATCATTACCCAATACTATGGGTCAATACCATGGTGGTTACCCTTGGATTTGCACTTTTTGAGCGCTTTAGCCCATACGCGACTTGTAACGTTCCTTTCTCGCGTGCATACGCGACTTCCCCTAGGCCAATCCGCGTATACCAAGAGACATGCTCTTTTTTCATCATTCATCTCGAGTACATTCCGAAATCCTTTCTTCATTGCCTTCTGTACACACTGTAGATACATCATATTTCCTTCATCAAGGACATATTCTATCAAACACAACTTCATCGAAGTAAGTTGTCAACATCTTCATCGAAGTGGGTTGTCCTTTCAAGCACAACACTCAACATCATATCATCAACAATCATCATATCACTTCAGATTTACATCATTTAACAAGTCCATCAAGTCAAGCATAACTTCATCGGGTGGAGTGCCATCAAGGACAATACATGTCAATAGTCGCACGTCTTCATCTTCATTTCAGTGGGTTGCCATCAAGGACAACACTCGCATCATATTTCCAACAATCTCCCCCTTTGGACTTGATGGCAACCACGATGGTGTTTGGTTACCACAACAGCTAGTATAGATACCATGTCACTCTCCCAAATATGTCACATCATTACCTTCTCCCTTTTATTCAAACACCATGTCACTCTCCCCCTTTGACATCAAGGGCAAAGGGCGGATCAAAAACCAACATTCTCCCCCTTTTTCTCCTCATGTGGAAGAAATACATCGTATCCGATATGTGGCCAAGTGGCCAAGCTCCCCGAGTCCATGTCGAATCTTCAAACATATTTGTCAATGAAGCACATGACTCTATGAACTTCCTATCACCAAAGACTCATACTTACATCAAATATCCAACCAAGTGGATTTACATATAAGACTCAAGTACCCAACCAAGTGGGTTTACAAAATTTGACTCGCCTACCCAACCAAGTGGGTTTACAAAAATGACAAGTCCTTACATGACCGAATATTACAATTTTTTTACATCATGGGTCTCAACAAGACCTTTTCACCAAAATATAAATATGACCATTTATGACCAACACCGTAAAGTCCTCAAGAAAGAGAACATATTTCTGAACCATAATAATGCCAACACCTGCATTGTAGTCGCAAAAAGCTAATGCTCCCCCCGAACTCAGTGCAACCAAGCAATCTTTCCAAATGACTAAGGCTCCCCCTTAGTTTGTGCATCCCGAAAACTTCCACCAACAAATCATCAAGGCATCTTCATCAAAACATTAGAAATAGAATTATGAGAACTAGAACACCACCAGAGATACCAAACAAAACGACGGAGATACCAAACAAAGACAAATGAGGCTATGTGTCAAGAGAGCTCAACCAAAAATTTGTCGGCAATCGGACATACGCGGTTTTTATGTGCGGGAACCCGCGTATGTCTGCTTATTTGTGTTTGAGAGCCGCGTATCCACTATCATCTTCTATATTTTTTGACCGGATTTGATCCTTTGTGAAGAAAAGACGATTGTTCGGAAACATTTCTAAAGATGTTGGTAGCTACACGGACTACGGATAGATGGAAACCGAGTGTAGTTATGTCTTCAAGCGTCATCCAATGGTGGTAGCATAAGCGCATTAGTAACCAAGCCAGCCAGAGATTCTTTGCGTAATACAATCTTTCCAAGAGAGATTATCATACCCGAACAACACTATCCAAATAAGTGTCAAGCGGTTATCCATGGTCCAACATCACTATGATCTTCAAGTTTTAACATGAAGTAACATGATTGAGCAAAAAACTCTCAACCATAACTTATGAACTCCGCATGATTTATTTGACATCCAACTCATCCATGTGTGAGTACAAAAAATACTTATCGACGATCGGGGCTCAAAATCTCATCATAGTAATCCATGTACCAAGTCATCATCATTTGAGCATGAGTATCACAAAAACCAAAGATAAACGATCATATTTTTACTCATTCTTAATCATCTGACACTATCTTCTCCCCCTGGACCGGTGCTCCTTCTTAGCGTGCAGCAGAAAACGCTCATCGACAAGTCCTTGACAACAATCTAAGCGAAGTTTGCCCTTATCTCCGAATTATAGGACTTTCATCTCAGCAATGAATACTCTTCATCAACAAGCAAACGGACTCATCCACAATATTCAACACGAAAAAGAAACCATGTATCATATCATCATTATTTAGTGAGAAACTAAGCTGATACGGAATCAATAATAGGATATTAACAGTCGAGGCCAGTGCTCCCCGGACCTGCGCGGATCTTCAACTATCATAAAAATTCTCTTATCATCAATGCATACGCGGCGCATTTGCGGAACTGTGTGTCCACGCGACTTTTGTTAATAGAACCCGCGTATGGAAAGTGGGCCACAGTGCTTTTTCACCTTCAACATCTCACTGAACTTGTACTTCCTGTCTTTGTCTTCTTCATATTAGATGCTTTGTCGGAAATACATATAACGGGAGATAATCCAAATCAATCATGAGAGACATCATACATTGCTCCCCACAATGACGATACATTACTAAATCTCACAATGTATCCCATCATTCCTAACGATCAATCGAGCGGTAAGCTTGAGAAGCCAGAGATGACTGTGATGGGGTCAAATTCCCTACGTTTACGATTGGTCCTCCATCTTTTCCAGTTTGTTTGAACCTTTTATTTGTGTCTTGGAAGTTATCCAATTTCTCATATCTGTTCAACTTTGCATTCCTTTTCTACATGTCCATACTTGTTACGAATAACATCTCATGTGTCCGGAGAAATAAGCATAAGAATCATAATGAGTATTTCTAATCTTCCTCCTTTTACAATCATTTGCTTTATATCCATACTTGTTACATGAAAAACAATATCCCCGAAGAAACAGTACCTTTCGATGTAGGATCTGTTTGTTTGTGGGCACGAAACTGTCTGCACTCACTGCAATTTCTTTGCCAACATGCCCATAATTATGACATTTAAAACATTCGACGTTCTTGAACGAATTCCTTTGAGAAATTCATGATTGTTGGTTGATCTTTTGTCTCTTTCAAGACTCCGAGGTTTGCGGCTGTCATCCTCTGAGTTTTTGGCACTTCCTTGTGAGGCTAGATTCTCCTTTCACGAGTTTCATGGAAACCAGAGACCAAGTTTGAAGAAATCGCGGAGACGCTTTGATTACTCGGAATATTGTCGAGATATTAGTACTATCTTGAAATCTCAAAAGTTTAACCTTTTTCTTCTAATTTACCTTTGAGAATGTTTACCTCAACCTCCAAGGCTTGGCATTGCTTTGTCATGCTTTCTTCTTTCCTTCTTCCATCTTCTACTTGGTCCTTTAGATTTAGAATCTCTTCCTTTCAGCAATTTTACGTTTTCTTCACATGTTTGTTTGCAGCTCTTCGTTCTTCTTCTTTGATGCTTTCGAGATCTGCTTCCAGAGAGATGATTTACTGAGTCCTATATGCTTCTTATTTTGATGTCACGGGATCCCTTTTGAGCGAAATGATTTCAGCCTGAGGTTCCTCATTCTTCTTATTCGGAGTCTTCAGGATGCTTCTTTGAGAGCGACGCTTCAAGCGAGTCTTGCATTCTTCTTGTTTGATTCTATCGAGGATCTGCATGAGCGTTGACTTCTGCTTCTAGATCTTTTCACCTCGAGCGTTGCATAGTAGTCATGAAATCCTTTGGTACTTTGTACGCTATCTTGTCCATTTCGGTGTTTCCATCTGTTCTTTCATCCTTTGAGATCACGCTTGATGTAGATAGATTCCGTTTCTTTCGATTGATCTCCAATCATTACTTATCAGCTTCCTCTAGCTCCTAGACTTTTCTTACACTATCTTCATCATTAGATGCACCGTCTGTCGAGTCACAAGAACAACTATCAATACTCGGTCAGCTTCTTCATTTATAGCGCATCATGTTTCGAGATACTCTCACTTTCGATTGGCCTTCTGCTTTCTTCTGCCAGTGAGACACTTATGAGAGCTTCGATCACATACCTCATTTCATCTTGCTTCAGTTGCCTTTGCTATCACTTGTTTTACGAGGCATCTCCTTTGCTCTGAGTAGCCTTCTTCTTTTGCTTCTTTGCCATGAGCACTTTCAGGATCCTTGGTCGAGTCTTCTTCATCTTCACTTTGGACACTTCATCATCATCGTCTATTTGCATAATAACTCTTTCCTCTTTTCAAATTGTTTCCCTTTACCATGTTTTCTCTATAAAGGACATTTAGGCGACATAGTGACCTACTTTTCCACACTCAAAAGCATTTGAAGGGAAGCTTACCTTTGAATCTTCCGGGGTTCCTAGTTGGAGTTTTCTTACGAAATTTGCTTCTTCTTCATCGGATATATAGCCGGGATTCTTTGACAACTTCCTTTTCCTTTTCCTTTTGTAGAAGCCTTAAAATGCAGACTTCTCTTATTTGAGAAGGACCTCCTTGTCTCATTTCAAAAGCAAGTCGGAGTCCCATGTAATTGAACAATAGTAAGAGTTTGCTGCGATCTTGCCTTTCTTCAATAAGCGGAGACTTTAGAGTCAAATTTTGGAGTCAAGGATCTTAAGACTTTTTCAACCAGAGTAGTATCAGCTTTTATAGTTTCACCCAAATTTCTCATTCGATTGACAACATCATCTAGACGAAGGAAGAAACTCGGCAACACTTTCATCACTATGCATCTTCAAACTTTTCATATTCAATTCTAAGAGTTTGGAGTTTTGCATTTTTTACCTTTGTATCTCCTTCATAGCTCAGTAATGATTTTGTCCCATATATCTTTTTGCCGAATGTAGCCGCATCACTTTAGCAAATTCTCGATTCAGTACATGCTTCCCAAGAAAGACATTCACGCTTTGGCATTGGTTTCATACTTCTTTCTTCTGCCGCATCGTAGGAATACTTGCTTCGGTATTGATAACCTTCTTCCACGATTGCCCATACATCCGCACCAAGACTTTCCTGCGCAAATGCTTTTGCACGTACCTTCCGTAATATCGATTGCTTCCATTGAATATAGGTGGCTTTATAGACATTACTCCTTCTTGACTTCCCATTGCGACGGATCTCCTTTAAGCGATCAAGCTTCTCCACAAGGACCTCCTCCGATACCAATTGTTGGGAAAAAATACCGAGAGGGGGGTGAATCAATATTTACCGCAAATTCGTAACTTTCTACTTTTTTCTTGCTTTCTAAAACGCATACGCTACTTTCCCTGAAGCCATACTTGCGTATACACGCGGATACCCTTTATGAAACTCGCGTATACACGAGTATATTTATTTATGTCATTAATTCTTCACTTAAATCATTCCTTCATTTATTCATCGCATATTCATTAAGCAGTAAACATGTGCGTAAGCGAATAAACCATCACAAATGCATCACACATGAACACCGGGATTTTTAGGTGGAAACCCAAGTCGGGAGAAAACCACCGCCGTCAGCTTGCTCGCCCTTCAATATTTTATTATAGAGAAAACATCTTACAACATATGTGCTAGCGCGGACTTCGACCAAGACGCGTGTGCACCCACCGCGCTCGTTTACCACCTCTCTCTCCGGAAGGGAGCTCCAACCCCCCCGACTCGCTTTACTCGGGCCCTCTCCCGGAAGGGAGCTACGACCCCCCCCGATCTCGTTTACCGCTCTCGGAGGGAGCTACGACGTTCGGAAGGGAGCTACAACCTCGACCGAAGGCTACAACCCCGCACCACCTTTGACCACCTCGACCACCGGATCCAACCACTTCAATAGAACACAACTTGCGAGCCACAATTCATCATATTTCCATACCGAACCCTTTCCATACTTTTAAGCTCAAACATACATCATCAACGGATACATATCAACACGAGCATCGTATAGGCGTAAACACAACAGTAACGTATCGTATATTTCATACCCCTTGCTTCAAAGCAAACCCTAGTATGCATACGCGCTTTTACTTCATCGATGTCGCGTATATACGCGCTTCCGTCCACACAAACCCGCGTATACCCCGCGATGTATATTTTATTGCGCATACGCGCTTTCTCGCTCGAAGCCGCGTATATACGCGCTTCCCTCCGAGGCGAAGTATCGTATAGATCTTCAATCATCACAGAGTGAAAGCATACTTCATCGAGATCGTATATTCGGGCTCGTATCTACCCTTTTTCTTCGAAACAGTATGTTCGCCTCGATGCTTCCGCCCACCGCGCATCTAAGCCTTCCCTAATCGCATCTAACAAATACAAGAGCAATTCGTATCTAGATCCCCTTCTTCATCATTGGTGCATCATACAATCAGCATTTATCATTCAAGTGTAACCCTTTCCATTCGATATATACTTCTGCAGAGAAGTACTTCATTCAAGTCGTACATCTTGCACTCACACTCATGTCATGTGCACAATGAATTTCTTCTCCTTTTATATGATTATCCTTTTTCAATACCATGAGCCCCTTTTTCAATACCATGGACCAAAACAATACCATAAGCCCAAAACTACCGGACGGGGTCAATTAGGCGGATCATTACCCAATACTATGGGCTCAATACCATGGTGCATACCCTTGGATTTGCACTTTTTGAGCGCTTTAGCCCATACGCGACTTGTAACGTTCCTTTCCGCGTGCATACGCGACTTCCCTAGGCCAATCCGCGTATACCAAGAGACATGCTCTTTTTCATCATTCTCTCGAGTACATTCTCGAAATCCTTTCTTCATTGCCTTCAGTGAACACCGTAGACACATCGTACTTCCTTCATCAAGGACATATTCTATCAAACACAACTTCATCAAGTAAGTTGTCAACATCTTCATCAAGTGGGTTTCCTTTCAAGCACAACACTCAACATCATATCATCAACAATCATCATATCACTTCGCATTTACATCATTTAACAAGTCCATCAAGTCAAGCATAACTTCATCTGTGTGGAGTGCCATCAAGGACAATACATGTCAACGATCGCACGTCTTCATCTTCATTCAGTGGGTTGCCATCGAGGACGACACTACCCTTTTCCAACAATTGTCTCCGTACGGTATTGGAAGACCATGGTTACGAGGTGTATTTATAAAAGGAAAAGTTTTTCCTTAAACGGACAGCCACGGGACGGTGCGAAGCACATCGGCTGAAGAGTCGAGAACCCATATTCTCTCGAGCTGAGGATGCATGTAAGGATTTGAGGAGAAAAAGTAGTGGTTAATGACTTGGTGGTTGATTGATGTAGCCTTAGAAGAAGTCTTAGAAGGTTGTGGAGCAGCTACAATTGGAGAAGCGAGAGATGAGACCGAGTGGAAGAGTCCATTGAAGCGAGATACCTCTAGGAGGGGAAATTTCCACCGGATGGGAAGAGGGAGTACATGAAGCTATACCTCGAGGTGTGAGGTGGGGTGATGTGAGAATTAATACAAAGAAGAAATTTGGGAAGTGTCCATTGAGATTGTGTGTCTCATGGATCGAACTTGGGTACGAGGTGCCCACAGGACAACGAGTAGTAGGAAGGATTGGTTAGATTGATGCGAGTCATATGTCGGGAGGACATAAATACGAAGTGACATATGTCGGATACAAGAGCGTAGATCAGATTTGGCAGGTGCTAGGGAGGGCGCATATGCATATGTTAGCAACATTGCGAGAGTCTAGTAGACATGTGCGATGAAATAGTAGCAGTTTCGAGAAGAATCGATGACGGATGCATTATATTGATTTAGTTTTTTCAAGGCTATTTAGTTTCGGGAGAGTTGCATGTGTGAAAAACACAAGGAAGTGTTACATGAAACAACATTCCAAAAGTAATCTTTGGATCGAGACGGGATTGATTCCGTTCTTGTTGAGAGGAGAGTTGAAATTTCCAACAAGAAAATCAGGGGAAATTGACATCCATAAACAACAAGAAAATGCACACACCTTTGGTGTGGGATCTCAAGTCACACATGAGTGAGGGATTCTAGTGACACATTAGTGAGAAGGTGCGCAACCAATTTCTAAATAAACTGAAAAAATAAATTGTAATATTATCTCATAACAACTTGTAATAGTTAACTAAGTATGATAGAATTGGTTAGCTCAAGAATTTGGGGTTGAGGGTCAAAGGATAGGCATGTAGAGTGATTTTATTATTTACGGGGTCTAGTTGCAATTGTAGCACTAGTGTGGTGTGAGTGGGATCAATTAACTCACATTAATTGAGTTAAAATCAGTTTAACTAGTTCTAACTCGAATGATGAGCTATCGAAAGATCAAGTGAATTAAGATAGATTTAATTCACAAGTAGTGATCTACCAAGTAACCGATGATTCAATATTAATAGTTGCATGCATGTTAATTTCCGATGGTGACCCGGGTTGAGACAAAGCTTTAAAGACAAGTAAATTATCGAGTTGCCTTTTCGGCGAACTGCCCAAGTGCAATTATAAAGTTGGAGGAAGGCTCATGATGGATTGCACGGTCGAAGGTTGATTATCCTATTTAATAGGGATTAATTTCCTAGGGATTGCGTAAGCAACGGCTGGGCAGGAGCGAGAATTGGCTAAGTGTTGGTCAATTTTTGCCTAAGAAATGCTAGACATTTTTTAGGAGGATCGGGGTGAGACAATGAGGATAGTGCAGGATTTTCTCGGTGTGAAAAGTATTATATTGTTTCATTATTCTTTGATTATGTACAATATATGATAGAGTGGGTTTTGAGCGAGGTTTTTTTCCTAAGAACATATTGTGTTTTGTGATGGATAAATTCCTTTATTTTACTTGCATGTGATTGAGCTATCGTGTTTTATGTCCACAAATATTGTACAAGGATTCCATATCCTTCTTTAGTACATTTCATGATCGGATTGAATCCATTGATATAATTTTTACATCGTATTATTATAGCCGTGTTAGAGATTTTCCACATTGTATTATAGCATGCGCTAGAGATTTTCTCACATGGTATCCGAGCGCCGGGAATCACAATAGTTGGGAAGAAAATTGAGATTTTGTTGAAAGAAATTTTAAAATTTGCAGCATACTTTCTTTCGAGCCAGAAGTGGATCATGATGTCTTTCAATGGCTTGAGACTTGAACATGCATTCAAGGGGAAGATCAAAATTTTATTGCATGGAAGGACAAGATGGGAGGCAGTGTTAGAGGACACTGGGCCGAAGAAATTGGTTAATGATATTCCCAAGCCCACGTACGCAGATGCCGAACTTCTTGATGCATGGCAAAGAAGGTAGCAAAGGCGAGGGAGGATCTTGTTAGAGGGAGTCCGAGATCATATTTGTCTCATGTCTCCCATGGGGAAGGAGACTCCATATGCTGCGTGGAAGGCCTTGGAAAATCTCGTTTCCGAAACAATAGCGACCAAAGGAAAGTTGGCACCGAAAGGAGAAGCTCGCATGATCGGTCAAGAAGGAGGAGCGGCGAGACGGTGACTGATACTTAGCGAAGTTCACTCAATGTCGAGATGAGCTTGGAGGTGTTGGTGTGACCGTAGCCGATGATGAGTGCTGAGCCTAGCACTTCTAGGCCTTCCCAAGAGGCTGTGCATAGTTAGCGATGTCTCTTGTGAATGGGAGGGAGAAGTTGCGAGATTAGGAGCGACTATGGTCAGTACTTGGTAGTAGAAGAGATGAAGGTGGAGCACTAGAGATGGGAGCCTACCTGACACGAACAAAGAAAAAGATTGTGCATTAGTGTGGGAAAACAAAGAGAAGCGCCATGGGAAAGAAATCCCAAGGCGAAGAGGGCAAGAGAGACTTGTCCAGATTACGTATGTTTTCATCGTCACGAGCATGGGCACTATGCTTTGAATTTTCCACGTAGAAGAAGGCAAAGAAAGAAGGAGCTGCCAGTTGCAGGCGTGAAGCATTGGCTCTTTCACAGCTCAAGCTTTATTTTACTCACATTGCATGCATGGACAATCGTGCAATGGGATGCATGTGGTATCTAGATGCTAAGGCTCCCGTTCCTTTATGATGGGGAATAGAGATCCCTTCAAAGTGGAGGAGGAGAACCTCCAACATAACATAGTTGTCTGGAGATGACAAGAGGTACAGCACGATCGACACAGGTACAGTTACCTTTCGCGAGTCCGGCTCCCGCTCTCAGTACTAGTAGATGTTTTGCATGTTCCGGTGCCTAAGGAAGAATCTTGTCTCCGTAGTGGTATTGGAAGACCGTGGTTATGAGGTGTTTTTCCTTAAACACATACCCACGCGGACAGGTAGCAAGCGAGATTGGTTCTGTTAAGAGTCCAAGAACCTATATTTCTGCGAAGGTTGAGGATGCATGCAAGGCTTTGAGGAAGCAAAAAGTAGTGGTTAATGACTCTGGTGGTTTGAGAGGTGAGAACATTATCTCTCAACATGCGGACTTCGTGCGCTCGTCTTAGAAGGGTCGTGGAGCAGAGAAAAATTTCGATGGAAATTTTTGAAAAATACTGAGTTACAAAGTTATCAAACTTCTTCACCATTTTGGGTGGCGAGGAGTTTTTGATGGTGTTGAATCCATTTGCACCATAAAAAAACGATTCAAACACTCCAATTACCTAGTTTTTTGATTTATTTTATTTTTACCTAATTTTGACAAAATACCAATTCCTTTAAAATATACTATCCATACCAATATAACTAGAAATTTCACAACAAAATTAATATTTTTTATATATTTAAAAGAAATAAAGAATTACATTAATAAAAATCAGATTAAATAAAAATCAATAGCTTTATGGATTTACCATTAAAAATAAACAAGATCATACATTCAAATCACATTAAAAAGAAAGCACATGTTTCATATTTACTATTAAGAAACAAAATATATATATATGATCATATCTTTTTTATATATTATTTAAAAAGCAGAAAATGGAAAATTACATTATTGAAATGAAAATCAATGTTTTTTGAATTTACCATTAAAAAACAAAACAATATCATATGAATTTCAAATCAAATCAAAATCCACATTTTTATACTTATGACTATCTAACATATATACCTAATAATATAGATGGAAATAAATAAAAAAAATCAAAATCAATTAATAATGATACTCAACAACCAAATAAGTCCTCCACATTCAGCCAAATCAAAATCAATATTTATTAAAAGAGACATGGAGAGACAGGGTTCATTTTCTAGTGGAGAGATGGAGAACGGGTTCATTTTCATTTGGGACGTAACATTTATAAAAGCTATACCTGTTGTAATAGACACAGTGTTGTTATATTAGACACGAAATGTTCAGTCAATATGGAAATGTTTGGGAGATAGAAAGGTGCCAAACAATTCATTTTCTAATAGAGAGACGACTTCATGTTGTTCGAAGAAGACAGAACTTAAGTCAATACGTTTTTCTTTCCAAACGCGTGTTTATGTTGAGACAGAGAGCTCTCAAGTGGCGTTCGGTCGATGCTGTTGTTTTCAAATCGTGTTGTAAAGAAAAAGTAGGGGAAGTCAGTAAATGATTAAAAATACGAGAAACCAAATCAAACAAAACATATCGCGAGAGCTCTTACGTGCTGTTGGGTTAATGCCTTGGTTTTCCAAACGCGTGTTGTTGAGATAGAGAAACGCTTGTCCGTGCTGAAATCAATTGAAGGCCACACTAATAAAATGGTGTTGTCTATTATACGTGTCTCGTAAACATTAGAGTCCTGTACTTTTTAAGTTATTAGTCCCACGGGGATAGTGACTATTGTAATCGAAATGCCTTGGCTTTCAAACTCATTTATAAACTTTCAAGACTTTCAACTTACGCTTTGTTAGATATATTGTATTTACTATGTTTTTTTAGCGTGGTACTAAATATGTGGAAAGTCTTTGACTTTTGACCGATTAGCTTTGTCCTTCTCCCTTGTCGCGCCTACATTAATTAGGAAAAAGGTTGAGCCCAATGTCTTTCTCGGCTTTGATCTTAGATTCTCAATGCATTCCACTAGATGTAGGATTTCATGATAGTTTTGCGTTATTTACATATATGTTGTTTACAATGCACTTCAACCGTTTATACATGCGTTAATTACCAAACGTTTACTATGGGAGCTCCAGAGCTCATAAAGTGCTCTCCATGCATACGTATACTATGATGGACAGGTTCGTACGTACCGTGAGGCCAATATTTCATGTGGTAGAGCACGTCTATTCTTTCAAATAACATGCGGGTATAATGAGACTTGCAATGTCTTTTCGGTGACGGGGCCTTTCGAAGCGTAGCATGGAAGTCGGTACCGATCAGTATTGTTGCTAAGATGTTGGCCTGCGTACGGCCACCTTGACAAGTATTGCAGCGTAGCTATTGATCGAGGTGCACGAAGTCGTAATCGGTCATAAAGAAAGCACGACTCTTTCCCTAGACCATACCCCCACCCGAGGATTAAAGCCTTGGAATATAACTAACTATAAGCTCATAGATATGATTATGCTTGCTTTGCTACTAGTGGATAAAATGATGATAGACACATCAAATGGCGTCTCTCTTTCTAAAATTTTTCCACTTTCTTAAGCAAATAAGGGACCAAAGGAATCATGGGTCTTTCTCATCATTAAGTGTTTTTTCGTTTGACATTTGCGATTATTTAGGAAGGCCCACCTATTTTGTTCGCCACTTCATAAATCAATTGAAGCTTTACCAATTAGGTATTTTACTAGACGAAAATTGAGGTGGATTTTAGTTTACTAGAACGGTATACTTTACTCAAACCTCGACCTCAAGATACTTTTTCATATTTCCTGCATTCAGATAATCATAAATAAACTTCGGTTGGTAGAGGGTGAAAACATAACCATGTTTACCTCAAACTTATATCGTTGCTGCATCATGAAATTTGCTGAACCAGTGTATGATCATATAGAGAGGGAAAGATTATCCTAATCCAAGACCCTTTGTTTAAAGAAGGCGAAATAGAAATACCTTCTAACTCACTTTTTCTTTTCATCCACGAGCGAGTATCCAAAAATGCTAGCTTGAGCACATCCTAGTTCCGTTGTTTATGCTCGCAACGTCTCAAAATGCGGACCGAAAGTAAATTTTTGCTTAATGGTTGTTTCCTAGCGCACCTTCAAAGAACAATTGCATGTTTAGACATGTGGAAAATATGCACGTCTTAGCCTGGCACATTGAGGATTAAATGAAATTAACCTCACAGAGTCACCCATTCTCCAATGCTATTTAGAATGATTAATTGGGGAATTGGGAATAAGTATTTCATTATTTTACTTTATTTTTCAAAAATTATGTATTTTTGAAAAATATTGCTAAGCAAATGTAGGCTAATGCGAGTGGGCTAAAATGAACCATACTTTTTCTACCACTTTTGGCTCATTATTTCTAGCACATTGGCTTACCTCTCTCTATGTATCCCTAGTCCCAAATTGTTATGTTTCCCCTCTACTATGTCGTCTTTGCTACATTTGCTTCCCAAAATAGTGAAAAGAAACGTGAATAAGACATGAGTCCGAGCTCATGTTGCTCATGTTTCCAAATTTTCAAGGGGATTTTTGAATAAACTTTCGGTGAAAAAAATTCCAATCACCAAAGCCTAGTATGCCTTCATCCTCCATTACGGAGTCTATTTTATCATTGTATGTCTAAAAGGTGGGTCATTAAGTTGGATCCTTAATCTATGATTGGACTGGTATAATGTATCATGTTCCTTCTTGTGTTTTCGGCTAATATTTATGGTTAAGCTAACATTTGTAATATTTATTTGAATTTGATCTCATTCTTGTCCAAGCTAGTGAGTTTCTCTCATAGTGTGAGACCCACGAATTTTTCCTGAATTTTATATGGATTATCAATTATACAAAGAAAATTACTTGGAAGTTAAGATTATGTGGTATTGAATGTACATTTAAAAGCCCATGTCAATTTTTCGTGTAGGTATCTATGCTTGAGCCTCAAGGCCCCTTTAATTTTGACACTCCTTTTCACTATCTTTCACTTCTTTTTGACAACACCATAAGCTCGAAACAAGTGTTGAAATGCACATTTTGACTTGAAAGTAAAGGTATTCTAATGATCTATTTTTCATATTTTCAACTGTTCCTTTATTATTAGAATGACATTGTGTGTTAGCTATAGAATTAATGCCATTACTGCGACCAAACTCTGTTACATGTGCCATATGCCATGGTTCGATAGGTTCTAAGGTATTAATGGAGAAGAAGAATATATGGGTAGTTGAAAAATGATACGGTCATGGATCCTATCTATTCATCTGTCCATAACTAAAGCGAGATTTTTCGAAATAATACGTGATCGCAGGCGAGTCACGGGAGGCTGGAGCAAGCGAGCGAGAAAGTTTGAGCTTCACGATTTTCTCTGCGTGTGGAAAATCGACGAAGTCGCTAAAGTGCTCATTTACGTTTAGAGTAATAGATAGAAATTTTCTTAGTCTTTGAAGCGCCCTAAATACCATACGAACATTTAATGCGAGAATTTTATAAATAGCGTGCTAGGTAATTGTGTAAAGAATGTAATATCCCAAAAGGGAGAATGCGGTAAATACTTCACACAATATAAGAACTTACAACAAGATAAACAATAAATCTAAGTACAAATCAGAATATGCAGAAAGAGCTGAGCCATTTTATTATATTAGAGATGAATCAATTACACAAGTACAAGATATAGGTAGATCTAGCCAAAAAGATGAGCTAGGATCACCCTAAAAACATGCATCCAACAGGTACAACGTAACTGGAGAGGTTCTGCAGCAAATACTGCATTGTCTCTTCAGCAAGTCATAAACATGGAGTTGCAGGCTGAAAAGAGAAATGTAGATCTACTCAAAACTAGAGCTCCGATGATGCCAAGATTCAAGATCCGACCAATGTGATGGATTCCCAGGATAACCCAGAAAAGATTTTCCAGATCTGCAACTTTGGAAAAATCACCTCCCCAGAGTTTGATCCTTGATCTGCTGGGAAATATAGATCTGAAGCTAGATCTGAAGAAAAGATGGCTGAAATGTGTGCTCATATTAGATCTATGCTTGAAGGGTTGATCCCTTCCTCAGATCTATGAGCTAGAAGCTCTAGATCTATCTTCTCAATCCTCCAAAAGGTGATTGCAACTGCTGCAACACAACTGCCTCCAAAAAACGGCGCTGTGAGGGAAAGAGAGGCTTTCTGGTTGCTGAAATATGCTGCAATAAACTCCAGGCTGATGGCAATATTGATGGTAATGTGGAGGAATGATCCTCCACTGGATTGCTAGCTGAAGTACTAGAAACTTCCTTCCTCCTTTCAGATCTGCAATATGGACAACGTTATTCTTGAGGAGAATACTGCTGCTAGGAGGTCAATAAATTTTGGCCTGATGCCAAATCTGCAATGTGGCTTTGGGAGTGCTGCTCTATAAGCCCAAGTGATGGGAATAATCCCTCACCTTGTTCTCCAGTTGAATTACTGAAGACAACTTCCACCTTCCAAACTGATCTTCAGAAATATGCAGTTTTCTGAATATGAATGTTCTGCAGAAAGTAGAGAAAGGAAATGGCACTTAAAGCCTGATGTATAATGAAGTACAAGCCTCTTCCTTAGAGATCACTCAAAGAAAGAGGAGGGATTCCTGCCTGGGAACACCCTGTGCTAAACAACACCTGCAATCTTTGCTAAACAACCCAAGAATGCAGTGGAATGTCACTTGAAAATTCCAGATCTAAAAGATCATACATAAAATAATCCAAGATGCCTTTCACCTTTGCCTTCATCTCCTTTATAAATATTGAGCCATCCCAAGCCTTGGCCCTAATCTCAATTGCGCTGTGTCATGTGGAAAAGATCCTCCAAGTGGGACAACACTGTTTGACCAAATCAACCAAATAGTTTAGGTGCAATGTACACCTCCTCCATCATGTATGCTTCATTTGCACATGTTCCTCCACCACTTGATCATTAATGCTCAATGACTCTTTGTTGACATCTTCAAGATCTTAGTTGACTAAATCAACCCTCCATGATCTCTCTCATTAAATGAGACATGATCTCCAATTTCATTCACATTAGTAGTTGCTCACCTACCTCTTTTGTAGATCTAGTCTAGATTAATCCACATTCACGCACACAAAGTGGATATTTATTCTTATTGAGGATTGTGGGTCCCTCCAACCTTTTATTTACTTAATTCATTAAGAAAATCAAGGACTCTAATATTCCAAATGTAATGTGAAAATTTGGGAATATTAAAGTCCCCCCCGACAAAATGTTGCTTGTCCTCAAGCAACTCCAAAATTAGATGCAAGGCCATCTATTCCCCTCCATATGGCATCCACATAAGGAAGGCTCCCTCCATTTGCTGCAATCGGTTATGTATGTTTGGTTCCAAAGTTGTCTTTTAAAAACATAAATAATGACCTCCAACTGTTTAGTTAGATGTCCTCCTTCCATCATGAAGTACCAAGTGACAAACATATATGTCCAACATCATCATCAATACATGAGGTGCATAAAATTAGGTGGTTCTCTTCACAAAGGAAAAGCTCCATCACAGAATACATATCTTCATCCCATGTTTCATGGATTAGATTGAGCATTGAGATGCTCTCATACTTAGCCCTGTTGGCCTTTTTGGACCCAAACTCTATCATTCCAAGGTTATGAAAAAGAATAAGGGAAGAAGTAATATGGGTAGACAAAGATTTCAAACCATATTCTCCTAACAATAACCACCGGAGTAAGGCCCTTTGCTACCATCCTCCATCTCCTCCATGTAAGATGGACAAGCCAAACTCCCCCAAAATAAATCCAAGCAACAAGAGATCTTGCTGCTTCCTCTCCTCCTCATGTGCATCATGAAACAAAAGCATACTAATGGACATATGAGATGTCACATCAGCCCCATACAAAGAAACATCATCAATGCACATCATGAGATAATTATGCCAAGTTTTACATAATACAAAACACATAGACATAGGAGATGTCATGTGGTGGCCAAAATCTCTCAAGTGAAACCAAAATGAACATGCCTTCCCTTGCTGAAATTTATCATTGAAAAACAAGGCATGATTCAGAAAATGATGAGCTATTGGGTGGTATCCATACTCACCCAAGAGCAGTCAGCGCAGCCATGCCTCCTTCTTCATTTCATATGTGTTTTTCAAGGCATGGATAAGAAAAATAGGTGCCTTTGGAGAGTGACATAATTCTCCCAATGGAAACCAACGTAACCAAGCATGCTGGCTCATATAAATCTACAAGTGGCTTTGAAACCCCTTGCTTATCATCCTTACCCATTCACTCCCATGGGGATGATGAATGAGGTACTGCATAATCATGGCATCCTCCCTTTGTAGAATGCCATCCTTCCCAATATGTTGAAGACTTTTGCATTTCATGAAATGTTGAAATGCATTTCTAATGAGATCTCTTAATTATATTCTCTCTCCATCAAAGGCCATCCAAAACCAAAGAAGTTTTGGATTTAATGCAAGTAGAATTTTCTCTTTGAGCAGTGAGAGGCTCATTGAGAAAGGGTCATATAGAAAGGAGAAAATGTTTCTCATTTCAATATGTCTACCATTTATCATCTTTGCTTCCATTGCTTCATGAGTGAAGCTACCTCCAGAATGATCCAAGAATGATGAAGCCCTTTCTTTGTCACAACTACTAAGTGACAGTGCTGTAGATCTGCAGGGTAATACATATGCTATCTCAAAGTAAGGCACAATACTGATCTCATAATCAGTCATTGTACATACGATAATGCTAATCCCATTTCCTGAAACTCTATATCTCAACTCAAGGGGTTGAATGTAGCTCAACAATGATGAACATGGATATTTTTCAGTCTCCTCCTTGATTAGATCAAGGGTCCTTTGCACTGTGATATGTTTCTACTTCAAATCAACATTTGTTCTAATCCTTGGTCATGCATTGATCTTGAAACACTATGTGCTGAAATTTTGTGCATACCTTGGATCAACTGATATGTGGGAACCTCTTGACAGAACACAAGAGTTCCTCCAATCGGGACAATAGTATCTCCAACTGCTGGTAAGAGTGATGGCATCTTTTCTTAAAGTGTACCAGCGCTGGTATCCTTCTCTTCTTCCTCATGCACCTCCTGATCCATGCATGGGACTCCATATGTTAAGAGCTCAAGACTGTCTTGCAAAGATGTTAGTGTCTCTTCTCCAGATACAAGTACTTCTGCAGCAGGTAGTGAAAATAGTGACCTCTTGTCTAGAGTGACAAGATTGACATTCTCCTTGGTTTCCTTGGGAGATGCCCCTTTGTAGCACAACTTTGTCTTCTCCATATCAAACTTCTTCCTCAACTTGTGAAAGAAATCTGAATACTTTGTCACTTTTGCATGCTCTAGGTGCCCAAACCACCAATCTTCTGCTTCATCTAAGAGATGAAGTGTTGCAATTTGAACAACCTCCTCTTCAGCCACAGGATGTAGCTTGAAAAATGAATCTAACTCCCTCCTCCAAGCCTTGACATTGCATGAGGAAGATTCATCAAATGTAGGCAAATAGAATCTATTATGCCTCTTCCTTCTATTGCTGCTATATGATCCTCTTTCTTCTCTAATTTGGAAGAATTGTTGGAGAGTTAGCTTCTCCTTGAAAGCTCTAGACTATGCTTTTTACTCTTCAAGATATAGACTGAGAGTCTCATGAGTCTCAGGTTCATGCCTTTCTTCACTTCTATACCTCTCCCCTTCTCCAAAGAAAGCGGGCATAGTGGATCTATGAGGAGATCTACAATTCTCCAATCTTCTTTGCTGCTGATAGGAAGTGATTTCCTCAGATCTTCTTCTTGGATCTTCTCTCTATTCTTCCTCCTTCATTTGATTGACCTCCTTGGAGAGATATTTCATGGATCTAAAGAAAGGAGTGACAGATCTCACATCCTCCATGATATATATCATCTATCTGTTCTTCTTTCAATGTAAAAATATGAAGTGTCCACAAGCTGAGCCAAAGATCATGCTTTGATACTACTGTAATATCCCATAAGGGAGAATGCAGCAATACTTCACACAATATAAGAACTTACAACAAGATAAACAATAAATCTAAGTACAAATAAGAATATGCAGAAAGAGCTGAGCCATTTTATTATATTGGAGATGAATCAGTTACACAAGTACAAGATATATGTAGATCTAGCCAAAAAGATGAGCTAGGATCACCCTAAAAACATGCATCCAACAGGTACAACGTAACTGGAGAGGCTCTGCAAAAAATACTACGTTGTCTCTTCAGCAAGTCATAAACATGGAGTTGCAGGCTGAAAAGAGAAATGCATATCTACTCAAAACTGGAGCTCTGATGATGCCAAGATTCAAGATCCGGCCAATGTGATGGATTCCCAAGATAACCCAGAAAGGATTTTCCAGATCTGCAACTTTGGAAAAATCACCTCCCCAGGGTTTGATCCTTGATCTGCTGGGAAATACAGATCTGAAGCTAGATCTAAAGAAAAGATGGCTGAAATGTGTGCTCAGATCAGATCTATGCTTGAAGGGCTGATCCCTTCCTCAGATCTATGAGCTAGAAGCTCTAGATCTAGCTTCTCAATCCTCCAAAAGGTGATTGCAACTACTCTAGATCTATGTATAATGAAGTACAAACCTCTTCCTTAGATATCATTCAAAGAAAGAGGAGGGATTCCCGCCCGGGAACACCCTGTGCTAAACATCACCTGCAATCTCTGCTAAAAAACCCAAGAATGCAGTGGAATGTCACTTGACAATTCCAGATCTAAAAGATCATACATCAAATAATCCAAGATGCCTTTCACCTTTGCCTTCATCTCCTTTATAAATATTGAGCCATCCCAAGCCTTGGCCCTACTCTCAATTGCATTGTCTCATGTGGACAAGATCCTCCAAGTGGGACAATGCTGTTTGACCAAATCAACCAAACAGTCTAGGTGCAATGTACACCTCCTCCATCATGTGTGCTTCATTTGCACATGATCCTCCACCACTTGATCATTAATGCTCAATGACCCTTTGTTTGACATCTTCAAGATCTTAGTTGACTAAATCAACCCTCCATGATCTCTCTCATTAAATGAGACATGATCTCCAATTTCATTCACATTAGTAGTTGCTCAACTACCTCTTTTGCAGATCTAGTCTAGATTAATCCACATTCACACACACAAAGTGGATATTTATTCTTATTGAGGATTGTGGGTCCCTCCACCCTTTTATTTACTTAATTCATTAAGAAAATCAAGGACTCTAATATCCCAAATGTATTGTGAAAATTTGGGAATGGCATCCACATAAGGAAGGCTCCCTCCATTTGCTGCATTAGGTTATATATGTGTGGTTCCAAAGTTGTCTTTTAAAAACATAAAGAATGACCTCCAACTGTTGGGTTAGATGTCTTCCTTTCATCATGAAGTACCAAGTGACAACGATATGATGCCCAACATTATCAACAATACATGAGAGACATAAAATAAAGTAGTTCTTGCCACAAAGGAAAAGCTTCATCATACAATATACTCCTTCATCCCATGTTTCATGAAGTAGATTGAGCATTTATATGCTCCCATACTTAGCCCTATTGGCCTTGTTGGACCCAAACTCCATCTTTCCAAGGTTATGGAAAAGAAGAAGGCAAGAAGTAATTGGGTAGAAAAATATGTCAAACCATATTCTCCTAAAAATAACCACCGGAGTAAGGCCATTTTCTTCCATCCTCCATCTCCTCCATGTAAGATGGTCAAGCCAAACTCCCCCAAAAGCAATCCAAGCAACAAGAGATCTTGCTGCTTTCTCTCCTCCTCATGTGCATCATGAGACAAAAGCGTACTAATGGACATATGAGATGTCACATCATCCCCATACAAACAAACATCATCAATGCACATCATGAGATCAGTATGCCAAGTTTTACACAATACAAAACACATAGACATAGGAGATGTCATGTGATGGCCAAACTCTCTCAAGTGAAACCAAAATGAACATGCCTTTCCTTGTTGCAATTTATCATTGAAAAACAAGGCATGATTCAGAAAATGATGAGCTATTGGGTGGTATCAATACTCGCCCAAGAGTAGCCAGCGTAGCCATGCCTCCTTCTTCATTTCATACATTTTTTTCAAGGCATGGATCAGAAAAATAGGTGCCTTTGGAGAGTGACAGGAATCTCCCAATGGCGACCAATGTAACCAATCATGCTGGCCCATGCAAATCTGCAAGTGCCTTTGCAACCCCTGGCTTATCATCCTTACCCATTCACTCCCATGGGGATAATGAATGAGGTACTACATAATCATGGCATCCTCCCTTTGTAGAATTCCACCCTTCCCAAACTGTTGAAGACTTTTTCATTTCATGAAATGTTGAAATGCATCTCTAATGAGATCTATTAATGAGATTCTATCTCCATCAAAGGCCCTCCAAAACCAAATAAGTTTTGGATTTAATGCAAGTAGAAGTTTCTCTTTGAGCAGTGAGAGTCTCATTGAGAAATGGTCATCTAGAAGGGAGAAAAGGTTTCTCATTTCAAGATGTCTACCATTTATCATATTTGCTTCCATTTCTTCATGAGTTAAGCTACCTCCAGAATTCTCAAAGAATGATGAAGCCCTTTCTTTGTCATAGCTACTAAGTGACAACGTTGTAGATCTGCAGGGTGATGCATATGTTGTCTCAAGGTAAGGCACAATACATAGGATAATGTTAATCCCATTTTCTAAAACTCTACATCTCAATTCAAGGGGTTGAATGCAGCTCAAAAATTATGAATAGGGATATTTTTCAGTCTCCTCCTTGATTAGATCAAGGGTCCTCTGCACTGTGATATGTCTCCGCTTCAAATTAGCATTTTGTTCTAACCCTTGGTTATGCATTGGTCTTGAAACAATTTGTGCTAAAATTTTATGCATACCTTGGATCAAATGATATGTGGGAACCTCTTGATAGAACACGAGATTTCCTCCAATCAAGTCAATATTATCTCCAACGGCTGGTAAGAATGATGGTATCTCTTCTTCAAGTGTACCAGCGCTAGTATCCTCCTCCTCTTCCTCATGCACCTCCTTATCCATGCATGGGACTCCATAATTCAAGAGCTCAAGACTTTCTTGCAAAGATTCAAGTGTCTCTTCTCTAGATACAAGTAGTAGGTGGTGAAAATAGTGACCTCTTGTCCAGAGTGACAAGATTGACATTATCCTTCGTTTCCTTGGGAGATGCACCTTTGTAGCACAACTATGTCTTCTCCACATCAAACTTCTTTCTCAACTTGCGAAATAAATTTGAATACTCGGTCACCTTTGCATGCTCTAGGTGCCCAAACCAAAAATATTCTACTTCATCTAAGAGATGAAGTGATACAATTTGAACAACCTCCTCTTCAGCCACAGGATGGAGCTTGAAAAATGAATCTAAATCTCTCCTCCAAGCCTTGAAATTGCTTTTGGAAGATCCATCAAATGTAGGCAAATAGAATCTATTATACCTCTTCCTTGTATTACTGCTATATGATCCTCTTTCTTCTCTAATATGGAAGAATTGTTGGAGAGTTAGCTTCTCCTTGAAAGCTCTAGATTGTGCTTTGTACTCTTCAACATACAGATTGAGAGTCTCATGAGTCTCAGGTTCATGCCCTTTTTCATTTCTATACCTCTCACCTTCTTCAAAGAAAGTGGGCATAGTGGATATATGAGGAGATCTAGGATTATCCGATCTTCTTTGCTGCTGATAGGAAGTGCTTTCCTCATTAGATCTTCTTCTTGGATCTTCTCTCTATTCTTCCTCCTTTATTTGATTGGTCTCCTTGGAGAAATCTTGCATGGATCTAAAGAAACGAGTGATATATTTTTCATTCTCCATGATAGATCTCATATATCCGTTCTTCTTTCAATGTAAAAATATGAAGTGTCCACAAGTTGAGCCAAATATCATGCTCTGATACCACTGTAATATCCCAAAAGGGAGAATGTAGTAATACATCACACAATATAAGGACTTACAGCAAGATAAACAATAAATCTAAGTACAAATCAGAATATCCAGAAAGCGCTGAGCCATTTTATTATATTGGAGATGAATCAGTTACACAAGTACAAGATATAGGCAGATCTAGCCAAAAAGATGAGTTAGGATCACCCTAAAAACATGAGTGAAGAAGGTACAACGTAACTGTTGAGGCTCTGCAACAAATACTATTCTATCTCTTCAGTAGAATATAAACATTGGTTGCAGGATGAAAATAAAAATGCATATATACTCAAAATTGGAGCTCTGATGATGCCAAGATTGAAGATCTGGCCAATGTGATGGATTCCCAAGATAAGCCAGAAAGGATTTTCCATATCTGCAACTTTGGAAAATCACCTCCCTAGGATTTGATCCTTGATCTGCTGGGAAATACAGATCTGAAGCTAGATATGAAGAATAGATGGCTGAAATGTGTGCTCATATCAGATCTATGCTTGAAGGGTTGATCCCTTCCTCAGATCTAGGAGCTAGAAGCTCTAGATCTAGCTCCTCAATCCTCCAAAAGATGATTGTAGCTGCTGCAACACAACTGCCTCTGAAAACTACACTGTGAGGGAAAGAGAGGCCTTCTGCCTGCTGAAATATGCTGCATTAAATACCAGGCTGATGGTGAGACTAATGGCAATGTGGAGGAATGATCCTCCACTGGATTGCTAGCTGAAGTACTAGCAACTTCCTTCCTCCTTTCAGATTTGCAATATGGACAGTGTTATTCTTGAGGAGAATACTGCTGCTAGGAGGTCAATAAATTTTGGCATGATGCTAGATCTGCAATGTGGCTCTAGGAGTGCTGATCTATAAGCCCAAGTGATGGGAATAATCCCTCACCTTGTTCTCCAGCTAAAGTACTGAAGACATCATCAACCTTCCAAACTGATCCTCAAAAAGATGTATATTTCTGAACATGGATGTTCTGCAGAAAGTAGAAAAAGGAAATGGCACTTAAAGCATGATTTATAATGGAGTACAAACCTCTTCCTTAGATATCACTCAAGGAAATAGGACAGATTCCTGCCTGGAAACACCCTGTGCTAAACAACACCTGCAATCTATGCTAAACATCCCTAGATGGTGTGGAATGTCACTTGACAATTCCAGATCTAAAAGATCATACATCAAATAATCCAAGATCCCTTTCAACTTTTCCTTCATCTCCTTTATAAATATCGAGCCATGCCAAGCCTTGGCCCTAATCTCAACTTTGATGTCTCATGTGGACAAGATCCTCCAAGTGGGACAGTAATGTTTGACCAAATCAACCAAACAATCTAGGTGCAATGTTCACCTCTTCCATCATGTGTGCTTCATTTGCACATGATCCTCCACCACTTGATCATTAATGCTCAATGACCCTTTGTTTGAAATCTTCAAGATCTTAGTTGACTAAATCAACCCTCCATGATCTTCCTCATTAAATGAGACATGATCTCCAATCTCATTCACATTAGTAGTTGCTCAACTACCTCTTTTTGCAGATCTAGGCTAAATTAATCCACATTCACACAAAGAAAGTGGATATTTATTCTTATTGAGGATTGTGGGTCCCTCCACCCTTTTATTTTCTTAATTCATTAAGAAAATCAAGGACTCTAATATTCCAAATGTAATGTGAAAATTTATGAATATTACAGCTTATATTTGATTTCCCCCTTCTTGTACTTTGTTTTGGCAGAAGTAGTTGTAGTGGATGGAGGCTCTTGGATTTTACCCTATACATAGTCCATGACATCGTGGTCTTCTAACATAATATCTAATGTGATCTTCTAGGCATCGAATTCATCCTTCCAAGTCAATTTCTCATCAGCCTTAAAGCCATTGTAGTTAGATGAACCCATGCTATTCTTTAGTGATTGTTACAAACTAGGGCTTTTTCTTTAGCTCAACTCTGATTCTATGTAAATTTTAGTAGATATTCTATTCTTGATGCAACTTTAAATTTTATCCCAATATCAGTCAGCAATCAAATAAACGAGAAGACAAGCCAAAATATATAAGTGCGTTGGTGCGTTATGGTAGTCAGCGGGATGCTTCAACCAGCAAAGTATCAATACGGTCAACCAACTAGAAGTGTCACACAACCCTCTAGGACAACCAAAAAAGTCAACCCCAAAAGTCAACAAAAGTCAATGTTGTTAGTCAACGGTCAACGGAAATAGAAGCAACAGCAAGGTCAAGACAACCAAGTCAAAGTCAATGTCCAACCTCTAGAATTGTGCCAAAAAATGCGGATTCAGAAAATCAAAAGTTTGGGAGAGTTTCAGGTCAATTTGACCATGCGTTGACCAAAGTCAACGATGGTCAATGCTGTAGTAAACCCTAGGCTGAAAACAAAAAAGTATCCTTACTATAATTTCTCATGTGTGAAGGGAAGTGCCTCCAAAGTGATCGAACGAATAAGATGAGGAGATAGAAATGTGTGAGGATGTGATGAGTGAAAATGTCCTCCAATGTTAACCAATTTATATCCATCAATGAGGGTGTGTGACACAACTGCCGGGGCACCAAACCTTCAGGCCGACCTGCACATATTTTGAACAAATTCAAAATAAATGTTCTTCTCATTAGATCAAGATGATCTTTAGATTGATTTTTCACCTCTCCGAAAGAGAAGCCCAATAAAAATATTGGCATCTTCATGTGAGCATCAAAACATGGATTTTGGACGTAGTTGTCCAAAATTAACAAATCCTCAACTGATTCATTAGGATTCATTCATAAGATATTATTTCTTCTACAAACATTTCGGTGATTATACTTACCAAAGACTTGATGAAGCTCCCCAAAGAAATGCCAAAGGGAATGAATGGAAGCAAGTGACAAGGTATGACACCATCGATTACCATGGCCTTCAAGGGTGAGGAAGAACATCTCACAAGAAAATTCGTCATCATCGATTTTGTAACATTCAAAAAATTTAAGAAAATCATAAATGTGCTCAGTTATGGATGTTGACTTCTCACCCTCAAACTTCGTATGAATTTTCAACTAACATGACTCTCCATATTCATGTGTTTCCTTTGGACTTCTATTTTACAATACATTTTGAATATAATATAGATGGTCCACAATGATGATGTGGCATATGAAAAATCATAACACATCATGACATGAAATTGCTGACATGGACTACTTGATAATGTGATAATGTAAAGCCACTGTTTTTTTTTTCTTTAATGTCTTATTGAGAACACATTTTCTTCCACCTCCTCATGGATTGGTGATAGGAAAACTTGATGATCTAAAGTCTTGAGTTGTGGTCATAAGTTTGTGTCCCCTTTCCTTTGCTTGGATAGATGAGATTGCATGCAAAGCTTTATGCATGCTTCCCTTATAGATCTCCTCTTTCACCACCATGTCACGATGTGAGAGAATACTTGCATATGAAATTCACTTATGACAAGATGATATGAGTCTGAAAACCCCTAGTCTAATATAAAGCATTTGGATCCATAAACTGGGTTGAGAACAAGTGCCAGTTTGGGAGAGAGAGCCTAGTGGCTGCGCAATTGTATATTTCAAGCAACCAAGGGTCAGGCTTGACCACTGAAACTACATATTGCGAAGCTTAGGCCACATTGAGGGAAAATTTTTGTAGTTGAGACTAACAGAAAAAATTACACAGTCCAGACTAAGGGAAGAATCTATGAATTTGAGACTGAGAGAAGAATTTGCGGATTCCACACCTAGGGAAAAATTTGTATCATTTTTGGAGGCAAGGGGGACTGGGAAAGTCAACCACTGATGTCCATCGTTTTCACTATAACATATCATATGTTTGGTAATTTACATTATTCTCCATGCCAATAATGGTGATTTGAATCTTAGATACAGTGAATTATTTACATGCCAGTTGAAATCGATGACAAAAATGATGTTTGTTGAAAGAGGTGTCCCTGGCTCAAACAATAAAAACTTAAATTTCTAGTACCTTTTTTTTTTAAGCTAGTGCAAAAAGTTTGATAGTAATATATAAAAGGTTTTGCATGGATAACGTGAGAATCAGACATGTTTTACTATTAAAACGAGAGTCCCAATATTAAAATCACGTACATATAGCTAGAGCTGAAAAACTTATAACTAGTAGATGATAATGGAATACAAGGGCAAATCCAGTGCCATGAAGTGATTGCACCACCAAAAACATAGTAGGCACACTATCCTATACTTCATATAGCAAAATTACAAGATCATTCTAATAGAAGAACATTTATGTGTAAAGAAAGATATATAGATATACACACACACCATTGGAGATATCAAAATTTGGACTACACACTATTTGTGACAAAATAAAGAAGAACATGGTATCGGAATATAACATAACATAGGATAACGTAAAAATTTGTGCAATATTCAATTATAGAGAGGGAGAAAATTCCTTCTTTGGTAAGAAATTTTGTATTGACTTGCAACACTTTTGTTTAGGGACTTTAACCAAATCTTTCACGAACGGTTCTTTCCATTTTTATTTCAACTTGTGAACAGTTCGGATCGCACTATTTTCCAAAGAAAATTGTCATCTTTCTTAGCACCATTTGAAATAAGCCTTCGCATATATTTCCTTTTGTTCTTTCCATAATTCTTCCAAGTCTTGCACAACCCATTCATTTAAAAGCCCCACTAGGGATTGTTCTTCCACGGAAAGGGACTTAGAATTCAACTTCGTTAACTCCAGAACATTTGCAATTCTAGCTAAATCAAACCAGAACTCAATAGTAGTGCCTTTGGGGACTTCCTCTTTCGGGGTTGTTTCTCCAAGGTAGAAGAAGGGGTTTGATAAACCATAAGAGTGTCATTTGGCACATTTTCCCCCAAATCTTCCTACATTTATTCAAGCACGGAGAAAGATTTGCTTTCCTCAATATTATGCATGGTTTGTACATTCCTATCCCTTGCATCCCTTAGAGACATTACTTTTGTAAAACCCTCATTATATGGAAAACCACTTTTAGTCGGGAAATCACGAAACAGTTGGTCGTATTCATGACAATGTCTACAATGAAAGGAAACATGTTCATACTCTAGTGTTTGAGTCGAGATTTGGCCATGGTAATCAAGGTCAAACGATTCCAGCAATGGTAGGGATACATTCATATATCACATAATCTAGCATAAGACATATTACAACCCTTCTTAGTTACTTCTGAAACCTTAACAAAAGAACCCAACACATTTCCAATACCTTCCAAATATCACCACGAAGGGAATAGAGTCTCACCACGGAGCTACCATAAACTCCTCAAAACACTACTCCCACTCACTCATGTGAAAACAATTATTGTTTAAAAAACAAGGACCTCCATAAAAAATGCACTTCTTATCTTCCAAATGTGCAAAAATTATAGTTAAAAAAACCCTAAGGGCCAAGTGGAAGGTCAACCCCACCTTGGCGCTGCCATTGTTGTTCGATCCGCATTTCCTACTCTTTTTAGACCAATGGCCCACAAATTTACACATGAAAGCGTGATCTTTCAGCCATCATCAATGTTCATCAAAACATTTAGGAGGAATAACCAATTTGGAATTCTTACAAACTTTTTGGAATGCATTTACCTTCTAACTAAAATTGCCATTATACACCCATGATTGATATCTCATCTTGAGAACCACTACCACTAATTTGGGTTCTATAATTTAGAATGGCCAAGGTCTACCCCAACTAGAACTCCCATTAAAGGTAGCAACAACCTACACAAAAGTTTAGATTAAAAAGAAAAAACTAAACTAAACTAAACTAGAGCCAAACCCTAACTACGAGAAACGGACTCCATCAGATTTTATCCTCAAACTTCTATCGGCTTCCTTTCATATTCTAATTTCCTGTCTATCTGATTTTTTTTTTTTTTTTTAATCTAGGATAATCGGTAACTGGTGAGAGTTTTCCTGAACAAGGCCCAGGATCAAATCCTACTGGCTGCAACTATAAACGTAGACTAGGTGCAACAACCTGCAAGCCACACAATAGCAATTAAATTATGCCTCAGCAAGAGCCGAGACGTCCACTATGGGGTCGCCTACTCTTCTAGCCAAGACACAACAGGCCATATACTCAATGAGATTTGAACCTCCGTCTCGTGGGTTTCACCCAACAAAACTTACCGTTAAACCAATGTCACTGTATCAGTCTATCTGATCTTACTTTCAAGCTTAAATTTAAGGTCACCTTCTAGCAGCTATCACAAGTTTGTCTCAATCAAACTTCATAGCTTTCGCTTACAGAACATACGTATCAACTTCAGGGGCAAGAATAGCGGCCAAGGGGCCCATTTTATGTTGATATACATTGAACCATTCAATCTGCGTTTGACAAATTAACCAAAGATGAAAACTTAGGCATCAAGGCCTCCATGCGACTGCAACGTATGACTTGGACAGAATTCGTCTTCATCGGCATGCTTGATTCCCCTTTAAAGATATCCGTTTGGTAAGAGAAATGATAAAGTTTGTTTTTGTAGGTTGAAAAATATATGAATACTAGCCTACATACATAAATTAAACAATATTTCTTAAGCATTGACCGACATTAATTTATGATAAATATTAAAGTTTTTATTATATATATATATATATTAAATTTAATTTATTTGTGAATACTGTTGAGAATATTTAATTTTATTTTTAAATTTAAATTTTTATTATTTATTTGAGAATGATTATAATTAAAATATTTTTTAATAAATATATATTTATTTACAGATATATTAATTAATAAATAAATTACATTAATTATTTATATTTATGTTTTTCATATTAACTAGATAGATTCTTTTTTGTCTTCTCTTTTTTAATGATGTAGTAGTTTTGATGGTTTTTCATTACTGTTGATGAATTTTTTTTTTAATGATATAGTAGTTTTGATGGTTAATTATTTATATTTATTTTTTCCACATTTAGTCTAGAGTCTTTTTGGTCTTTTCTTTTTTAATGGTGCAGGAGCTTTCATGGTTTTTCCTTACTTTTAATGAGTTTTTTTTAATAATATAATAGCTTTTATGGTTTTTTGATTACCATTGATGAATTTTATAATGATTGTAGATTTAAAATATATATTAAATTATATATATTATAATTTAATTGATCAGAATTATTTCAAACAATTGACCTATCCATCTAAATTTGGAAAGATAACCATGATTAACTACAACTCAAAGATGCAGAGAAAGTCAAAGACATAAAATAAAGAAAGAAAACAAATAAATCTCCCCCAGATATTTATTTGTTTTTAAAGCATACAAACTCTCACAGCTTCCAACAAGTAGATAATTGTTCATCATCTAAGGGATTTGACCGGAAATCCAATGCCTAGCACAAAAGTGCACTATTTACCCACACCATGATGGCATGAGGAGAACGAAGATGTTCACCATACATATTTTTATATGATAATATAAAAAACCCTTCTCATGATATATGTGTGTTTCACTGGTTTATAAGCTTATGATATCAATGATAATTACTAGCAAAGTAGGTCAATAAATTTAGATAGTAATTGAAATATATTTGTTATTTAACATCGAGTATTTGTAATGTTTGGAAATATTTGAATTTATTTGTTGGATAATGAAAATTATGAAAGAAATATGTAGATAAAATATCAAAAATTTGTATTATCAAATATAAATAATTTAATAAAAATAAATGATTAAATTTTTGATAATAAATTGTGTTATATGGCTTTTGGGATGTAATGACATGGACGGGTTATGGAGGAGTTTTAGATATAGTTAGAGGGCACTTTCAAATTTTCTAATAAACAATAACTTCGAAATTACTATATATATAGAAGATGTGGATAAAGATAAAACTTAAATAATAAATGCATGATTGCAATAAAGTTGTAAAAGCTTAAGTATGTAATAGTCTGACTTTTTAAAGACCTATTTTGTCTTCGTTGAATTACTAGAACTAGTTGTCTTGTCTTTTATTTTTGGTCAAATCCAAAAGCAAATTGGGTTTTAATATTTTTGGTTGACATTCTTGCATATAAACTAATTTACCTTATTATCCCACTCAAGCATGGTAATTTTGTCAAAATCAAACCTTGCCTCAAATTCCTAATATTGCCAATCTCAAAACCTAGATCCACCTCTATTGTTACATTTGTAAAATAAAAAGCCAAATTTGATTGGTCAACCACAATAGGTATTTTCCTAATCTAGTGAACGGAAAAAGGGTTTTTCTTACAATCGCTACTACTAATATGGCCAAGTTTAACA
Source organism: Pinus albicaulis (assembly GCA_034641835.2). Classification (NCBI taxonomy): domain Eukaryota; kingdom Viridiplantae; phylum Streptophyta; class Pinopsida; order Pinales; family Pinaceae; genus Pinus; species Pinus albicaulis. The sequence continues at coordinate 1,129,846 of MU968491.1, forward strand.
AATTCAACTTCCTTGGCATAGTTAGAAAAGTTACAAACTGTGTTAGTGCCTTAAACATAGTGTGGCTTCTTTACATATGTGTGAGATGTAAATCAGTCTTGAATGTTGTTTATTATTCTTGGGCAAAGTAAGTGTAAAGAACAGTTTTGGAAACATGGGCTTTAGGAGGAAATGGTCTTTACTTAACACAAGATGTTGCATTAAAAAATAAACATCCATACAACCTTCACTCTTTGCAGGAAAAAATATGTGGCCGCTAAGACAACACACAACAAAGAAACAACAACAAAACAGCAACTCAATAATTCCTTACAAATAGTGCTAAACATGAGGATACAAGTGGGTTTAGAAACTTTTTAAATGTGCCACATAGGAGCAATATCAAAGATAGTCTATTTCACATTGAGGACAGAACTAGAAGTTTTTCAAGCACAATAAATGTCTCTAATTCATGCCAAGGGAAGTAAAGATTGGTAGACTTATTAATTATTTCTAAAAAAAAGTTGTTTTTAAGCAATAGTAATTAGGTTGAAGTTGAACACTAAGAGTTATTGCTTTATACACTTAAGTAATTATAAGAGGTGAAAATAAATGCAGCACAGAAAAAAGAGTAGTTTTAGCACTTATCTTTAGAAGTTACCATAAACAACAACTTTTTCACACTAAAATCTCATCCAAAATAACAAGAAAATTCATCCAAACAACAAAGTAAACCAAACCAAGTTAAAATAAAGTCACATATATCATTTTTTCTTTGGGGACAAAGAAATCGTACCCAAAATGTCCACAAAATCTTCCCGGGGTGGGAATTTCTTAAAAGTCCCCAATAATATCCCCAGAAAATTGGGAACATTCGCAACCGCTTTAAAAAAAATCCCCTTATGCCAGAATGTGAGATTTTTTTGGTGGCGACAAATCTAGTGCAACATAAATAATAAATAGTTATTTTTAAATAAAATTTAATATAAATCTAATATTAAAAAACAAAGAAAAACAAAAACAAGATAAAACTTCATTGGATTAAACAAATAATCAAATCTAATAAATTTACAAAGAAAAGTAATAACATATTATCAACTTTATTTAAATAAAATAAGAATAAACTAAAAAAAAATGGAATGGCCCACAAACTAGATTTATGTATGCCATTGATTCAAACGTATACATGAATACACAGGAGGGAATGCCTAAAAAAAATTCCATTTCGACATGAGAAGCGAACAAGAAATTCCTACTTTTTCTGCCTCATGCTCTAAGTTTTAAGTTTGATTCATTACAGTTGGTTTTGACATTAGTTGGAATGATACGAGTGCTATGTTGAACCACACCCACACGTATATATCCAATTGGCCAGCTGGACCATCCACTCTTTGCATGAAAATTACGCTAAAGGAAAAGGCTTTGCTTGGGGTGATGACAACAACTGTTCAATTCAGTTTGGTCAGCCACATTATCAGTTTTTATTGAAAGGTCTACAGGAACTAGGGAATGACTACATGTATGAAAGCATACGTGCTCACTAGAAGAACTAAGACACTGCTTAGATTACCAAATCCTGAACACAATCTTCCTTTTCTCGGAGATGTGGAGCCTTGACTATCATCAGTCAAGGAGGGACATCTATTTTGGACCTAGTGGAGTTTAGCCAGATAACCTAGTGGATTTCAGCCAGATATATTGGAGGAGGAAGAAAGATAGCTTGCTTCCTATCTAGAGTTCACCATCACTCGGCCTTTCAATACCATTCGGGGTGGCTTCATCTATTACATTTGGGTGGAATATGAACTCGTTTATTATTTATTTTGAGAATGTTTTGAAATTATATAATTTTTTATAATATTTTGAAATTATAGTATATTGATTTCAATTGTGTTCATTAGATTTTAAAATATTTTCAAAATTAACAATTTAATTAAAAATAAGTTGTCACTTAAAAATTATTAGATGATAATTTGAGGTAGGTGTTGCTTCACAGTCGGTGAGAAATAGAATCCTTCACATGTATGTTGATTGTCGTTGATCTGTGTAATAAGTGGGGAATAGAATCCGTCATATGCATGTTGATTTTTTTATTTATTTTTATTTATTTTTATATATATGTAAATGAACTCTAGCTAACTTAAAGGATTAAAATTTGTAAACTTTGTTTTAATTTGTAATCATATTCAAAATAAATATTACATTGTTTACATTTTTAGAACCTACTAGTAAACAAACTATTCCAAAAAATTAATATCACTTATACTTAACCGAACAATGTCACTCAAATCCATAATCATGTAAGTTAAAATATATTTCTTTAGAAAAAAAAGATGAAAATAGTAGAAAAATTGTGATCCCTCCAAAACATCAAACTAGGCGCACATAATCCACCATAGCATTCATACGGTCCATAGAACTATCCATAAGCATACATAAGAAACCATTATGTGAATAGAACTATCCATAAGCTTCCATAAGATAACCAAAAAGTGCACAAAAGCATCCATAAACATTTATAAAAAACTACACACACACATAACCTTCCATAAGTGTCTAAGATACACACAAAATCATAAGGTGCACTATACCATATGAAAATAAATCCTTCGCTGAAAAACAGATGAATAACAACAATGTCATTTCCAAGAGGAGGTGTCAAATGGAAACCACCTTCAACACAAAAGCATTGTATATGAGCTAATGTTTTGTGTTATGCATTTGTTCAAATTTTTGGTAAATGATAAAATTCCCAAAAAAAAAGAGAATAACACATGAATGAGGACGGAAAGAACACTTACAGTAAGAAAAAAGAACATTGAATCCATTTCAGCAAGAAAGACCTTAAAACCCATTTTTCTATAAGACACAAAAATTAATTTCATCATCATACAAGTCAAACATATAACCAAATATCCATGATATTGAGCGTTATGGATTTATGAAGGAACAAAATGAAATATGGATTTAAAATAAACAAAAAGATACATCAAAAGCACAAAGCTTCAATTAATTAATGACAAGTACTGAAAACTATTTATATGTAGAATGGAAAAAATTAACTCAGGCAATGGTAACTCATCTCTGAGAAGAGATGTGATGAATACATGCCTTCTCAACTATGTTACAATAAGTCTTATAGGCATTTTTATCATAAATAATAATTGTGAAACCCTAACCCTAGGAGATGAAGCACTAACGGTTTTGGGCCCCGTTGAGGTAAGTTGGACTGCCAACATCTTGGACTCGTAATCTTGGCATACTATCTACGTTTGGATATCATAATACCTCATTTTGAATATATCCTTTAGGAGGTGAAAAAAAAATGTGTGAAACATGTTCTTCTACTTTTCGAGCCTCTTTGTTTTCCAAGAAAAAAACAACTTAGGACCTTAAAATGGATCTGGAAGTTTAGGACCCAAAAAAATGGCAGTAATATAAATTTGTGCTAGAAATAAGGAAACTGAAAGGAAACAGTGTTGGGGATAGAAGTGGAATAGGAGGATGTCCAAAAATATCCACACGTATCATTCCTGCCTCCTTAGGATGAAATGGTGCCCATTTCATTGAGTGCCTTCATGATATGGGGAAACTTTTGCTTAACTTGGTCCTTGGTAAGCCACTTTCCTTGGTTCAGGAGATGGTCGACTTTGATAATTTAACACAGTTGGATCCTTTGACGGAAACTGTGCTTATTTTATGTCTACATAATCTGATCAGTCCTGGCATGTTCAGTGCAATTTGGGTCGAGCTCTATTGGTGTCAACTGCTCAACAATGTCTGTTGTGTTCAACTGATCAACGAGGATCCTAAAAGACAAAATTCTGTAAGCCTTTGAAACTTAGTAAAACCTATCTCAGATCAATGATCTCATCGTTATTAATCCAACGAAGAAAATAAGACCTCAATCCGTCAACATATGTGAAATCTATGGCCTGGTGAATTTTTTCAAAAGCAACTAAAATTTTTGCAAGAAGGACACATATGCTGCCACATGGAAACTAATGTTAGGGGTATGGATGATGATGTCAACAAAGTGATGTGGTAATATGTTCATCAGGAAACCAACCATAAGGAGACACGTGGCAGATGACATGAACATGATATCAACAACAGAGTCGACAGTGACATGAATAACTCCAGCCAATCGAATAATGACATGTGGTTGTGATAGGCATACAAAGAGATAATGAGTTGCTACCACATGGCCCAATTAGGAAAGGCCTCGTGGTGCTTAGCTAGCACCAGACTGGATCAACTAACCCAACAAAATTTTGCACCGTCGGAGGTCACCGGTAGCAACAAATTTGTCTCCTCCTTAATTTCGCGAGTGTCCCGTAAAGGTCACCAAATTGATTGGTAGTGGTTAAACGATCACATTTTTTCTTCATTTAAAAAAAATATATTATATGACGGAGAGTTTGTGAGGCAGAACCTGTTAGTCATCAATATTTTTCACTATCTTTGGATGACTATAGAATGGTTATAGTTTTCTGAAAACAATATTCCTTGAATATATTGAGTTTCAGAAATCTCACTGCCTTTATTATCTTCATAAAACCCTTTCCCTATCTATCAGTTTTCCATCTCAAAGTCACCTTGTTACTCTTAAAAGAGTGATTATGGGTTTATACCTCTCATTTTCATCCTTCTTTCCTACCTAAGACCTCATTTCCCCATTTTTCCCTATCAATAAACTCAATCCTCCCTCTAAGATTTATTATTGCTAACTCATTCCCATGTCCCCTTAAGCATAAAAACAGTTTTGGAAATGCTTTTTTCGCTTGAATGTTTTTAAGTCGAATTTCATTCAAAATCAGGCCAAAAAGCACTCCCATTAGGTCATTAGGGTTTTGCATTTTTTCAAGGTCATCCCTTCATTTTGATGAGTTCAACACACATATTATAAGGATAGATTATGATAACCATTCTTCTTGGCTCCCCAAAATCCTTGGATGTTTCAGGCACTACTTTTCCTTTGGTAGAACCTGGCTCAGATATAATAGAATGTCGAGACATGGTTATTCAAGAAGGAGCTAAAATTTCCAAGAAGGATTATCTTCTCAACTCAGAACTTGCAAGTGAGAAAAATGGGACAAAGTTTAGCACTTTTGTAGAGGTATTGGAAGATTTATTAGCAGAAAGTACTGATGATGTAGACTGTCTACTCTTGAATGAAAACAATTTATAGCAAGGGAAAGGGGAAAAACTTGGTCTTGTAGATGACATGGGTTATAAACTTGATAGTTCATTTGAGTGCCAAAATAGTGATTACTTGAGGAAAATGACATGGAGAAAGCACACAAGGCCAAACATGAAGAAAGTCTATCAAAAAATATTGATGGAATATGGAAAAAGGTGAGGTGAATTGGACATAAATGAATGAACATGAAAGGGCTATAGAGAAATTAGAAGACAACACTGATGATTTCTATAAATAATTGTAGGCACTTAAAGATTTGAAAAGGTGGCCAGAGAGGGTGGAAAAGATGAGTTGAATTTTATGGTGGAAACTATAGAAGATTTTGAAGATGCTACTGGATGTAATAATTAAATCCCAAAGTTGTAAAAATGAACATGTCAAGCCTCAATGAGCAAAATAAAAGCCAACTTCATGATTTCAACAACTTGCAATGCAAAAAAGTGTCAAAGAGTATCAGTGACAAAGGAAAAAGACTTCAAACATTATAAAGTGGGTTTTTCAAAGTTAAATTAAATCCACAAGCCTATAAAAGCACATTTTAAATTTCAAATGAGTCATTGTTTCCTCTCAGAACATCAGAAGCAGTAAGCAATGAAGAGTTTGTGAGTTTTTGAGTGAATTGTGTTAAATTTTCTTGGCGTTGTGCCCTTGCCCGAAATCTACAACGCGATTTGTGAAGACGATGCATGCCTATAGACTGGTGATGCGCCCTTGCCGAAGCGCTATGCTCTTAAACCCATGTAAGTTGCATTGGCATTGCGCACTCAAGGTTTGGCCCTGCACGCTTGGGTTGGCACTTCGCCCTAAGCCAGTGGCGGTGCGCTCCTAGACATAGAAGTTTTCTTGAGGGTTGGGTCCATTCAAACAAGTTCAAGACTTCTTCAAATTTCTCCTATCATCCTCCAAACACTTCTAATTAATAAGTACACATTTTAAACCTTGCTTTGAAGCTATTTGGTCATTATTTAATGAAATGAAGTGTAACCCTAAATGAAACCCTAATTTCAGTCTGCGAGACACTTGTTTTATCCTCCTAAACAAAATATCAGCCAAAGACAGGGTAATTTCATTGATTTAGGGTTTCCATTGATTTAGTTCTCCCCTTCACTCATTCCCTTCATTTGTTCCAACTGCCATTTTATTCCATTCCCCTCTTCTAATTTCACTTGTACCTTAGGGTTTTATAAATCAAAGTTTAAAATGTCTGAGGGAGAAGATAGTGGTGTTGAGGCATAAAGGCCAAGAATACATGATCATAAGGTAGCGAAAATAAACAGGTTTGAACCCATAACCACAAGAGCAATTATTGCTTCTCCTCTCATTCTTTCTTGCTTTAAGCATGTGGGCTCCTTTGAGCTCTGTGAGAGAGTGCAGCAAGTCCAAAATCACCGGGAGTTAACAATATTGTTCATCATCAATCTAAAAAACAAGTAGGTCAATCTTTCCAGGGTTACTTTTGAGATGTCCACCAAGGCCAAAAGCTGGATAAATTACATGGAGCAATTTATTTTACCAAGTTGGATCTTCATTTAGGATATCATCAAATTAGAATGAAGATGGAAGATATTCAGAAAACAAAATTTCGAACTCACGAGGGTCATTATGAATTTTTGGTCATGCCTTTTTGCCTTAAAAATGCACCTTCTACATTTCAAGATTTGATCAATTCCATTTTCAAACCCTTCCTTATAAAATTTGTGCTAGTATTTTTTGATGATATACTAATCTACAACAGGTCTTGGAAGGATCATGTTCAACATGTTTACAGGGTGCTCAAACTATTGGAGGAGAAACAATTATATTCAAAAACATCCAAATGCTTCTTTGGAGTACAAGAGGTCGAATATTTGGGCCATATTGTGTCTCATGATGGTGTTAAGGTAGACCCTAACAAAATTAACGCCATTAAGGAATGGAAAGTCCCCACAACCATAAATAATTTGTGAGGATTTCTTGGGTTAACAGGGTATTATCGCAATTTTGTTAGGAATTATGGGAGAATAGCAACACCTCTAACAATATTATTGAAGAAAGATGCATTTTCATGCACTCTTCAAGCAACTAAGGCCTTTGAGCGTCTTAAAGAGGCAATGTGCCTAGCACCGGTCTTAGCTATGCCAGAGTTCACAAAAAGCTTTATTGTGGAATGTGATGCCTTAGGAAATGGAATTGATGTTGTTTTAATGCAAGAAGAAAGACACATTTCGTTTGAAAGTCATCCAATCAAAGTAAAGTATTTACAGAAAACTATTTATGAGAAGCAAATATTGGCAATACTACATGCACTAAAGAAATGGCGACCTTACCTAATGGGAAGACACTTTAAGGTAAAAATGGATCATGATAGTCTTAAACACATTTCAGAGAAAAGACTATCTTCAAAAGAGTAGCAAAAATGGGTCATAGATATGTTGGGTTATGACTTTGAAATCATCTACAAAAAAGGGAAGCTAAATGTTGTCGTAGATGCACTCTCAAGAAAGGATGAAGAGGATAAAGCATTTTTTTGTGCCATTTATATTATGCAATGAGATTTGATAATTGAAGCAAGGGATGAATGGAAGAAGGAAAAAGAAGGGTGGACACTCTTTGAAAATTTGCAGCAAGATCCTAGTACGTCTGATACATTTACTCGGAAAAATTATTCCTGATGGTTCAAAGATTGCTTGTATATTTGTAAGAATTCCCAACTAAAACTAAAGATTCTTTTGGAATTGCACACTTCTCCTTTAGGAGGGCACTCAAGATTTTTAAAAACACACCACAAGGTGAGGAAAGATTTTTTTTTGGATGGCCTTAAATATGATATTCAAAAGTTTGTGGCGGAATATTTGGTTTGCTAGCAAAATAAAGTTGAGACAATTAAGACCCCGGGTCTTCTACAACCTTTATCCATTCCAAGTCAACATTGGGAGGAGATTCCAATGGATTTTATCACAGGTTTACCTAAGTCTGAAGGAAAGAGTGTCATCACGGTGGTAGTTGATAGACTTACCAAGTATGCACAATTTTGTGCATTATCTCATCCATTTAAAGCAAGTATAGTTGCTACTGCATTTATGGAGACAATTAAAAATATACATGGAAATCCAAAGATTATTGTAAGTGACAGAGATCCCATTTTTACTAGAAATTTTTGGATGGAATTATTTTTTTGTTTGGGTACTCAACTAGCTCATAGCTCATCTTATCATCCATAATCCGATGGTCAAATTGATATAGTGAATAAATGTTTGGAATGATACCTTCTTTGTTTTGTATATGATAATCAAACATAATGGGTCAAGTGGTTACCTCTCCTTGAATGGTGTATAACACTTCCTTCCATACTGCAGCAAAAATGACCCCATTTATGGCTATCATCCACCATCCATCACATCATCTTTAAGAGAAAATTATATGGTTCAAGTAGTGGAAGATCACATCAAGCATCAACAAGAAGTTCTCCAACTCTTAAAGGATAACCTAAATTCGACACAAAATTAGATGAAACAACAGGCAGATCAACATCGTAGCGAGATAAATTTTGATGTAAGAGACTTGGTATTTTTATGGCTACAACCCTACTATGGTCCTTACAAGGTGTTATCACCAAAGTACTATGGTCCTTACAAGGTGTTGCTAAATATTGGTACTATGGCATACAAATGAGAGCTTCCCGCTTCTTCCTGAATGAATCTAGTTTTCCATGTTTCATGCTTAAAGAAGGTTATAGGTGACAAAATTCTAGTTCAAACAATATTTCTAGAACTTGGTGAGGAAGGAAAAATCATATAGGAACCCGAAGCAGTCACAGAAACAATAAATCGATAGCTACGAAATCGGTCGATTTTAGAGTATCTCATCAAGTGGAAGAACTTACCCATTGAAGACTCTACATGGGAGTATGTGAATTTTATACGGAAGCATTTAGAGCTACTCAAGCATTGAGGACAACACTATTTTGAAGGAGAGGGGAATGTTAGGTCCTTATATTAATAGTATATTCCCTTATTATTGTTAGTGTAACCTCCTTATTGTTATTGTCGTACCCTTGTAACCCTAATATTGTTATTATTGTGCCCTTCCATTTTATTTTATTTTTAATTATGTTTTGCTAATCTATTAATTCAGAAACATAAAAATACATAGTTACAGGGAGGGTTGGTAAGTTGTGCATAACAAATCCATACCTTTGTTACACTATTTCTAGGCTGCCGCGGGGGAGGGGGTTGGCCTAGACAAAAATTGTAAGAAAAAATTACTATGTGTGCGGTAGCGCTGCTACATTTAAAAGCATAAGGGTAGGACATGACAGTAAGGCCCTACGGGCACAAATGACAAAAAAAAGAAAGTAATGAACAAAAACACAAAAATTCATCATCCTCATCATCACTCTGGTGGGGAGTTTCCTCAAGGATGGCACAGGCAAGGGCCTGCACGATAGCGACTTCCTTTGTAGCTTCCACTTCAGCAGTAGTGCGAAAGAGGAGATTTGAAGGAGTGCAGAGGATAGGGGAGTCTAGATCTACTCCATCAAGAACCTTCATCCAGACATCGTTGGAATCCATGATCCAAATATCCATGTCTTCATCGACCTGCACAGGGCTATTCGGGGGTGCTGGAATGCTCTCCGGAGAGGGAGCCCTGGAGGTGGAGGTGGACCTCCTCACACCACGACTTCCTCTGTGCGCTAGGCTCCTATAAGAGTCTACGTGCTACTCAGGAACTGAGGGATGGCCAGCAGGGGAGTTTGATGAGGAGCCTTCAAGCCATTCGAGGCGATTGTCCTCACTGCGATGGTAGCGTCCTGTGAGAGCCCCTCATAATCCACCACGAATTTTAAATTCACGCGGCCTGGGAGCCATTGCACACTTGGGAGAGATGGCAAGGGAAGCACAGGGGTAGGACTAGCTGTAGAGGCTAAGGGGCAGATGCACAGGATGCAATGGACCAAGCAAAGGGGGGTTGCACAGCTCCACACATGGACTTGGACTTCGCAGCTGATTGGTGTCAGCGAGCATCCAAATTAGGAGAGAAAAATGAAGCAGAGAGTAGATGAGGGGGGGAAGGAGCCTAGAATGGGAGGATATATAGGATTGCAGATGAGGCATGTCAGAGAGGGCATGAGTGATCTGCATCTGGAGCTCAAGCTTTTGGGTAGATGCAGAGGGATAAGCGTGGATGCATTGCTGATTATGCAAAATGGTCATTAATGGAGGTGCGAGTGAGGTGATGGTTCGGGTCAGGTGCCACAAGGCATGTCCAGTCTACATGATCGATGTTTATACGAGGATCGTGCAAGGAGATAACTTTGATTGGATCCGCTGTAGGTGGGAAATTGATTTGGAGATCTCCGTAGTCCGTATGAGTTGGAATTTGCTAGCCATCTGTGTCAAGCGTGTCACCTGCATCCAAGAGAAGCTGGTTGTTTTGGATGAGGTTGAGATAGTTTTGTTTCAGTGCCTCATCTTCATTCTAATCAAGGGTGATATGATGCAGAGTACAGTGTATTTCTACCCCTTTGTTAGCAAGCAAATTTTCCACCACATAGGATTTTCTGTGCACATGATCGAAAGCAATGGCTTTGTGATTGTGAAGAAGAAGTTCCAATTCCTTGAGCTTGCGAGAAAGTCTCCAGCTGTTGGATACTTTCGAAGAGGCAGTGCCTTGAAGAATATGGGTGGCAGTCATGGTTATTATTTGCGAGTCCCCTTCCACTTCCAGAGGGAAGTAGTTGAATTCTATGGAGATTTTAATACCCTGTATCATTCCTTCTAGCTCAGCAGAGTTGTTGCCATCCCATCCAATATTCCCATAGTAGATTCTGAGAGGATCTCCCCTGGTGCTTCTGATGATACCTCCAAAGCCTATTGTTCCTGGGTTACCTTTGGAAGTCCCGTCAAAGTTACATTTGAAGAATCCCTGAGGGGGGGCGACCAAATGTTCGGGGCCGAAGATCTTCCTTTGCTTTTGGGAGTGATTTCCATGGGAGTGCTAAGACTCATTTTCCAGTTGTTCCAAATGTTGCATTCAGCTGCTTTGGTGGGTATGTCCTCCTTACTCCACGAATTTAAAGCTATACTTTCAATGAGATTTTTGTGAATCATGTTCCAAAGTTGTTCAGGTATAGAAGCTTTGTCCTTGAATATGTGACTATTTCACTCCTTCCAAATATTCCAAATGAGGTTACCCAGAGTGATTTGCCAAAATTTGTTCAACGGGTTACTGTGGAAAGGATTTTTTTGTCAATTTTTGATGGTTTTAATGATGTTTCCCCTGGCACGGTTGGATCGTTGGTAAATAAAACAAATTTTGTCCCATAGGGAGCTGCCATGTGGACATAGGTCTAGGAGGTGGTCGATGGTTTTTGAGTTTCCTTGACAGAGAGGACATATGGAGGGTCCTTGAAACCCATGTTTTGATAGATTGTCCCATGTGAGTATGCACCGGTTAACCGAGCAACTACATGAATGAGGCCATTTTGGGCCATAAATTAGCCTTCCGTATATTTTTTTTCGTATAATGTCAACTCGGTCTAGGGTCTTGCCGATGGAGGAGATGGTAAGCTTCCCTTGGTTGAGTAAGTGCCACTTGGAATGTGCCCCCCTACAGAGGATGTCGTGCCTTGTTTTGATTTGGATTTTTATTTTTTGTACAGAGCTCCTCCCAAATGTCGTTGTGGCTTTCATTGTTCCAGCTTGGTTTTCCATATGTTGGTGTGTATCCATTGCCTATATCCTTGAGATATGTCATCCAACCAGAAGTCATGAGCTTTCTGTTATTGTCTATTCTCGGAGCATAGCATTCCGGAGACGTTTGCAAAAGATGGAGAAAAGGGTTGCCATTTTTTTGCTAGGAGTCTTCCCATAATCCGGCTTGGTTACCATCTTGTAGCTCCTAGAAGTCGTGGTTTTGGATAATACCCTTTTGATGACTAGCTTCTTTCTAGATTTGGGAGCCCGGCAAAGATATAAGTTGTATCTAATGAGATCTTCCTTTGGCTAGTACTTTCGAATACTTGGCCCTCCATAGGTTGGCCCATGGGGGTATTGGGATTGGAGACCCATTTCCTCCATATGCTCGCTCCCATTATGTTGTTGTTGTGTTTAGTGGTCCCAAAGACCTAGTCCTCCGTAATGTTTTGAGGTACAAACATCTTTCTAGTTGACTAATGCCCATTTGTTTTTTCCTTTTTGTTGCTCCCCCATATGAATCTCTCGTTGCAAGGTTGGAAAGGCTTTAAGGACCCATTTGGGAGCCCGCAAGAACTAAGAAAAGGTAAATGGGAAGAGATTTGCAATACGTATTTGATTAGGACCAGACTGACCTGCAATGTTCGTGAGTATGGTGAGTCTAGTTGGAGAGGTGGGTTTCCATTTTTGTCAAGAAGAGCTCTCCAAGAGGAGTTTTTTTATGGCAGCATTAGTGAGCAGGGGATCCCACGTATTTTGAGGGAAGGGAGGTAATGGTGAAGCCAAGGATGCGGGAAATGTTGTGTTGGGTCGAGGGGGGTGTGGAAGAAAAAAAAATCGGGACGTGTCCTAGTTGATCTCTGTTCCAAAAAGCTTCGGATAAGGAATCGAGAACGGATTTGAGGGTACAAAGCTTCCCGGATAGATGGGTAGCCCATTATCAATTTCTCGTCCACAAATTGTTGATCGACACTAAGGGAAGGTTATGGAGAGGTAATCCCCGATAGCGCTCCCATCCGAATAGATTTTTTTGATCGTACAACCCAAGCCTTCAGCCCATGATGATGAAGATGAAGGGAGAAAGGGGATCCCCTTGTCTTATGCCTATAGAGGGATTGAAGGTGGTAGAGGGGCATGCCATTAACCAGGATGGAGTGAAATGGAGATGTAATGAGACTCATAATCCATCTCATCCAAGTGTGACTAAGGCCAAAAAGTTGTAAGGATATTTTTTATGTAATCCCAACTTAGTTTGTCAAAAGCTTTGGGAGAGGTCAATTTTGAGAAGAATACTTGGTTTTTTGGTGATTTTGAGGGAGTGAATGACCCGATGAGTTAAGATTGTGTTGTCCAGGATCCGCCTACCCTCCACATACCCCTGTTTTGCTCTAGGAAAATGATGAGAAGTAGTAGCTTCTTCAATCTGTTAGCTATGACCTTGGAGATGATTTTATAAATGAAATTGCAGAGGGCTATAGGTATGCATTTACTTAGGCGAGGAAACTATATCTTCTTTAGGGATCAAAGTGATGAAAGTAGCATTTAGAGTCTGGTTACGACCCAGTGAGTGGACCTAGATTCTTCCACTACTTCCCATATTTCATTGGGTATGATGCCCCAGAAGAAATGAAAGAAGTTCAAGGTGAATCCATCGGGCCCCGGGAGTTTTCCCAGACTTTTCAGCTTGGAATACCGCATGTTCCACCTCAGAGAGTAGTGGTTGCAACGAGCGCATTATGTTGTGTTCTTATATTATCAAATGGGAATGTGTTGGGTAACTTTCCCGATGGCTTCCTCGCCTTTGGTGGTTGGGTTCTTGGAGGATGTTTCGAAGTGATTGCGCAGCCTCCTCCATGATGGATTCTTGTGTTTCCAACATTTCCCCTCGCTTGGTTCTCGACTGACGTAATTTCGTTGTGCATATGGTGTTGTATGGTGGAAAGGTGGAAGAATTTAGTATTTATTTCTCCTTCTTTGAGCTAATTGATTCGGATTTTTACCTCCAAAGGTCTTCCTCCTGGTTCCTTATTTGCTTCAACCGAGTGGTTAGGGAGTGCTCCGGATGTGATGCCTCATCTCGTGTGTCCGTTTTGGATGATATTCTACCGTAGATTTTTCATTTTGTCCTCGAGGTCTTTCTCGCTCTATGAATATATTGCCAAATATAGTTTTCTTTCCGTACGTTCAAATGTTTTTTGAGAATTTTTTAGCTTTGTTTGGAATTTAAGCATTTTGGTGCTTGGAGGGGGTTCTATAGAAGACAACCATTAGGATACTAGATCCTTGAACCCATGGAACTCGAACCAACAATGTTCAAAACAGTAAAGGTTTGGGGGCATGCTTACTCTCGGTGGAGCCATTGGATTTTTATCGACCCAATGATCAGATCCCGTTGTCGGAATGATGGTAGTATCTAGATTCCCTCCTAGGTAGATGAGATCATCGTTGATGAGGAATCTGTCCAACCGAGAGGCTATCTATTGAGTTCCCCCCTCTTTTTTTTGTTCCGTGTAAAGATCCCATTGGAGGTTTCGAGATCGATGAGATTGTTACTTTGGATGAATTCTTTAAATCCATTATCGTCAAATTCAATATGTTGTCTTCCACCTTTATTTTCTCCCGCAGGTTGGTAATCATGTTGAAATTTCATCCCAAGAGCCGAGGGGATGGGATCATTGAAGGTTGAGTTCCTCAAGATTGCTTAGTAGCATCAATTTTTTGCTCCACATTTTGGGGTGCGTAGACATTGGTGAGCAATCAATCGATGTCAATACCTACCGGTGGAAGTTACCCCTGGATGAAGTTTCTATTGGCTTGAAGATTCTCTAGAGTGATGATTTGAGGGTTCGAGATGATGGAAAGTCCCCCGTATGCCCCCGTTTGCATCGACTCGCTAAAGTATTGCTACCTTTCAATATCTTGTTAAAGATGGTTTCTAGAGTGGAACTAGTACATTTGGATTCTTGCATGTAGAAAATTTTTCTGGGTGTTCCTCCATAATCATTTATTTTAAGATCTTGTGCTTCGTGGGGCTCATGGGCCCTTCCGATGTTCCATGAGATGAGCTTCATGGGATATATTGGGAGGTGAGGGTATAAAATCTAGTTAGCTTGGGGAACCATCCCGATTCCACCATTTCTTTCCCTACTTCGATAGTATGCTGCGTGGAAGTTTTCCTTCCTCTTTTTCCAGGAATCTTTTGTGAAGAATTGGGTGTTGATTATAGTTTCTCCCATCTATCCCCAGTAGAGCGGAGTTGTTGTGCCCCGGATAATATTTCCTCCATTTTTTTCAATTTTTCTACTCTAGGATTGAGGTGTAGTCCTTGTTGTTACATGCTTCTTCTAGCACCGCAAGATCCAATATTTCTAGATCTATGATTTCCGGGCCTTCCTCCATTGCCTCTAGGATCGTTTCCATTATTGGTTCTTTGCCTTTGATATGGTCATTGTCCATCTCTCGTATTGGAATTGGGAGGTTTTAAGAAGGTCTCCAAAGTGAAAGCTTATTTTTTCCGCGCCATTGTCGATTGGATCTGCGCAAATGGGAGGTGCTTCCCACCTCATTTGCCTAAAACTATTTCATTTTCTCTTAGCCGATTAAGGGTCGTGAAGTTGTTACCGTTAGTTGGTGATTTTTTGTTCTACTCCGTGGTAGCTCTTTTTTTATGTCTTTTTTTTACTTTGCTACCTTTGTGAATCCCTCATTTTCCCGTTCGTTGGTTCCCTTTTCCATTGTTTCCTTCTTTATTTAGGGGGGAAATATCTAAATAGATGCCCATGTTGATGAAATTTCCTACATCTAAAGGGAATATGTTCATAGTATACAATTTGAGTCCATTCAAAACCTTCATGCAAGAGACTTACCTCGCTCTGGGGAGTGGTTCGGCCACATTCATGTAGACACAAATGCATGTGTAGGTTTCATACTTGTTGATTTTAGTTTCTTGTGTGATCTTGAAGAACTCCCCAAGGGCATTGTCGATGTCTCACGGTGGTGAGTTCATCGCAGTAGTCCCTCGGGGGAGTGACTAGAGTGTAATGTCTCGCTTTTCAGAAAAAATCACAAGTCCGTGCCGTAGATGGACTACCGAGGCATTTATCGCTATGTCTCCTTCCAAATAAGGGAGAGAACTAGAGGCTACCTATCCTTTTCAGCCTTTTGTCTATAGATATGTAATTATTCCTACTCGTGAATTGTTGTAGCAAGCTTCGTAGGGACGCCGTATAAGGAAGCATATGTGAAAATAAGGCCACCCACTCGCTGAATGCCTTAGAAGATGTATATTTCGACCTCCTTGTAGAATGTAATATTATATAAATAACCTTAAGCAAAGTTATTCGGATCTCCCATAGTGAACTAGCTGAAAAATGGCAACAACATGTAAGCACAAAATAGTTGTCTCTAGAAAATAATGTTGTATAAGTGAAAAGGGTGACTGCGATCCCTTATATGACTCAATATATGACTCACTTGAAAAAATTAGAGGTAAAACAAATGAATTTATCACATATAAACATATCTCCCAAAACAATATGCCTCAATCTAGCTCATGCTAAAAAAGACTAAAACATGAACAAAGTTATTTCTAGTAGGGTTTCTACAGAGAAATAAGTGACATATCATATCTAGAATAAAAAAATCATCCAATGGCTAAGAAAATGTGATTCATTTCCTCTTTATACACAATAAATTTCACCCATAAGGGGTTTCATGGAAATACAAAGTGTACAAGTGGAGATCCGCAAATATGTGTATCTAGAAAATGCAAGAATCGCAAAAAATAAATATAAATGTGCCTAAGAATATCCAAAATACAAAAGAGGAATAGAATATAGAGCTTTTTCGAAAGAAGGGTTTGGCCCTTCCTCCAAAGAATCAGCTCTCAAGCAAAGGGATCAAACCCCGCAATTGTTGCTCTCACAAAAATAACATAGTCTACCCAGTGAAGTACGCTGTCATGGATGGAACATGAGTTGGCCACATGCCAAGATTTGAAATAAGCTCCCGAAATATCCTATGCAGCTCCCTCAATGCAAGAGAGACCCCCCCTCCACCGAATAGAAATGCACAAGAGAAGATGAAAACAACCCTCCCACCGCACCGCCCTGTAAACACCGCATCCTTTGCTACAAAAAATAACGTTGTGGGTGTGAGAAATGCTTGGCCTAAAATCCAGATGTGGGAGAAATGAAGCACAACCCCTTCAAGAGATCACTCAATGAAGGAGAGGAATTCCTAAACAGAATTCCTCCAAACTCTACTAAGCAAAGCAGGAGTTTGCAGAAAAATGTCTAAGCAAACATGAAATCGAAATACACAAGCTAGCCCCCACCATGCTGCCCTTCTCCTCCTTATGAAGTTGTGAGATCCTTCACCTTGGGTCCCACCTCTTAGGGTTTCCATCTTCATTTGAATCTCTTCCCTCCAAAACTACGATGGATTCTTAGGCAAGCTACTCCTCCTTAGGTCGCGCCTGGGTTGACTTGGTCAACCCGACCTTGTCCTCATACACTTGGCCCCTTTCACACTAGGAGGTGTAAAATAAGATCGCTCAAAGTTCCCTTTTTACATTAGGAAGGGTTTTATTCATGTTAAGAGGCCTCCTCTTCCTTTTTTATTCACCTACTACATAAAAAAGAGCAAAAATTAATGTTCCAATTTATTCATGAAAATTTTGGAACATTACATAGAGCCGGATCCAGATCGGTGCCTAGGTTAGATCCTGTTTGTCTAGGTTGAAGCATTCAATACAAGGTCGTAGGTATAGACCCTGTAGTGTTGAAGAAATATGGCCCTCCATCCATGATCATATCCTTGTATTTAGAGAAGGTAAAGAGGATGTTGAAGAAGCCCTTTACACACGCTTTGCAGCATCTATGTGTCCTTTTGGTTTCCATTTCAAGGCTATCCATCCTCTCGCTGCCTTTTCCATGGGCCGAAGCCCGAGAACTTGCCTATTAGTTCATGATCTTTCATGAATTGAATTATTTTTTTTATGTGATGCGCTGGGAGTTAAATCACTCTTTTCCTAGTTTCTTTTCGTATGCAAGTAGGAGATTTAGTGGTCGCGTCAGCTGCAGTCGAGTTTCTTTCTATCTGCGCTATGGGTGTCGCCATTATGTTTTCTTGAGATAGTCCAGGGTTGTGTTGATTGGCATGTTCAGCCCCCTGCTGCCATCCCTATTGGTGATCGGGCTTGTTGGGGGGCAGCAGCCCCCTTGCTAGAGTCGGTCATTGGAAAGCACTGTGGTTGTCCTGGGTCTCGCTTTATCATAGATATGACTGGAGGAAGAGGACTGCCAAGGGCGCTCATTACCGTAACCAAAAACCATAGGTCATGGAGGTTGGCCTAATGTGGAGCTATGTTAAGGTTTTTTCGCTCAAAATCCCACTTCTATCAATTAAAATGGGAGATATCATTATGTCCTTACATTATTATTGTTAGGTCGGCTAGGATTATATTGTGATCCCATGGACTCCTATATATAGAAGGGGGCTTTTTCATTTCTATTATCCAATATTTGTTCATTTATATAATGTATTGGAGGTTTCCTCGTCGAAGTGGATAATTTCTAACGCATTGATCTCTTTGTTCTTTTATTTTTGGAGTTGGTTTCATAACATTGTATCTTTGATGTCTTCTTGAGAAAATCTTGTGTTCCACCTCCTCATGGCTTGGTGATAGGAAACCTTCATGACCTTAAGTCTTTAGTTTTGGTTGTAATTTGGTATCTCTTTGCTTTTCTTTTGATGGATGAGCTTGCATGCACAACTCGCAAAGATGTATTTTTGTATGCTTCCCTTATACATCTCCTCCCCGGTAATCCTATCATGGTGTGAGAGAGTACCCCGCATCTATAATTTCGTTCATGATGAGATGATATCAGTATGAAAACCCCTAGTTTAAGATAGAGAATTTGGATCCACAAAACTAGGGTTGAGATCGGGTCGACAGTGTCGGAAGAGAGATCCCACCGATTGCACAAATTGTGAATTTCAAGCAACCAATGGTCAAGATTGATCACTAAAAACTACGTAGTGCACAACTCACCCTATATTGAGGAAACAATTTGCGTAGTCCGGACCAAGGGAAAACATTTTCGTAGTCCAGTATCGAGGGAAAAATATGTGGAGACGAGACTGAGGGAAATAATTTTGTCATTTCTAGAGGTAAGGGAGACTAGGGAAAATACGTATTTAATAGGATCAAGGAGAGATCTTGATGTTTGTTCTTTCGTATTGCACAGTTCAAGATGGGCTAGGAGGAATGATTGCACAATCCCAAAGGCCAAGATAGGGCCCTAAGCATAGGCACTACATAGTGTGACAACCGTGAGAGGTAGGTTTTGTGCATTGCACAGCTTCCAAGAAGGAAGGTCATACCTTGAGGTCCGAAACTCGTGCAAAGTGCATAGTCGAGGGAGGTTGGGTGAAGTCAAGTTGTTGGTCGAAGAGCCTCTTCGAGAATGTTTTAGTGTTGGACCGAGTGAGAGTATTGTGTGAGGTGATAAAGTTTTGAATGTGATCTCACAATTAGAATACTCCACAACACAACAAAATAGATCACCCATGACACATAAATAATGCATTTACCTCCTTGTGATAACCTTACGACTAGTTACGACAAGTGGGACACTTAAGATACACTTTGCGACGATCGTGACGACACTTGTGCGAAAATTCTCAAAACCTTGTGAATGAGTTTAACATATGTTTTGAATGGTTCGAAAAAACTCATAGAAATAAATATAGACCCCTTGAAACCATCATAATAAAATTCTACACATTTCGCAATAGACAATCATGTGAAAGGACGACAATCTACCCAAATTGCAAGGGGAAGAAAAACACTTCAAGAAAGTACATGAAATGAGTTTCTATGTTTGTAAAAACAATGTCCAAGACTAAGGAAAGACTCTAAAATTTAGTGTAAGACAAAAATTTTGGACTTTTTTGAAGAAAATACAAAAAAAATTGGCGATTTATTGGTAGAATTTCATCTTCTCTCGCCTCGGTTAACTTCTTCCGTGTAGGGCCTTGGTTCTTTAGGGAGTATTGATTCACTATGAAAATTAATTTGGTCTCACCACCTACCCTCGTGAATAAACATAGTCCCATTTATGCCTTCCAAATGATATCACAATGTTTTAAGTTGGGAAGGGTAGTGTAGCTCACAAGCTTAATATTTTTTAGAGTAAAATTTTTTCATATCTAGTGTTGTTCTACTTTTAGCAGGATCGGACAGTACTCCCGATGAAGTCACGTAGGAATACAAACATTACTCCCATGTTAGTGAGCCTCGACAATACCTCACAGATTTTCTTGCTTCACCTCTCTATGCAGGAATCCTTTCCCTTCCTTCACCTTTATTTATTTATTTTGAAGAGGATTGTGCATTGACACTTATTTATTTTTGGGTGGAAGATGGATCTTGACTTATTGAGAGAAGAAGAGGTTGTTCCTTGACAAAAGCATATAGATACCTTTGATTTAGGTTTTGATGATTTGTATTTTTTTTCCTTCTCCTCTACTAATAATTGGATAAGCATTAAAAAACTGAAACACAAAACCGATTGTAGGAATAAATTTTCTTGAATAGACATAGGTTCATGGTTGGACCAAAAATCTCCTTACGGATGAATCATATTTTCCGTCGGAACTTCATCGAACAAAATATATAACGGAGACAAGGAAGATAGATCTGGACATTAGCCAAATGTTGAAGTGTCACATGACTCTTTAGACTTCAGCCACACACATAATAAGAAGCCAAAAGAGGCCCATGCACAACACTTGTTAAAATAGAAGGAGACAATCCACAAGAAAGAACAAAAAAGAATCAAAAAACAAAAAAGGAAAGACAACAAACAACAAGGAAACATAACCAAAATACAAGAAAAGATGGTAAACAAAAGCATAATGCAAGAGAAAATTTAGAAAAGACAAAGAAAATACTAAAGAGAACAACACGGGATGGGTGCAAGAGAAGGGAAACTAAGATAGAGATATTCCTACTCCTAAGGACTAGAAGGTTAGGGTCACATATAATGTAATTTCCAATGTAGCCAACATAGTCATTTCTGACTCGCAATCACAATGATGTGATCTATTAAAATAGATATAAAGCAACTTGTAAGGGAAAAATATAATAGCTTGAATATTTTTCACAAAAACTTTAAAGGTCTTGCATGTTGGAAGAAATATGTGTCACAACCACTACTTTTATCCTATTCACATTCTTACTTCTATAACTCGAAAGCATAATTTCAAAAACTTCGAAGACTTCTTGAGAATGCACCTTCTTTTAGTGTCACTCGCATATCAAGAACGAGAAAAGGCTAAAACTTTTTTTTTGAAATGGATCTTGTTGAGTAAGATTGCTGCAACCATTCAATGATTGGATCATAAAATTCATGAAAATCCTCTTGAAAACACTGAAATGTTTGAAAAACATGGATTTTAAATTAGAACCACAAGATTATGATGGGAATGTTGTGAGAGAAAATAGATCTGATAATATTCACCAATCATGTCAAGATAGTGAGGACCTAACATAGCCATCAACAAAGGTTGAAATGCCGCCACCGCTTGACAAAAATCCGAATAATGAGATCTTGAACAATGATGATCAATGAATGTTAAACAACTTCCATTGCATTTGATAGTAGGAAAATGATGACATGAATGACAAAGTCATAAAATATGGAATAATGATCTAGTGGGATGATTAGAGAAAGAGATTCACAGTTTTTAATGAACGAAAATAGATAAATTTGAACATGACTCCCTACAAATTCTCTCGAACAATCGAACCGAGTTCCTCACAAGCCAAATGTGAAAAAACCATTTTCCTCTAACTGGTGACAAACTGTACAAGGATCATAATCACCAAAATAATTTAAAGGGATGTAAGTACAACCAATACATGATACAAGTCAAAACATGGTGGACATAGAAGAACTTGATTCCTTCGATAACTCGTACATTCATCATCACTCAAGATGATTTCCAGTTCAATGAAAGGACATATTTGCAACATAAAATTTGCAAGAAGAACTAGGAGCCGACTATTAAACAATGAATCTGATAGGTATGATTGCCTTGGCCAAAACATATTCTTTTAAATGTCCGACTTCGAAAATTCCATGAATTTATGAGAGGTACAAAATCCAAACCCAAGTTTGATGTGAGAGATTTAAATGAAGACGGATCAACTAAAAAAAAATCCTCAAATCCGGCCAAAAGTAAAATATTGAAAAAATTGGAAGATCGCACTCGAAATACCAAACATTTTTCAGAAATAAATTTTAATTGTGTGAAACCATACAAATAAGAGGATTGTACGGGATAAAATATATCTGGATTACTTCAAGGGAGCTTACCAAAGTTGCTATATCTTTACATAACAATCTTGAAGTGCATTTTGAAGAGGCGACGAGGGATGGAACGAGTACTCAATGATTTTACTATTTTCAATTTCATCATGTACAATCTCACTACCTTGTGTCAATAGAGAATATAACTCATCGGATGGAGTATCTTTGTCACAAGTAGATGCATCGCAAACTGCATAACATAAGGGGGGACCGAGATGGACATGAATTTTTTGATGAACACATCTTCCGTGGATCGAAACAAATTCTATATCTAAAGTAAAATATTCATGACAAAATAAAATATCAACTAATACGCCTCTGCATTATTGATTGCATACATCAATAGAGTCATCACCATTGGAATGATTATTTCCCAAGGCTATGCATTGATTGAAAGAATTGATTACATTTGATTCACTATTGAGATTAGTAGATAGAAAATCATCTAATAATGGAAGTGAATCATATTCACGTGGTGGATTTTAGAAAATGGAAGAAATATCAAAAACCTCTTATCCTACCTTCTCCTCTACCTATTTAATGTAACTTCCTTGTATCTCATCGCAATTTGAACCAGGAGCACGAGAATCAAGAGAGTGTGAAAAAACTAGCTCGTCGAATAGATTACTAAGGTGGATCATGGTACGAAGAGTCATGTCTTGTAGAGGATAGAGGATAATGAAAAGTCCATATCATATTCAAGACTAGAGTTATGAACAGTAGCATCATCTTGAAAAAATGGAGGAGTTAGACTTCCCCATAGGCTTCATGAGCCATTTTGAAATTTCCTCCATTGAATTTGAGTTATGAAAAGCAGAAAAATAATGAAAAGGTAGATTAGGAATTTGACTAGCACATCTCCCAACGTTATTATCAGTGTAAGGATACGCCCTCACCGGAAGTGGAAAATGAGGAGGAAAAGGCACAAAAGGAGTAGTAGTTTCCTCCTTTGAAATGAGAGGTGTCTCATGATTCACAAGATTTTGGGATGTGGGAAAATCAGGGGATTCAAGTCCATCATGTATTGTGATAAGAACCAAACATTTAGACTCTTGTTTCAAGAAATCCTAATTCAGATTTTCTTCTGGATTTTCATAAAAAAGGTGGAGGAACCGATTAGCAAAATCCTGTAAATTTTTGTAGATGTTCTATGCCTGATGCAACTTTAATTTTTATCCCAATATTAGTTAGCAATCACATAAACAAGAAATTAAAATGCTAATAGAACATACCAGTAGATCGACAGAAGACAAGCCAAAATATATAAGTGTGTTGGTGCATTATGACGATTAGCAGGATGCTTCAATAAGCAAAGTCTCAATACGGTCAGCCAAACAGAAGTGTCACACAACCCTCTAGGACATCCATAATGGTCAACCCAAAAAGTCAAAAAAATTCAACTTTGTCAGTGAACAGTCAACACAAACAACAACAACAATAAGGTCAACACAACCAATTCAAAGTCAATGTCCAGCCTCAAGAATTGTGCTGAAAAAATGTGGATTCAGAAAATTGAAATTTTGGGAGAGTTTCAGGTCAATTTGACCATGCGTTGACCAAAGTCAATGCTGGCCACTGCTGCGGTAAACCTTAGGCCAAAAACAAAAAAGTAACCTTGTTGCAATTTCCCACGTGAAGAGAAGAGCCTCCAAGGTGATTGAACCAATCATACGAGGAGAGAAAAATGTTTGAGGATGTGATGAGTGAAAATGTCCTCCAACGTTGACCAATTTATATCCATCAATGAGGGTGTGTGACACAACTACTTGGGCACCAAACCTTAAGGCTGACCTACACATATTTTGAATAAATTCAAAATAAATGTTCTTCTCATCGGATTAAGATGATCTTTAGATCGATCTTGCACCTCTCCGAAAGAGGAGTCTAATAAAAATATTTGCATCTTCATCTGATCATCAAAACATGGATTTTGGACTTATTTTTCCAAAATTAACACTCCCTCTCAACTAGGGAGAACTCTATCCATCTATGTAATCCAAACATCATGTGTCATCCCGCCGTATCTTACTTTTTTGGCTTCTTTATTCCAGAAAAGAAGTGGGTCAGTCATAAAGACATCATCCCTCACTGACAGATTGATCCCAGAGGCCTGAAATCTCTATAGGACTCAAAAAAAAGTTGCATACCAACCAGAAGTTGGTTTATCTTACCTAAAGTCAATAGGAGGTCTGAAACCTCCTTATACTTGATCCCAGATCAAGTGGTTTGACTGTGCCATCCTAGGTAGAGAGTATGACAATCTCTGATGTTTCCATCAATATTTGCTACTATTCTGTAGCTTTTCCCACCTTGCTGGCGAAATGATAGGTACTTCCCATGAGTCTGAAACTCAAATGGGTAGGATGCATATAAGGCACAGATCATGAAAGGTGAACCAACTCAATCATTATAACGGTGGGGCAGAAGCACCAAAAGGTTCAACATGCCTAGCCCCATGAGTGCTTATAGCTAGAGAAGCTATCCCCAAAGCACCCCAGAGCTCCAAGATATCATCGTCCCAGAAGACCCTCAGCATAGGGTCATTCCACAATACCAATATTCTCACGGAAGGTTAGGAACTTTACCTTCCCCAAGGGCTTCATGAGAATATCTACGACCTGCTTATCAGTTCTTATATGATCAATCCTTATAGCGCCTCACTGTACCATATCCCAGATAAAGTGGTACCTGACATAAATATTCTTGGATCGATCGTGGAACACGGGATTCTCGAACAACCAAATCCCACACTGGTTATCATAAAGTATCACGATGGTATCTAGCACATGCTCGAACAACTCACGGAAGTGCTTTCGCAACCAAACTGTTTCACAACGACCATACTCGCTGCAATGTATTTAGTCTCAACAGTGCTTAAGGCCATTGACTTCTGCTTCCTAATCATCCATGATATTGAAGCAGAACCAAGTGTGAAGCAACATTCTAATGTGCTCTTACGATCTACCACACTACTAGCCCAGTCGGCATAAATATATCCATGGAGTATGATGCTCCTGGCAGTGTATCTAAGCCCATGGTTTAACGTGCCCAAAATATATCTCAACAGATTCTTGGCACCAACCAAGTGAATGTGATGAGGCTCAACCATATGTTGACTCAAAGTGTTCACTACAAAACATACATCCGAATGGGTGGTCGCTAAGAACATCAGACCCCTACGAGTTGATGATACTCAATAGGATTTTCTAACACAGGCCCAACAGCGCTGCCACTCAACTTCTTAATGTTGAGCTCCATCGGTGTCGACAAAGACTTACAGTACACCATACCAAATATTTTGGGCCATAAACTAGCCTTCCAGATATTTTTTCAGATAATGTCAACCGGTCTAGGTTCTTGCTGATGGAGGAGATGGTAAGCTTCCCTGTTTGAGTAAGTGCCACTTGGAATGTGCCCCCAACAGAGGATGTCAGGCCTTGTTTTGATTTGGATTTTTATTTTTGTACACAGCTCCTCCCAAATGTCAGTGTGGCTTTCATTATTCCAGTTGGTTTGCCATCTGTTGGTGTGTATCCATTGCCTATATCCTTGAGATATGTCTTCCAAACAGAATTCATGAGCTTTCTGTTATTGTCTATTCTGGAGCGCAGCATTCCAGAGAGGTTTGCAAAAGATGGAGAAAAGGCTTGCCATTTTTTGCTAGGAGTCTTCCCAGAATCTGGCTTGGTTACCATCTCGTAGCTCCTAGAAGCTGCGGTTTTGGATAATACCCTTTTGATGACTAGCTTCTTTCTAGATTTGGGAGCCTGGAAGATCTAAGTTGTATCTAATGAGACCTTCCTTTGGCCAGTACTTCGAATAATTGGCCCTCCATAGGTTGGCCCATGGGGTATTGGGATTCGATATCCATTTCCTCCATATGCTCGCTCCCATTATGTTGTTGTTGTGTTTAGGGTCCCAAAGACCTAGTCCTCCGTAATGTTTTGAGGTACAGACATCTTTCCAGTTGACTAATGCCCATTTGTTTTTTCCTTTTGTTCCTCCCCATATGAATCTCTGTTGCAAGGTGGGCAAGGCTTTAAGGACCCATTTGGGAGCCCCAAGAACTGAGAAAAGGTAAATGGGAAGAGATTTCAATACAGATTTGATTAGGACTAGACGACTGGCAATGTTCAGAGTATGGTGAGTCTAGTTGGAGAGGTGGGTTTCCATTTTTTCAAGAAGAGCTCTCCAAGAGGAGTTTTTTATGGCAGCATTAGTGAGCGGGGATCCCACGTATTTTGAGGGAAGGGAGGTAATGGTGAAGCCAAGGATGCAGGAAATGTTGCGTTGGGTCAGAGGGGGGGTGTGGAAGAAAAAAATCTGGGACGTGTCCTACTTGATCTCTGTTCCAAAATCTTCAGATAAGGAATCGAGAACAGATTTGAGGGTACGGGCTTCCTGGACAGATGGGTAGACCATTATCAATTTCTCGTCCGCAAATTTCTGATCAGATACTAAGGGAAGGTTATGGAGAAGTAATCCCCGTAGCACTCCCATCTGAATAGATTTTTTGATCAGACAACCCAAGCCTTCAGCCATGATGATGAAGATGAAGGGAGAAAGGGGATCCCCTTGTCTTATGCTTCTAGAGGGATTGAAGGTGGTAGAGGGGATGCCATTAACCAGGATGGAGTGAAAGGGAGATTTAATGAGACTCATAATCCATCTCATCCAAGTGTGACTAAGGCCAAAAGCTGCAAGGATATCTTTTATGTAATCCCAACCTAGTTTGTCAAAAGCTTTGGGGAGGTCAATTTTGAGAAGAATACTTGGTTTTTTGGTGATTTTGAGGGAGTGAATGACCTGATGAGTTAATATTGTGTCATCTAGGATCTACCTACCCTCCACATACCTTGTTTGCTCTAGGAAAATGATGAGAAGTAGTAGCTTCTTCAATCTGTTATCTATGACCTTGGAGATGATTTTATAAATGAAATTGCAGAGGGCTATAGGTATGCACTTACTAGGCGAGGAAACTATATCTTCTTTAGGGATTAAAGTGATGAAAGTAGAATTTAGAGCTGGTAACAGCCAGTGAGTGGACCTATATTCTTCTACTACTTCCCATATTTCGTTGGGTATGATGCCCTAGAAGAAATGAAAGAAGTTCAAGGTGAATCCATCAGGCCCTGGAGTTTTCCCAGCTTTCAGTTGGAATACTGCCTGTTCCACAGCAGTAGTAGTGGTTGCAGCGAGCAGCATTATGTTGTGTTCTTATATTATCAAATGGGAATGTGTTGGGTAACTTTCCTGATGGCTTCCTGCCTTTGGTGGTTGGGTTCTTGGAGGATGTTTCTGAAGTGATTGCGCAGCTCCTCCATGATGGATTCTTGTGTTTCCAACATTTCCCCTGCTTGGTTCTTGACGACAGTAATTCTGTTGTGCATATGGTGTTGTATGGTGGAAAGGTGGAAGAATTTAGTATTTATTTCTCCTTCTTTGAGCTAATTGATTCTGGATTTTTACCTCCAAAGGTCTTCCTCCTGGTTCCTTATTTGCTTCAACTGAGTGGTTAGGGAGTGCTCCGGATGTGATGCCTCATCTGTGTGTCCGTTTTGGATGATATTCTACTGCAGATTTTTCATTTTGTCCTCGAGGTCTTTCTGCTCTATGAATATATTGCCAAATATAGTTTTCTTCCAGACGTTCAAATGTTTTTGAGAATTTTTAGCTTTGTTTGGAATTTAAGCATTTTGGTGCTTGGAGGGCGTTCTATAGAAGACCACCATTAGGATACTAGATCCTTGAACCCATGGAACCTGAACCAACAATGTTCAAAACAGAAAGGTTTGGGGGCATGCTTACCTCGGTGGAGCCATTGGATTTTTATCAGCCAATGATCAGATCCCGTTGCTGGAATGATGGTAGTATCTAGATTCCCTCCTAGGTAGATGAGATCATCGTTGATGAGGAATCTGTCCAACCGAGAGGCTATCTATTGAGTTCCCCCTCTTTTTTTGTTCTGTGTAAAGATCCCATTGGAGGTTTCGAGATCGATGAGATTGTTACTTTGGATGAATTATTTAAATCCATTACTGTCAAATTCAATATGTTGTCTTCCACCTTTATTTTCCTGCAGGTTGGTAATCATGTTGAAATTTCATCCCAAGAGCCAGAGGGGATGGGATCATTGAAGGTTGAGTTCCTCAAGATTGCTTAGTAGCATCAATTTTTGCTCCACATTTTGGGGTGCGTAGACATTGGTGAGCAGTCAATCGATGTCAATACCTACCAGGTGGAAGTTACCCTGGATGAAGTTTCTATTGGCTTGAAGATTCTCTAGAGTGATGATTTGAGGGTTCGAGATGATGGAAAGTCCCCCAGATGCCCTGTTTGCATCGACTGCTAAAGTATTTCTACCTTTCAATATCTTGTTAAAGATGGTTTCTAGAGTGGAACTAGTACATTTGGATTCTTGCATGTAGAAAATTTGCTGGGTGTTCCTCCATAATCATTTATTTTAAGATCTTGTGCTTCGTGGGGCTGTTGGGCCCTCTGATGTTCCATGAGATGAGCTTCATGGGATATATTGGGAGGTGAGGGTATAAAATATAGTTAGCTTGGGGAACCATCCCGATTCCACCATTTCTTTCCCTACTTCGATAGTATGCTACAGGGAAGTTTTCCTTCCTCTTTTTCAGGACTCTTTTGTGAAGTATTGGGTATTGATTATAGTTTCTCCATCTATCCCCAGAGAGCGGAGTTGTTGTGCCCTGGATAATATTTCCTCCATTTTTTCAATTTTCTACTCTAGGATTGAGGTGTAGTCCTTGTTGTTAGATGCTTCTTCTAGCACTGCAAGATCCAATATTTCTAGATATATAATTTCTGGGTCTTCCTCCATTGCCTCTAGGATCGTTTCCATTATTGGTTCTTTGCCTTTGATCTGGTCATTGTCCATCTCTGTATTGGCATTGGGAGGTTTTAAGAAGGTCTCCAGTGAAAGCTTCTTTTTCTGCGCCATTGTTGATTGGATCTGCGCAGTGGAGGTGCTTCCCACCTCATTTCCTAGAACTATTTCATTTTCTCTTAGCTGATTAAGGGCTGTGAAGTTGTTACTGGTAGTTGGAGATTTTTTGTTCTACTCCAGGGTAGCTCTTTTTTTATGTATTTTTTTACTTTCTACCTTTGTGAATCCCTCATTTTCCTGTTCGTTGGTTCCCTTTTCCGTTGTTTCCTTCTTATTTAGGGGGAAATATCTAAATAGATGCCCATGTTGATGAAATTTCCTATATCTGAAGGGAATATGTTCATAGTATACAATTTGAGTCCATTCAAAACCTTCATGCAAGAGACTTACCTCGCCTGGGAGTGGTTCGGCTACATTCATGTAGACACAAATGCATGTGTAGGTTATTCCTACTCAAGAATTGTTGTAGCAAGCTCCTTAGGGACACTGTATAAGGAAGAATATGTGAAAATAAGGCCACCCACTGCTGGAATGACTTAGAAGATGTATATTTAGACCTCCTTGTAGAATGTAATATTATATAAATAACCTTAAGCAGGTTATTCAGATCTCCCATAGTGAACTAGCTGAAAATGGCAACAAAATGTAAGCACAAAATAGCTGTCTCTAGAAAATAATGTTGTATAAGTGAAAAGGTGACTGCGGTCCCTTATATGGCTCAATATATGACTCACTTGAAAAATTAGAGGTAAAACAAATGAATTTATCACATATAAACATATCTCCCAAAACAATATGCCTCAATCTAGCTCATGCTAAAAAGACTAAAACATGAACAGAGTTATTTCTAGTAGGGTTTCTGCAGTAAATAAGTGACATATCATATCTAGAATAAAAAATCATCCAATGGCTAAGAAAATGTGATTCATTTCCTCTTTATACACAATAAATTTCACCCATAAGGGGTTTCATGGAAATACAAAGTGTACGAGTGGAGATCTGCAAATATCTGTATCTAGAAAATGCAGTAACTGCAAAAATAAATATAAATGTGCCTAAGAATATCCAAATACAAAAGGGGAATAGAATATAGATCTTTTCGAAAGAAGGGTTGGCCCTTCCTCCAAAGAATCAGCTCTCAAGCAAGGGATCAAACCCCGCAACTGTTGCTCTCACAAAAATAACGTAGTCTACCTAGTGAACTACGTTGTCATAGATGGAACATGAGTTGGCCACATGCCAAGATCTGAAATAAGCTCTGAAATATCCTATGCAGCTCCCTCAATGCAAGAGAGACCCCCTCCACTGAATAGAAATGCACAAGAGAAGATAAAACAACCCTCCCACTGCACTGCCCAGAAACACTGCATCCTTTGCTACAAAAATAACGTTGTGGGTGTGAGAAATGCTTGGCCTACAATCCAGATGTGGGAGAAATGAAGCACAACCCCTTCAAGAGATCACTCAATGAAGGAGAGGAATTCCTAAACAGGAATTCCTCCAAACTCTACTAAGCAGCAGGAGTTTGCAGAAAATGTCTAAGCAAACATGAAATCGAAATACACAAGCTAACCCCACCATGCTTCCCTTCTCCTCCTTATGAAGTTGTGAGATCCTTCACATTGGGTCCCACCTCTTAGGGTTTCCATCTTCATTTGAATCTCTTCCCTCCAAAACTACAATGGATTCTTAGGCAAGCTACTCCTCCTTAGGCTGCGCTGGTTGACTTGGTCAACCTGACCTTGTCCTCATACACTTGGCGCCTTTCACACTAGGAGGTGTAAAATAAGCTGCTCAAAGTTCCATTTTTACATTAGGAAGGGTTTTATTCATGTTAAGAGGCCTCCTCTTCCTTTTTATTCACCTACTACATAAAAAGAGCAAAAATTAATGTTCCAATTTATTCATGAAAATTTTGGAACATTACATAGAGCCAGATCCAGACTGGTGCCTAGGTTAGATCATGTTTGTCTAGGTTGAAGCATTCAATACAAGGTCGTATGTATAGACCTGTAGTGTTGAAGAAATATGGCCCTCCATCCATGATCATATCCTTGTATTTAGAGAAGGTAAAGAGGATGTTGAAGAAGCCCTTTACACACAGTTGCAGATCTATGTGTCCTTTTGGTTTCCATTTCAAGGCTATCCATCTTCTCAGTGCCTTTTCCATGGGCCAGAAGCCCAGGAACTTGCCTATTAGTGCATGATCTTTCATGAATTGAGTTATTTTGTTTATGCGATGTGCTGGGAGTTAAATCACTCTTTTCCTAGTTTCTTTTCGTATGCAAGTAGGATATTTAGTGGTCGCGTCAGCTGCAGTCGAGTTTCTTTCTGTCTGCGCTATGGGTGTCGCCCTTATGTTTTCTTGAGACAGTCCAGGGTTGTGTTGATTGGCATGTTCAGCCCCTGCTGCCATCCCTATTGGTGACTGGCTTGTTGGGGGGGCAGCAGCCCCCCTGCTAGAGTCGGTCATTGGAAAGCCTGTGGTTGTCCGGGTCTCAGTTTATCGTAGATATGAATGGAGGAGGAGGACTACCAAGGGCAGTCATTACCAGAACCAAAAACCATAGGTCATAGAGGTTGGCCTAATGTGGAGCTATGTTAAGGTTTTTTCGCTCAAAATCCCACTTCTATCAATCAAAATGGGAGATATCATTATGCCCTTACATTATTATTGTTAGGTCGGCTAGGATTATATTGCGATCCCATGGACTCCTATATATAGAAGGAGGTTTTTTCATTTCTATTATCCAATATTTGTTCATTTACATAATTTATTGGAGGTTTCCTCGTCGAAGTGGCTAATTTCTAACACATTGATCTCTTTGTTCTTTTATTTTTGGAGTTGGTTTCATAACATTGTATCTTTGATGTCTTCTTGAGAAAATCTTGTGTTCCACCTCCTCATGGCTTGGTGATAGGAAACCTTCATGACCTTAAGTCTTTAGTTTTGGTTGTAATTTGGTATCTCTTTGCTTTTCTTTTATGGATGAGCTTGCATACACAACTGCAAAGATGTATTTTTGTATGCTTCCCTTATACATCTCCTCCCTGGTAATCCTATCATGGTGTGAGAGAGTACCTACATCTATAATTCGTTCATGATGAGATGATATTAGTATGAAAACCCCTAGTTTAAGATAGAGAATTCGGATCCACAAAATGGGTTGAGATCGGCTGACAGGTCGGAAGAGAGATCCCACTGATTGAAAAATTATGAATTTAAAGCAACCAATGGTCAAGATTGATCACTAAAACTACGTAGTGCGCAACTCACCCTATATTGAGGAAACAATTTGCGTAGTCCAGACCAATGGAAAAATTTTCGTAGTCCAAAATGAGGGAAAAATATGTGGAGACGAGACTAAGGGAAATAATTTCGTCATTTCTAGAGGTAAGGGAGACTGGGAAAATACATATTTAATAGGATCAATGAGATATCTTGATGTTTGTTCTTTCGTATTGCACAGTTCAAGATGGGCTAGGAGGAATGATTGCACAATCCCAAAGGCCAAGATAGGGCCCTAAGCATAGGCACTACATAGTGTGACAACTGTGAGAGGTAGGTTTTGTGCATTGCACAGTTCCAAGAAGGAAGGTCATACCTTGAGGTCCGAAACTCTACAGTGCATAGTCCAAGGAGGCTGGGTGAAGTCAAGTTGTTGGTCGAAGAGCCTCTTCAGGAATGTTTTAGTGTCGGACCAGTGAGAGTATTGTGTGAAGTGATAAAGTTTTGAATGTGATCTCACAATTATAATACTCCACAACACAACAAAATAGATCACCCATGACACATAAATAATGCATTTACCTCCTTGTGATAACCTTACGACTAGTTACGACAAGTGGGACACTTAAGATAGACTTTGCGACGACTGTGATGACACTTGTGCGAAAATTCTCAAAACCTTGTGAATGAGTTTAACATATGTTTGAATGGTTCGAAAAACTCATAGAAATAAATATAGACCCCCTTGAAACCATCATAATAAAATTCTACACATTTCGCAATAGACAATCATGTGAAAGGACGACAATCTACCCAAATTGCAAGGGGAAGAAAAACACTTCAAGAAAGTACATGAAATGAGTTTCTATGTTTGTAAAAACAATGTCCAAGACTAAGGAAGACTCTAAAATTTAGTGTAAGACAAAATTTTGGACTTTTTGAAGAAAATACAAAAAAAGGCGATTTATTGGTAGAATTTCATCTTCTCTGCCTCGGTTAACTTCTTCTGTGTAGGGCCTTGGTTCTTTAGGGAGTATTGATTCAATATGAAAATTAATTTTGTCTCACCACCTACCCTGTGAATAAACATAGTCCCATTTATGGCTTCCAGCGATATCACAATGTTTTAAGTTGGGAAGGGTAGTGTAGCTCACAAGCTTAATATTTTTAGAGTAAAATTTTTCATATCTAGTGTTGTTCTACTTTTAGCAGGACTGGACAGTACCCCGACGAAGTCACGTAGGAATACAAACATTACTCCCATGTTAGTGAGCCTCGACAGTACCCCACGGATTTTCTTGCTTCACCTCTCTATGCAAGAATCCTTTCCCTTCCTTCACCTTTATTTATTTATTTTGAAGAGGATTGTGCATTGACACTTATTTATTTTTGGGTGGAAGATGGATCTTGACTTATTGAGAGAACAAGAGGTTGTTCCTTGACAAAAGCATATAGATACCTTTGATTTAGGTTTTATGATTTGTATTTTTTTCCTTCTCCTCTACTAATAATTTGATAAGCATTAAAAAATTGAAACACAAAACTGATTGTAGGAATAAATTTTCTTGAATAGACATAGGTTCATGGTTGGACCAAAAATCTCCTTACGGATGAATCATATTTTCCGTCGTAACTTCATCGAACAAAATATATAACGGAGACAAGGAAGATAGACTGGACATTAGCCAAATGTTGAAGTGTCACATGACTCTTTAGACTTCAGCCACACACATAATAAGAAGCCAAAAGAGGCCCATGCACAACACTTGTTAAAATAGAAGGAGACAATCCACAAGAAAGAAAAAAAAGAATCAAAACAAAAGGAAAGACAACAAACAACAAGGAAACATAACCAAAACACAAGAAAAGATGGTAAACAAAAGCATAATGCAAGAGAAAATTTAGAAAAGACAAGAAATACTAAAGAGAACAACACAGGATGGGTGCAAGAGAAGGGAAACTAAGATAGAGATATTCCTACTCCTAAGGACTAGATGGTTAGGGTCACATATAATGTAATTTCCAATGTAGCCAACGTAGTCATTTCTGACCTGCAATCACAATGATGTGATCTATTAAAATAGATATAAAGCAACTTGTAAGGGAAAATATAATAGCTTGAATATTTTTCACAAAAATTTAAAGGTCTTGCATGTTGGAAGAAATATGTGTCACAACCACTACTTTTATCTTATTCACATTCTTACTTCTTTAACTGAAAGCATAATTTCAAAAACTTCGAAGACTTCTTGAGAATGCACCTTCTTTTGTGTCAGCCTGCATATCAAGAATGAGAAAAGGCTAAATTTTTTTTTTTGAAATGGATCTTGTTGAGTAAGATTGCTACAACCATTCAATGATTGGATCATAAAATTCATGACAATCCTCTTGAAAACACTTAAATGTTTGAAAACATGAATTTTAAATTAGAACCACGAGATTATGATGGGAATGTTGTGAGAGAAAATAGATCTAATAATATTCACCAATCATGTCAAGATAGTGAGGACCTGACATAGCCATCAACAAAGGTTGAAATGCCGCCACCGCTTGACAAAAGTCCGAATAACGAGATCTTGAACAATGATGATCAATGAATGTTAAACAACTTCCGTTGCATTTGATAGTAGGAAAATGATGACATGAATGACAGTCATAAAATATGGAATAATGATCTAGTGGGATGATTAGAGAAAGAGATTCACAGTTTTTAATGAACGAAAATAGATAAATTTGAACAGCCCTACAAATTCTCTGAACAATCAAACTGAGTTCCTCACAAGCCAAATGTGAAAAACCATTTTCCTCTAACTGGTGACAAACTGTACAAGGATCATAATCACCAAAAGAATTTAAAGGGATGTAAGTACAACCAATACATGATACAAGTCAAAACATGGTGGACATAGAAGAACTTGATTCCTTCGATAAATCGTACATTCATCATCACTCAAGATGATTTCCAGTTCAATGAAAGGACATATTTGCAACATAAAATTTGCAAGAAGAACCAGGAGCTGACTATTAAACAATGAATCTGATAGGTATGATTTCCTTGGCCAAACATATTCTTTTAAATGTCTGACTTCGAAACTCCATGAATTTATGAGAGGTACAAAATCCAAACCCAATTTTGATGTGAGAGATTTAAATGAAGACGGATCAACTAAAAAAAATCCTCAAATCCGGCCAAAAGTAAAATATTGAAAAATTGGAAGATCGCACTTGAAATACCAAACATTTTTCAGAAATAAATTTTAATTGTGTGAAACCATACAAATAAGAGGATTGTACGGGATAAACTATATCTGGATTACTTCAAGGGAGCTTACCAAAGTTTCTATATCTTTACATAACAATCTTGAAGTGCATTTTGAAGAGGCGACGAGGGATGGAATGAGTACTCAATGATTTTACTATTTTCAATTTCATCATGTACAATCTCACTACCTTGTGTCAATAGAGAATATAACTCATCGGATGGAGTATCTTTGTCACAAGTAGATGCATCGCAAACTGCATAACATAAGGGGGACTGACATGGACATGAATTTTTGATGAACACATCTTCTGTGACTGAAACAAATTCTATATCTAAAGTAAAATATTCATGACAAACTAAAATATCAACTAATACGCCTCTGCATTATTGATTGCATACATCAATAGAGTCATCACCATTGAAATTATTATTTCCCAAGGCTATGCATTGATTGAAAGAATTGATTACATTTGATTCACTATTGAGATTAGTAGATAGAAAATCATCTAATAATGGAAGTGAATCATATTCACGTGGTGGATTTTAGAAAATGGAAGAAATATCAAAAACCTCTTATCCTACCTTCTCCTCTACCTATTTAATGTAACTTCCTTGTATCTCATCGCAATTTGAACCAGCAGCACGAGAATCAAGAGAGTGTGAAAAACTAGCTCGTCGAATAGATTACTAAGGTGGATCATGGTACGAAGAGTCATGTCTTGTAGAGGATAGAGGATAATGAAAGTCCATATCATATTCAAGACTAGAGTTATGAACAGTAGCATCATCTTGAAAAATGGAGGAGTTAGACTTCCCCATAGGCTTCATGAGCCATTTTGAAATTTCCTCCATTGAATTTGAGTTATGAAAAGTGGAAAAATAATGAAAAGGTAGATTAGGAATTTGACTATCACATCTCCCAACGTTATTATCAGTGTAAGGATACACCCTCACCGGAAGTGGAAAATGAGGAGGA